>CAWUFW010012870.1:0-513380 GCA_963921515.1 Calotriton arnoldi
GGTCACTGTGAGGATGGGGGTTTGGACCCCATTGCCACAATGTTCAAGATGTGCTTCAGCTATGGGCCCCACACTTACATTTTGGTCACTGTGAGGATGGGGGTTTGGAACCCATTGCCACAATGTTCAAGATGTGCTTCAGCTATGGGCCCCACACTTACCTTTTGGTCACTGTGATGATGGGGGTTTGGACTAAGGGTGGGCGGAATTTGCGGAATTGCGTTCTGCGAAATTCCGCGAAATGGCAAAAAATCTCCGCGAGCACGCGGAATTTCGCGTGCTTGCGGAGATTTTGCTGCGCCCCTTTATATCTGCAAGTGCTTCCTGTTGATGTTTAATTTTTGTGACAGGAGCATCGTGCCAGCCCAGAATGAATCCTGCCCTGCATATTTATCCAAGAAGGTGAGTCCGTTTTGTGCAATACCTCTACTCAGCTGGAGTACTTTCTACTGGCTAATCAGTAAGTGCTACCTCGTTGGGTAAATGTATAGTGCCTTTCCTACACTACACTACAGCTGCGTAAAGGACCTGAAGAATTTTCCCCAGTGACCTGTGTGTCTGTAAATTTGCCACCGCGCCGAAAGCACCGGGGTCCTTTGATTAAGCTGTCCATCATAGTGGGGAAAGGGCGGGAAGACGGTGCATACCACTAGTGTATGTGGGGCGAGGCCAAACGGGCGGGGCTTCTATGCCCGTTCACATGCCTCTTGTTTATAAAGGGTCAGAGCAGGATCTCAGCGGCAGACGAGGAGAAGGAACCTCCTGGTCACAGGAACTACACGAGGATTGCGCTCAAGAAAATCAAGGGTGCAGAGACCTCCATCAAGGATTACAGCTAACTTTACAGGGTGGAAATGGAGAGAAGGCACATCTGCTTAACCACGCTCACGAATTCTACACGAGGATTGCGCTCGAGAAAATCAAGGATGCAAAGACCTCCATCAAGGATTACAGCTAACTTTTCACGTTGGAAATGGAGAGAAGGCACATCTGCTTAACCACGCTCACGAATTCTGCACACCTACCCTGCATATTTATCCACGAAGATGCCACCGTTTTGTGCAATACCTCTACTCAGCTGGAGTACTTTCTACTGGCTAATCAGTAAGTGCTACCTCGTTGGGTAAATGTATAGTGCCTTTCCTACACTACAGCTGCGTAAAGGACCTGAAGAATTTTCCCCAGTGACCTGTGTGTCTGTAACTTTGCCACCGCGCCGAAAGCACCGGGGTCCTTTGATTAAGCTGTCCATCATAGTGGGGAAAGGGCGGGAAGACGGTGCATACCACTAGTGTATGTGGGGCGAGGCCAAACGGGCGGGGCTTCTAGGCCCGTTCACATGCCTCTTGTTTATAAAGGGTCAGAGCAGGATCTCAGCGGCAGACGAGGAGAAGGAACCTCCTGGTCACAGGAACTACACGAGGATTGTGCTAGAGAAAATTAAGGGTGCAGAGACCTCCATCAAGGATTACAGCTAACTTTACAGGGTGGAAATGGAGAGAAGGCACATCTGCTTAACCACGCTCACGAATTCTACACGAGAATTGCGCTCGAGAAAATCAAGGATGCAAAGACCTCCATCAAGGATTACAGCTAGCTTTTCAGGGTGCCAATGGAGAGAAGGTACATCTGCTTAGCCACAACCTCGCTCACAGAATTTGAGCTTCAACTCGGGCACCTGCTTTTATACCCAAATTCCGTTCCGCTCGCGGATCGCGGAAGTTTCGACATTTCCGCGTTCCGCGCGGAACGCGGAAATGCCGAAATTTCGCAAGTCCCGCGAGCGGAACGGAATTTGCCGCCCAGGGTTAGTTTGGACCCCATTGCCACAATGTTCAAGATGTGCTTCAGCTATGGGCCCCACACTTACATTTTGGTCACTGTGATGATGGGGTTTGGACCCCATTGCCACAGTGGTCATGGTCTGCTTGCATTGTGGGGGCCACACACATTTATGTGTGGCACATGTGATAGGGGGTCTCATTGTATGTTCAAAGTCATGTTCAGTGTTGTAGGCATTTGACACAGTCTACACACGCTTGTCATGGTGTTGGGGGGATGTCTTTATGTTGCATTGTTTATGTTGGTGTGTGCTTGTTGTGTCATGTATTGGCCATCCTGTGAGTGGGGGTGTTGTTGGTGGTAGGCATCCAGCCCCCCATGGGTAGAGGTGGTAGTAGTGGTAGGCATCTGGCATCCCCTGGGTAGGGGTGGTAGTAGTGGTAGGCATCTGGCACACCCTGGGTAGTGGTGGTAGTAGTGACAGGCATCCAGCCCCCCATGGGTAGGGGTGGTAGTAGTGACAGGCACCCAGCCCCCCATGGGTAGAGGTGGTGGTAGTGGTAGGCATCTGGCACCCCCTGGGTAGGGGTGGTAGTAGTGACAGGCATCCAGCCCCACATGGGTAGAGGTGGTAGTAGTGGTAGGCATCTGGCACCCCTGGGTAGGGGTGGTAGTGGTAGTGGCATCCAGCCCCCCATGGGTAGGGGTGGTAGTAGTGACAGGCATCCAGCCCCCCATGGGTAGTGATAGTAGTAGTGGTAGGCATCTGGCACCCCCTGGGTAGGGGTGGTAGTAGTGGTAGGCATCTGGCACACCCTGGGTTGAGGTGGTAGTGGTGGTAGGCATCTGGCACCCCCTGGGTAGGGGTGGTAGTAGTGACAGGCATCCAGCCCCCCATGGGTAGAGGTGGTAGTAGTGGTAGGCATCTGGCACCCCCTGGGTAGGGGTGGTAGTAGTGACAGGCATCCAGCCCCCCATGGGTAGAGGTGGTAGTAGTGGTAGGCATCTGGCACCCACTGGGTAGGGGTGGTAGTGGTGGTAGGCATCCAGCCCCCCATGGGTAGGGGTGGTAGTAGTGGTAGGCATCTGGCACACCCTGGGTAGAGGTGGTGGTGGTGGTAGGCATCTGGCACTCCCTGGGTAGGGGTGGTAGTTGTGACAGGCATCCAGCCCCCCATGGGTAGAGGTGGTAGTAGTGGTAGGCATCCAGCCCCCCATGGGTAGGGGTGGTGGTAGTGGTAGTAGGCATCCAGCCCCCCATGGGTAGGGGTGGTAGTAGTGACAGGCATCCAGCCCCCCATGGGTAGAGGTGGTAGTAGTGGTAGGCATCCAGCCCCCCATGGGTAGAGGTGGTAGTAGTGGTGGGCATCTGGCACCCCTGGGTAAGGGTGGTAGTAGTGGTAGGCATCTGGCACCCCTGGGTAGGGGTGGTAGTAGTGGTAGGCATCTGGCACACCCTGGGCAGAGGTGGTGGTGGTGGTAGGCATCTGGCACCCCCTGGGTAGGGGTGGTAGTTGTGACAGGCATCCAGCCCCCATGGGTAGAGGTGGTAGTAGTGGTAGGCATCCAGCCCCCCATGGGTAGGGGTGGTAGTAGTGACAGGCATCCAGCCCCCCATGGGTAGGGGTGGTGGTAGTGGTAGTAGGCATCCAGCCCCCCCTGGGTAGGGGTGGTAGTAGTGACAGGCATCCAGCCCCCCATGGGTAGAGGTGGTAGTAGTGACAGGCATCCAGCCCCCCATGGGTAGGGGTGGTAGTAGTGGTAGGCATCTGGCACCCCCTGGGTAGGGGTGGTAGTAGTGGTAGGCATCCAGCCCCCCATGGGTAGGAGTGGTTGAAGTGACAGGCATCCAGCCCCCCATGGGTAGAGGTGGTAGTAGTGGTAGGCATCCAGCCCCCCATGGGTAGAGGTGGTAGTAGTGGTGGGCATCTGGCACCCCCTGGGTAAGGGTGGTAGTAGTGGTAGGCATCTGGCACCCCCTGGCTATGGGTGGTAGTAGTGGTAGGCATCTGGCACACCCTGGGTGGAGGTGGTGGTAGTGGTAGGCATCTGGCACCCCCTGAGTAGGGGTGGTAGTGGTGGTGGGCATCCAGGCCCCTATGTGTATATGTGGCATTGGTGATGGCCATCCCGCCCCTATGGTGCTGCTGTTGCTGGTGTAAGTAATTTCTGCATCCCTCTGTGTGTGTGTGATATGTCGGGTACGTGTAGTTTGTTTTTGTGGTTGGTGTCTGACTTACCTTCTGCGCCGTACGCGTCCGTGCCTGTTCCGGTAGTAGATGTAGAATATTGGTAGGATCGGCACGATGGGATCTCATGGTTGGTTCGCCTCGCTCGCCTTTCTCTTTGCTTCGCCTCGTCCACGTCGCTGGCGTGTTCTGCCTCGTAGCCGTGGATCGTCTTGTGGCGCGAATCGGAGCTTATGTGCGCTCTCCCGGATGCTTTGACGTGCCGTGCGTTATGACGGGTTCGGCGCGTACGGAGAGCAGCATCGTACTCTGTCCGGCCGGATGGGGCTGCATTTTGGCTTCCGTGCGACTCGATGTTGCGCTTTCCGGATCCGCCTCGGTCGGATAACAGGACCTGGATTGGGTGAGTACGACTGGGTCGGAATCTATGCAGTTGTGCGCATCGTACTTGCTCGTTCGGAATAATGTGCGGATCGGTCGGGAAACAGGCATTCGCCTGGCTTTTTTCCCGGCCGAATAGTGTTAGGTGCGCCTCCGACCGAGATCGGAATCGCCCCCTAACATGGGATTATTCATGCAAACTTCCTTTGTATTCACTCAGTGGCCAAAATTGAAATAGCATTGAGATATAATGACCGAATCATTTTGGCACTATACTCAGTCAAACAAACACCAGTCTACCGATGCCAGAAGGATGTACTAAGTGCCGGACTTGCTATTGGGCGGTAAGGCGTGTTCATTATCATGTAATAATTATGTGCATGGGAGGAAACCTCATCCTTAATTTCCTCCAGTGTGTAAGTCACACATTCACTCTGAGGACTATTTCTGGACACTTACCTTACTGGAGGGAGTAGTATTTTGGACTTCAATAAACATCACATCTAGAACTATGTTTTCATTCACCATGACTGACTACTTCACTGTTTTTATGTTTGTTTTTGCACAATGCATCTCTTTACATTTACCACTTTAATAAATACACAAGTCACAACCTCATTGTCTGCTGTAGCACATCTCACATCTATCAATGTACATATGTACTCCCACCTGAACTTTACAATACCAAAACAAGAAACTTGTGTAAGCATGGATATGCTGCATGTGCACCTGCATGAACGCCTTGTCACACCAACAGATACATACAAGTGTCTTGTCTTATAACATCTTTATTCCATTGTTCCAATCATAGACTGCCATGACGTCAGAAACATAGCAAATGATACATGACTCAAAAATTCTGTTTAAGTGATCACATTTTCAGGTGCAGACCTTAACAACATGGAAGGAGGGTATACCCCAGACAATTTCCTATTGAATAGGACATATTAAAGTGGTCTATGTCATCAGCTGGAGCCAAATTGCCTACCTTACAAAAGAAATACTGCATCATTTAAAACAATAAACAGAGATATGGCAGTACAACAGTTACTGATCACAGGCTCATTCCAATCCAGTGTTGCATAACCTGATGGAATGTCATAAACAAATGTCAGTGATGTGCCACAAGCCCTTTGGCCTACAATGAGGATACATATAAACAGCTACATACAGCTTCTATAGAAAGAGGATTTGGCCAATGAGAAGGGAGACTAGTATGATTTGGCCCCACAGCAACATTTTGTTGGAGCACACAATGCACACATATTGCGTTAGAACCACCACACCACAAGTAACAAGTCCAATGGATTTCTCATAACTTCCATCCTTTTGCTGTGCAATCTGTCTTGGTACAGGATTTGTACACCAAACATCTGTGACAGTCATTCCCAGGAACAGTCCATATCTAGTTTGTACAGCAAAAAACATCATATTCCTGCTAAAGTTACTACTCTGAATTGTCCAAATGAAGATGACATGGTCAAGGTACCTAAAACAGACCTTAGCAAAGAGATCAGATAGTAAACCATGCATTTGACACAATTCACATAGTCAACATCTGGAGTACAAAGTCAATGTCAAAAATGTAAGCTAAACAAAGCAACACCAACAGAGTGAGAATGTGTCAAAACCTACCTCCACAAACACCTTTCACCAGATTTTGCTAGTACTTTTGCTCCCTAATATTTCCCCTGACATACTCCTCACATCATCACAACAGGAGTTGCTTTAATAGTCAAAGTATTGACATCTCACAACACACTTACACTCATGAAAAGAAGTTGTCGATATGATATTGACGCAAGTCAGCTCCTTCCCTAACCACTATCATTTATGATTTCATGTTCCTCACACGGTGGCACTTTATGGTCTCCATCCTCTGCGATATAAGGGATGTTCAGTCGCAGGGCGATGTTGTGGAGCATGCAGCATGCCACAGTGATATGACACACCTTACTAGGTGAGTAGAGGAGGGCTCCCCCATTCTTGTCCAGTGATCTGAATCTCGCCTTCAGGAGCCCAAAAGCCATCTCCCTGGCTGCCGTGTTCTTCCAAGGACCTCATTTAAGCGGACTTCCCTGGCGTAGTTGGAATCCTCTGTGGCGCGAACAACCATGGATGGTTGGGATATGCTGAGTCTCTTAGATGTAAGACAGATATGGGTGCAACAATAAGTTACACTCTTTTATACAAGCTGACATCACCCACACAAAGTTAGGACAGATCATACTTACCAACAAGCCAGGCCCTCTCCAGTAGTAGTTGTGACATCAGCTGGGGTATGGTGCTGTTAGTAGTATGAAGGAATCATAAGCTGATCCTAGGAACCAGACACAGACATTTGAGATGTACAAATCTGCTGAGCAGACAACTTGCAAGGGCTTCCTGTTCCAATAGGCAGATTCCCTGGCTTGCAGTGGTGCTAAAGCAATATAGGTGCCATCAATGGCTCCAGCCGCATGTGGAATGCGACTAAATCCTTAGAAATCTGCCTTCACATTGGCTAAATCCTCACGTCTGGGGAACTGGATGTAGCTGTCAGTGTGTTTCATCATTGCTGAAAGCACAACTTGTAGTACACCACTGAATATTGGTTGTGACATACCACCAGATATAGCCACAGTGTTCTGGAAGGAACCGGTGGGCAGAAAATGCAATGCTGCCAAAAGTCTCACAATAGGTGGAATACATTTGGGATTAGTGTTTTGAGGAAGGAGATCAGGCTCCAACTGATGACATAAATCCTGTATTGTTTGCCTAGTTAAACAAAAATTCTTGATGACATGACTTTCTTCCATGGTCTGAAGGTCCGGAAATGACCGGTACACTGAAGGCTGTTGTCTCCTCCCTCTCCCAGGGTACCTATGTGTGAACTGAAATCAATTTTGAACTTTGGTCCCAATGTCCAGAGTAACATATATGTAGAGTAACCAAAACTTAAGAAAACATAACTGGTTCAGAAAGCAGTACACATAATTCACATAATAATTGTCTACTGCCCAACACCTATAATCCCCATTGTGGTCTTCACATGTGTCTGTTACAGACATATACACATTATACATCCAAACATGTATCATGAGCACCCTGATATTGTAAATCAATTATCAAATAAATGAATGCCCAAGATTAACCATAAAAGATGGCTCCACAGAAGAAATGCCTGTCTCACACAATGTGACTCTCTTGGACAGAATAACATAAGTGGGCTGCAATGTATGAATTAATCGGAGCCACTGGCATTTCACATTAGTATTTTCAGTATTTCAGTGACATAACTGAAGTGACCATTGTCCAATAAGGTCGTCAAGCCAGAATTGCTAGGTCTTGCCCATATTCTTTAGTTTAGTTTTATTCTTACTTACAGTGAGACGCTCTAAAGATGTGGGTACTGTGCCATTGAACACAAGAGACACCTCACTGATGTGGACCAAAAAGGCTGAAACATGTATGGGACTTTCTTGTGCAGAACGTGCATGGCCTAGGCTGTACTGCCTTTTTTTTCTGGGACCAATACCTAAGGGTACTCCACAGTCGGGATGGAGATCTCTTCAAGGTAAAGTATTGAGAACAGTAAAAAGTGTGTTTAAATCAAAAATAAATATAACAATTATTTTATATTAAATACTAATGTACATTTAAATATTTATTTTAAATGTAGAACAAAATAAAACATGCTAATTCACTAATAACTTAATTTTGAAATAAATATTTCATTAATGGAAATTCTTGAAAATATATATTAAAGGAAATATATATAAAAAATGTATTTCTGAACTTTATAATAAAAAAACTCACACCTAAAGAAAAAGTAGTAGTAGTAATAGTTTTTTATTCTTCATTCATGTTTATTAAAAGTCAGGTATAGAAATAATTACAATTAATTTAGTTATATTTTAATTAAATAATTGTTCCACTAATTTTTACATTCAAAATAACACATTCAAATATTTTAATTTTACATTTAAAAATGGCCTTCGAATATCATTGTTACAACTGGGGGTCTCTAGTTGGCTGAGGTAGGGACCTTAGGCCAAATAGGGACCCTTGCTTCTAAGTCAGGGAAAGGAAGGACACTTTCTCAGATAGCCCCTGCTCACCCCCTCGGTAGCTTGGCATGAGCAGCCAGGCTTATCTCCAAGGCAAATGTGTAAAGTATTTGCAACCACGCTCTCAGTGAGACAGGGATAACACCACAAATGGACTCCACACGAGTTTCATAAAAAACAATTATATGTTTATAAGAAAAAAGATATACGATGAGACCACACGATAAAAATCCAACATATGAGTATTTGTAATATTTCACCTTGCCGGTTATTAGGCCAGCAAGCACTGGTAGGTTCTTGCAGTATTAATGAGCAATTCTCAATGATCTAATGCAGTCCTAATGCAATGCTATGCAGTTCGTAATGCAAGAATCAGGCAATTCGTAATGCACCAATAAGGCAGTTCGTAATGCGACAATAATGCAATTTGTAATGCAACAATCAGGCAGTTCGTAATGCAAAAAATAAGGCACTTCGTAATGCAACAATCAGACAGTTCGTAATGCAAAAATAGGGCACTTCGTAATGCAACAATCAGGCAGTTCGTAATACAAAAATAGGGCACATCGTAATGCAAAAATCAGGCAGTTCGTAATGCAAAAATAGGGCACTTCGTAATGCAACAATCAGGCAGTTCGTAATGCAAAAATAAGATACTTCAGCACCGATCGCGGTGCTCTGCACGGTCTCTATGCCACTCTTACTGACTCGCGGTCAGCTACTGCCAAAACATGCCCCCAACACGGTTATGATGGAAAACAAAGTGCAGCTCCACACTCCAGCCCCAGTACTGCCACTCCTCGGCAAGTACGGGCCGCGATACGGACTTGAGCGGAGGCTCGCGCTGCAAAGATGGGAAAGGCCGAGAGCGTTTCTTCTTGGAGACCGCACCCCGCCCCAGGCGGCGACACACGCACGCTCGCTGGGGGGTGCGATCTCACTGTCCTCTCCTCTCCTCGCGACTTGGGCCTCCGGTGTGACTTCGTTGATCTTTGGGCAGTGGAACTCAGGCCCCCCCGACTGGGATGGTTCGAGGTTCCTCCTTGGCAAAGGCAGGCTTGGGCCGGTGGCACAGCTCCTCTGGGGATGCCGGTCCGGGCCGATGGCAATGAGGATCGCAGCAGCTCTGGTCACGCTGCTCGATGGACGCAGAGAACAAGACTGCTCCGGGACACACAGTCACGGGGCAATTCTCACGAAGGTCTCAGGCTGCAAGAGGGCATACGCACACAGCGTCGCAGAGACTCACTTGAGCTCCAGGTGTACACGATCACAGGGCAATCCTCACGAAGGTCTCAGGCTGCACGAAGCACATGCACACAGCGTCGCTGAGACTCACTTGGACTCCGGGTGCACACGATCACAGGGCAATCCTCACGAAGGTCTCAGGCTGCACGAAGCACACGCACACAGCGTCGCTGAGACTCCCTTGGACTCCGGGTGCACTCGATCACAGGGCAATCCTCACGAAGGTCTCAGGCTGCATGAAGCACACGCACACAGCGTCGCTGAGACTCCTTTGGACTCCGGGTGCACACAATCACGGGGCAGTTCTTACACAGGTCTCAGGCTGCAAAAAGCACATGCACACAGCGTCGCTGAAACCCACCTGGAAACTTTTATGTTCCTGAGTTTCCACAACAGGGAGCCAGCTCTCCTCGGGCCCTTGGGGACAAGTTACTTCAGGACACAGCACACAGCAAAGTCCTCTCAAGCAGGGGGACAAAGCACACAGCAAAGTCCCTTAGCCTCTCCTTGGTTAAATCAGCAAACTGCAGGCCAGCCCCAGAACACACAGCAAGGGTCAGTCCTTTCCTTCAGTCTCTTCAGCTGTTTCTTCCTTGGCAGAGGTTCCTCTTGACCACGAAGTAGTTTCAATCCTTTTCAGTCTTGATCAGACCAACATTCAGGGGTTTCAGATCTCATAGTTATACCCCTAAATGTCTTTGAAGTCTTTGTGTTCAGGGGGGCACTGACCCCTGTCTAAACCAGTTCTGGGTGTATCCCTGCCAGTGACACATTTTTCCTTTGATAGTGGGGGTCTGGGTCTTCAATCACTCAGCAGGAGTTGGAGCCATTGTTTTATGGCGGCATCCCAGGCCTCTTCATCTCCCGGGGCTACTCCTCCCCCCAACATTCCAGATGCAGGTCAGCCTGTTGCTGTCTCACCTCCTCCCCTGGGTCAGGAAATTTCCCAGATCCTATCACATTCAAATCCAGACAGTCAATCCACAACCAGGCAGAGACACACAGAATTGTTAGAACAAAAAAAACAGACACTTCTAAAAGTGTGGTTTCTAAACACACAATGCAAAAACCACCTTCAGAAAAAGATGTGTTATTAAATTGTGAATTCAGGCACACTAAACTTCACCTCTCCATCTTAAGCCTATGGGAAGATAGGCTGGAAACATATTACACAGCCTCCCCCATTCTGTCCTATGGGCAAGATGGCTTTGCAACAGTGAAAAACGAAATAGAGAGTATTTCACTGTCAGGACATGGTGCACACCTTAGTACATGTCCTACCTTTCACATACACTGCACCCTGCCCAGAGGGCACCTTGGGCATACCAAAGGGGTGTCTGATGTGCATAAAAAGGGAACGGTAAGGCCTGGCAAGTGGGTGCACTTGTCAGGACAGCCTGGCAGTTTAGCAAACTGCGTGCAGGCACTGCAGTGGCAGGCCTGTGTTCTCTCTTTGGGGGCTACTTATGTGGGTGGCACAATCAGTGCTGCAGGCCCACGAGTAGCATTTGTATTACTAGCCCTGGCACACACAGTGCACTTTACTAGGGGCTTTACTAGTAAGACAAACATGCCAATTAGGGACAACCAATTACCATTACACTTTACACAGGGAGCACTTGCACTTTGACACTGATCAGCAGTGGCAAAGTGCCAAAAGCATCTAAGTTGGCAACGCCATGTCAGAAAAAAAAGGTCTAGGGGAAGGCAAAAGGTTTAGGGAACTTTAGCCAAAAAGGGCCAAGTCCAACACAACCCCCTCCCAGCCTAAAGCCAGGGTAGACCAATCAACTACCTTGATGGACTTCCCTGCTTGGGGCGATATAACACGGACGCAGGCCCACTACTGCAGGTACACCCTCCTGTTCTATGCCTTCCTGACCCCAGGGGGTTCTCTTGGTCACTACTCCCTGGGCCAACTATGCTGCTCCATGGGTCCTTCCTGGCAGTCGGGAACCCTCTAGGGATGCTGGTCCTTTGCCAACTCCCACCTAGAGCGGTACCCCTGGAAGACCCATCGGCCAGGATGCTGTCTACAATTATCTGGCCCTCCAGGTTAGAGGTGGGGTTACCCCGGTCACTGTTAGGGGACCTAGCCCTACTGGCTGGGCACTGTCCCACAGGTTTTCCCATGGGGGAACACCTCCCCCCCTTAACCTTCCATTTAGATTTTTGTGCCTGCCACTTAGGAATGGCACCCACAAACTTCAGGACTGCGGGAGCTCTGGTTACAGACGCCCCGCGACCTCCTGACGCTAGGTGTTCCTCCTCGCACTGCTGGCAGGTAGGTTCTAGACCTCCACCCTGGTGCTCCTCTAAGGATCCCTCCAGTCTCTGGGGTGGGGTTGTGGACCCCGGGGATGCTGCTTACACTCTCTCCCTCTCCTTTGAGACAGGGTGCTAGCCCGCATGCCCCCCCCACTACTCTAGGACCTAACTGCTCTACTTTGCTTCTCTTCCCTCCCTAATGCCTCCTCAGACCCTTGGACCCATGACCAGGGGTCGGGCTCTTGTGCCAGCTCCCGGGAATGAAAGAGCTCGCACTCTAACAAGTGTTGGCGCAACCCTGGAAAATAATTACTGAGCCTAGGCTCCCTGGAGCCCAAATTGAGCAATCCTTTGTAATCATTCGCCATGCTAACCATCACCCAATCATCCAGCGCACGCGTGTACTCATCCACACTCGGCACTGGCTGTGCGCTGCCACCATTCAAACTGGACTCCACCTGTTTAGTCTTAATGTCCAGTTCCCTCATGCTTAACTCATGAGCTAAGAGAATCTTCTTCTCTTCCAAGGCGAGAGCGTTCCTGCTCTCCTCTGCTCGCTTTTCACTTTCAATGAGCAGCTTTTTCTCTTCTGCTTGAGCCTTAAGTTTTAAAACCTCCAAATCATGCTCTCTGACCCTTTGGTTTTCCTCCAGCTCCTCTGGGGAAAAACTCCTCCCTGAATGGTTACTACCAGCCCCTGAGGCTGGTCCTTCCACCGGCAAATCCTGTGGACCAAATCCATTCCCTGGGTCATCCTTATCCACCTCAACATCACCTGTCTCCTGAGCCTCTTTGGCTTCCCACCAGGCACTCAAGGCCGTTTGCAGCTCCTCCTTCTTGGCGCTACTTTTCATGGGACATCCCAAAGTTCTGCAGAATTCCCTCAATTGATCAACTTTGTAGGTAAGCAATGCCTCAATGTCAAACTCCAATTCTGCAACCTCACTAGCTACTTGACTCCTCTGAGACATGATGTGTGGCTTAAAGGTCACTCAAAAATAGAACCAAAAATCAAAAAATAATATGTGGTTGCGTCGTGGTCTGCGCTAACTAGTGATGTACACCAATCACTGTGAGTGAATTTGCAAATACACGTTCAAATCCCCAACTGCTGACCACCAATGTTAGAACTGGGGGTCTCTAGTTGGCTGAGGCAGGGACCTTAGGCCAAATAGGGACCCTTGCTTCTAAGTCAGGGAAAGGAAGGACACCTTCTCTGATAGCCCCTGCTCACCCCCTCGGTAGCATGGCACGAGCAGCCAGGCTTATCTCCAAGGCAAATGTGTAAAGTATTTGCAACCACGCTCTCAGTGACACAGGGATAACACCACAAATGGACTCCACACGAGTTTCATAAAAAACAATTATATGCTTATAAGAAAAAAGATATACGATGAGACCACACAATAAAAATCCAACCTATGAGTATTTGTAATATTTCACCTTGCCGGTTATTAGGCCAGCAAACACTGGTAGGTTCTTGCAGTATTAATGAGCAATTCTCAATGATATAATGCAGTCCTAATTCAATGCTATGCAGTTCGTAATGCAAGAATCAGGCAATTCGTAATGCACCAATCAGGCAGTTTGTAATGCGACAATAATGCAATTTGTAATGCAACAATCAGGCAGTTCGTAATGAAAAAAATAAGGCACTTCGTAATGCAACAATCAGGCAGTTCGTAATGCAAAAATAGGGCACTTCGTAATGCAACAATCTGGCAGTTCGTAATGCAAAAATAGGGCACTTCGTAATGCAACAATCAGGCAGTTCGTAATGCAAAAATAAAATATTTCAGCACCGATCGTCGTGCTCTGCACTGTCTCTATGCCACTCTTACTGACTCGCGGTCAGCTACTGCCAAAACAAGCCCCCAACACGGTTATGATGGAAAACAAAGTGCAGCTCCACACTCCGGCCCCGGTACTGCCACTCCTCGGCAAGTACTGGCAGCAATACGGACTTGAGCGGAGGCTCGCGCTGCAAAGATGGGAAAGGCCGAGAGCGTTTCTCTCAGAGCCCGCACCCCGCCCCAGGCGGCGACACACGCATGCTCGCTGAGCTTTACCTGGGGGGTGCGATCTCACTCTCCTCTCCTCGCGACTTGGGCCTCCGGTGCGACTTCGTTGATCTTTGGGCAGTGGAACTCGGGCCCCCCCCCCGACGGGGATGGTTCGATGTTCCTCCTTGGCAAAGGGAGGCTCGGGCCAGCGGCACAGCTCCGACGGGGATGCCGGTCCGGGCCGATGGCAATGACGAACGCATCAGCTCTGGTCATGCTGCTCGATCGACACAGAGGACAAGACTGCTCCGGGACACACAGTCACGGGGCAATTCTCACGAAGGTCTCAGGCTGTAACAGGGCACACGCACACAGCGTCGCTGAGACTCACTTGAGCTCCAGATGTACACGATCACAGGGCAATCCTCAAGAAGGTCTCAGGCTGCACGAAGCACATGCACACAGCGTCGCTGTGACTCACTTGGACTCCGGGTGTACACGATCACAGGGCAATCCTCACGAAGGTCTCAGGCAGCACGAAGCACACGCACACAGCGTCGCTGAGACTCACTTGGACTCCGAGTGCACACGATCACAGGGCAATCCTCACGAAGGTTTTAGGCTGCACGAAGCACATGCACACAGCATCGCTGAGACTCCCTTGGACTCCGGGTGCACATGATCACAGGGCAATCCTCATGAAGGTCTCAGGCTGCACGGAGCACACGCACACAGCATCGCTGAGACTCCCTTGGACTCCGGGTGCACACGATCACAGGGCAATCCTCACGAAGGTCTCAGGCTGCACGAAGCACACGCACACAGCGTCGCTGAGACCCACCTGGAAACTTTTATGTTCCTGAGTTTTCACAACAGGGAGCCAGCTCTCCTCGGGCCCTTGGGGACAAGTTACTTCAGGACACAGCACACAGCAAAGTCCTCTCAAGCAGGGGGACACAGCACACAGCAAAGTTCCTTAGCCTCTCCTTGGTTAAATCAGCAAACTGCAGGCCAGCCCCAGAACACACAGCGAGGGTCAGTCCTTTCCTTCAGTCTCTTCCGCTGTTTCTTCCTTGGCAGAGGTTCCTCTTGACCACGAAGTAGTTTCAATCCTTTTCAGTCTTGATCAGTCCAACGTTCAAGGGTTTCAGCTCTCATAGTTATACCCCTAAATGTCTTTGAAGTCTTTGTGTTCAGGGGGGCACTGACCCTTGTCTAAACCAGTTCTGGGTGTATCCCTGCCAGTGACACCTTTTTCCTTTGATAGTGGGGGTCTGGGTCTTCAATCCCTCAGCAGGAGATGGAGCCATTGTTTTATGGCGGCAGCCCAGGCCTCTTCACCTCCCGGGCTACTCCTCCCCCCTACACTCCAGATGCAGGTCAGCCTGTTTCTGTCTCACTTCCTCCCCTGGGTCAGGACATTTCCCAGATCCTATCACATTCAAATCCAGACAGTCAATCCACAACCAGGCAGAGACACACAGAATTGTTGGAACAAAAAAACCAGCCACTTCTGAAAGTGAGGTTTCTAAACACACAATGCAAAAACCACCTTCAGAAAAAGATGTGTTATTAAATTGTGAATTCAGGCACACTAAACTTCACCTCTCCATCTTAAGCCTATGGGAAGATAGGCTGGAAACATATTACACAGCCTCCCCCATTCTGTCCTATGGGAAAGATGGCTTTGCAACAGTGACAAATGAAATAGAGAGTATTTCACTGTCAGGACATAGTACACACCTTAGTACATGTCCTACCTTTCACATACACTGCACCCTGCCAAGGGGGCAACTTGGGCATACCATAGGGGTGTCTGATGTGCATAAAAAGGGAAGGGTAAGGCCTGGCAAGTGGGTGCACTTGTCAGGACAACATGGCAGTTTAGCAAACTGCGTGCAGGCACTGCAGTGCAGGCCTGAGTTCTCTCTTTGGGGGCTACTTATGTGGGTGGCACAATTAGTGCTGCAGGCTCATGAGTAGCATTTGTATTACTAGCCCTGGCACACATAGTGCACTTTACTAGTAAGACAAACATGCCAATTATGGACAACCAATTACCATTACACTTTACACAGGGAGCACTTGCACTCTGACACTGATAAGCAGTGGCAAAATGCCCAAAGCATCACCATGTCAGAAAAAAAAGGTCTAGGGGGAAGGCAAAAAGTTTAGGGAACTTTAGCCAAAAAGGGCCAAGTCCAACAATCATACTTTGCAAAGTCAACACTTTCAGCAGGGACTGACAAACTGATTTGGATACAGCAGTATTATCTTCGTACCTATTGGTTATGTCTGCACCCTTCAACATCATCTCTCATGAGGTGCTTCTAAATGGGCTGTAGAAATTTGGTGTGAGAGGCTCAGCTCTAGCGTGGCTAGCGTCCAATCTAAGCAATATATCACAAACAGTTAGAGTTGGTTCTGTCTTGTCGGAGGCAAATAAGCAAAAAATCAGGTCCTGCAGGGTTCCTTGCTTAGCCCCACATTCTGCAACATTTATGTGGCTACTTTCATTCAGCTTATTAGATCTTTTGGCTACTTCATCATGATTTATGCTGACAACACCCAGCTCATTATCCAGCTTGATGGGCCAGGCCAACTTTAAAACTGGTCAAATGGATGCAGTGTAATGCCCTCAAGCTCAACAATGACAAAACAGAAGTTTTGGTTCTGGGGCAATCCAACTCTATCTGGTCTGATGGCGGGGGCCGTCACACCTCACTCCCCTACACCCCCCAACCCCACGCTGGGCTCCACAGTTAAAAATCTGGACTGAAGCCCTCAGGTTAAGAACACCTCTGCTTGTTTTCTTATCTAATAATGATTTGTTTCTTTCACTAGTTTACAGTGGACAAGAGGTTCAGGTTCTAGTCATATCCAGATTTGGATAGTGTAATAGCCTGTACATTGAACCCATGAAGAAACTGCTTACAAAACTCCGTGATAACAGTGAAAATGGGCTGCTGTGCCCTCCGACTAGAAGGCCTTCTGTCACTCTCAGGAAGCTACTCCTAATCCTTTGCAGTTTAGAAAGTCTCATACCATAACATAACCTGGCATAACCTAACATAACATAACCTAACCTAGCCTAACATAACATAACCTAACATAGCCTAACATAACATAACATAACATATTATAACATAAAATGATTAATTTCTACAAAAGAATATTTGAGTGCTTTAAATAAGAACAGGACTTCAAAAGAGATTCTAAAATTGCAGGCCATATTTACAGGGAAGTAACGCAGTGCGGTGCTGCATGCCATTTTGCTGCGCTGTGCTGTGTTACTTCTGAAGTTAAGGGATGCATCATATGCCTGAACTCCCCCCAGCGCTAGCACACAATTGGATGCCATGCGCCAATGCAGGCACCCTTGCACTATGGTCCAAGGGTGCTTGCGTTGCGAGGATTATTGTTCTTGAGCAGGAAGGGACAACTTCCTGCACAAAAACAATCACAAGAGGTGTTTTCCTCTTTCTATGTGTGCTGCAGAATGCAGCATGCATAGAAAGAAGAAAAAGCAAAGAGAAATAAAAGTATTTCTCCTCACTGCACCTCCTCACTCCTCCCCTAGGGAGGTGTACGACTCTGACACATTCCCAGGTTTACGAAACGTTGTAAATGTAGGAATGTGGCAGAATACATGGGTGTTGTGTGGAAACAGCAACACCCATGGAACGTGCTGCATGAAAAGGGGCAGTATTTACAAGGACACGAAAAGCCATGCAAGTTGGCTTTACGTGTCCTTGTAAATTGGAGCACCACACTGCGCCGCCGGTGCATCACAAAAAGTGAGGCATCGGCGGCGCAAGGGTCTTTTAAATATGCCCCTGCATTTTTCCTGGACACTTTTAGAGGTCAGACAGCTACCCCTTTTTTTTTTTACTCCTTGACCATCATTCTTTAACTGATTTATGAGCTATGGGGCATATTTACTTACATTTGATGCAACGCAGGGCAGCAAGCAAAATTGCTGCACTGCGTTGAATGAGTGGGAGACAGCAGAATTGAAACATATTTACTAAGACATGGCACATTTCTGCTCTTTCCTTGCCCTGCAGCACTGTATCTGCCTAGTGCCAATACAGGCACCCTTGCACCACTGTGCACCTGCATTGTGGGCAGGATTGTTTTGTTCAGATAGGGTCGCATTCCTGCACAAAAAAAACCTTAGACCATATTCCTCTTTCCTCATGTGTTTGCATTGAACATGGAAAGACGAAGTAACAAGGAGAAATAAAGGTATTTCTCCTCATTAAACCCCTGTCTGGTAGGCAACCCATTTTAGTGCAAACCCAGATTTATAAGTCTTTTTCTATCGGTGTTTGCATTAAAATGCATGGGTGGATGCACAGTAATGCCCATGTTCCACCCATGTAACGCCTACTAGACACCAAAGCTGCCTTGCATTACTTTGTATTCATTAAACCACGCAAAGTCAAGCAAAGTGGTTTTGTGTGACTTAGTAGATGGCAAAAAGGATTTTGCGCCAGGGTTGCACTACATACGTGATGTAACCATGACGCAAAATCATAATAATCTGGGCCTATATGTTTCTAGGTTTTTCACCAACTTTCTTTTGCCTGTAATCTATTCGGCATTACTAAGTTACATATTTTAAGATTTACTATGCTCCGACAACCTGTCCATAGAAAGTCTAAAGTCCCCTTGAAAAGTAAATAGAAATCTACCGAAACAATTGCCACACCAAAGACAAAGTGAATAGAGTTACTAATGCCCCAAGCCATCAACAAGCGCCAAAGGTTCCGAGACTCTGAGTGACATATTGTCTGGATGTACAAGAATGATCAATCTTCAGAGCGCACACCACAAATATGTTCACCATATGTTCACCATGAAATAAAGGCATCTGTTGTGGACACAGCACTTATGTGAGGCAATGGTTGCCAGTGGGCATGGCCATTTGAGGGACAGGGACAGTGTAAATTTGTTCCACGGGCGCCGATCATCCAGGATTACAGAACAGGTAAACATGGGCATGGAAAGATTTCTTATATTGTGATCAAAATTGTAATACAACTGATTCAGAGTGCTCTGAGGTCAGCCACACCTCAAGTAATGCTTTAGCCCCTATAAATGGAGATTCCTATACATTAACGGTCTGGTCGAGGTGGATGGATGCCAAATCAGTAGTGGAAGTGGGCGACTGGTCTACTAAGAAAAGTTTTGTGCATCTGCACTTATTTTATTTTTTACAAATTTAACACTATGTTGATAGTCTGTGTGAGGGGCAGATTGTATTTTATATATGTTCACACATGTGTGCAGGTTTGTAGGAACCTGCTGTCCGACCCAGCCCGGCATATGTGCACATATAGCTCTGCAGCTGAGAAAAAGAGAACAGAACTTGGTTGTTTTCCAGTTGTGACCACTCAACGTTAACTTTGTCATCTGTTCAAAATGGTATGGTATAGTAGGGCATGGTATTCTATGGTATGGTATGGTATGCTATGGTATGGTATGGTATGGTATGGCAGGGCTAGTCAATGTATAGTATGGTGTGGTATGGTGTGGCATGGCACAGTTTGGTATGTTATGGTATAGCATGGCATGTCATTGAAGGGTATGGCATGGTATCGTTTTGTGTGGCATGGCATGGCATGGCATGGTATGGCATGGCATGGCATGGTATGGTATGGTATGGTATGGTATGGCATGGCATTGCATGCAATGGCATGGTATGTTATGGTATGGTATGGTATGGTATAGTAACATATGGTATGGGATGGATGGGATGTGATGGGATGGAATGAGATGGGATGGGCTAAGATGGGATGGGGTGGCTTGTCATTGCGTGCATGGAAAGGTATGGTATGGTGTTACCTATCATAGTATGGTATGGTATGTAAGTCTGGATGGCGAAGTCCGTTCCACTGGCGGAGTTTGCAGAGTTTTCCTCACTCTGCGTTACGCAGAGCTCGCGGAGTTCCGAAAAACTCTGCTCCGCCTAGCGGAGAGGTGTTTTTTTTCTTGCTCGCGCTCGTCAACATCAAATTGGCGAGCAAGGGAAATCCACCTCCCGATGAGATTTTTCCTCATCCGTGCTCAACAACGTCAAGTTGGTGAGCGCGAGCGAGTGAAATCAACCTCCTGGCGAGATTTCTCAACGCGCACAATCAGATTTCCCGAATCCGGTTGGGCGCGTATGATCGCGAATGCTCGCGTAGAGAAACGGTCTGTTCGTGTTGAGAAAGCTGCCATTCAATTAGAAAATCTACTCGAGCGGCAGAAAGGAAGCAGCACCCGCTTGGGTTGTGCATGGTGCCGTTCGCGATAATTTCATAGTGTGGACAAACACCCGGCGCTGAATATTACCGCAAACTGCATTTTTCTAACACACTCTGCCACTTGCGGAGCTCCGCGTAGCGCAGCATAGTTTTTTTTGCACTTCACGGAGCCGCGAACTCCGCCCAGGCTTAATTGTATGTATGGGATTAATGTTGTGTACAGAAAAGGGATAATTCATGTGATTAGTAACATTGCATGAATATGGGTGATAGAGTGTTAAGCTATTTAATACATATTGATATTATATTGCCATGCCATTCCTGCAGAATTTCACTCTATTATTTTCTGGTAAAGTTTAATGCATAGAACTACACAAGAAGCCTTTTAGTGTGATGAGTATGATTGCTTCAAGGCAGTAGTTTAGAATTTTGATTGATAAGACAACAAAACTGTGAATTAGAGTGAAAGGATACGTGTATAGTTCAAGCGTTTTCTATCAGGACAGGACCTCAATTACAACTCACAAGCGGGCTCATGAATTAGTATTGGTGTTTTAGAAATTTTGCATGTTCCTGTAAGATTTGTTTTATTGGAATCAAACAGTAATAGGCCCCGGGCCATATTAGCTGGGCTCATACTACTTGATTTACTCCCAGTGCAGCATTACAGTGTGAAACAGAGATGGAATGGGTAAACCTAAGTTCCTAAAATCGCAAGTTGTTGGCATGAATGAACCTGGCTTCCTAAAATCTAGTAATCTGTGATTGTTTGTGACTGCTGGGAAGCTGCTGTTGGTCTGAATTCTGGAAAGGGTCTGCCTGAAGATTGAGTCAGAAAAGCCTGTAAACCTATCAAAGTACCTTCGTGAGAGAGCAGCTGCATGAAGATTACATTGCTCTTCAGTAATCACAGGAGGATTCAGCAATTACATGTAATTCAGGCTGTAGTGTTGCAGCCCACTAACCTCTTCTAACACAAAGAGGTAGTCGTATACAGACATCAAGGTTACACCTAGGCTCGTGTGAGCTTTAGAAATAGAGTCCAGTCTAAATTGTTTTAATACAATTGGGCCTTAAAAGGAACTGGCCCATTCCTACCGGGTAAAGTATACGCTGTTTAATGGTTTTGTAATGTTTTTGTTTGCATACAGTAGGTAGCATCATGACAGAATATTGGTAACAATAATATTGTGTGGACAGAATCTCTTGTCAAAAATATCGAGGACCAAAATATGGAGACGGTAAGTGCAAATTGGTAAGTATAGATTTACTATTCTTAACTCAAAATAGGTTCCCTCGAAGATAGATATATATATATCATCAAGGTACCTATATGTGAAGTTAAGTATAGTAAAACTTTGCTTACACGTAGAAACTTACCTTGACAATATTTTGGTCCTCGATATTCTTGACATGTTATTCTGTCCACACAATATTTTTTCCCTATGTACATATCTTGCTGGGCCCAAAATTCATATGTAAGGTCATATATACCCTGGATAACATCTTTCATGTTTCTGTGTAAGAACATATTTCTCTGAGCCAGAATTAATGAAATTCACTCTTTAAGGCACCTCCCTGAGTGGAGCAAAAATTTGACCCCATCACATGGCAGATCACATGATCAAGTAAACCACAGGCCTAATCCTCCTGGTGGAAAAGAGGGAGGGTGGAATTTCCATAGCCTTTACAACAAGTTGCCTGTTAATTAGGGTACAGGAACCACTGAATCTTAACAAGAGGTAAAGGGCTGATATTCACTGCCCATCAATAGTGTCCTTTGAAGTTATGAGGGAAAATGACAGGCATAAGTGACTTGAGACAAGCCCAGGAAAATGATGTACTTTCATTTTAGAGAAAATTGCAATTTTGTATTTTCCCCAAAATGCACCACTACAGTAGGGCAGTCAGTAAGCTAAATCTTAAGCAACAACTTTAATGTGACTGTTATTTGTGAAATTAATTTTAAAAAAATTGACATATGTAGGTAGAAGAATGATATGGTATTAATAGATTTAGCTTTTACCTCAGCAATCACAGCAATCTTTACCCACCCCTAATATTGGGATTTAGAACTAACACTGGTTCAAAATCCACTGAGGACACATCATGCTAGCCTGGACCAATCTCATTACTTTCGTCCAGCCCTACTGGATAGTAGACTTGATGAAGTGCAAGGAAGGAAGGGCCCTTTGGACTCTGCACACACCCACCATGCAATACATTGAAGGATTCAATGAATATGGAGTGCAAGCATAGAGTGTGAATAGCCCTGATGGACTGTGGTGCTCTGCAGAGTAGCTAAACATACACAAGTCAGGAGATCAAAGGGAGGCAGGTCAGAATCCTCACACCGAAGCTACTGTAAGGGAAGGAATCTGGAGTGCCAAAGGTTATGAGGTGCACAATACATTTAAAAAAAATTCTGAGGCCTATAATTCTATCTAGCTAAAGGTACTGGTGGGTGGAGGAGTGCTATAGAAGCAAAGTCCTTCGCTTCCTGACCAAACCAGTCCATGACTGACCAAGACATCATAAAATATTTTTTACCGCTAGTGTGTGGCTACAATATCTATGCTGCTACTGGGCCCCTTAAGGTAGGAAAAACATATTAGAGATATCCAAGCTGGTGTACTGGCTCAGTTACATAAACATTTATTTGTGGCATCTACTGTGGCCTGCAGAAGTTTGAATACCATATGACAACTCAGCCTATCACCTTTCTGAGGTTAAATTGTGTACCATTGTCTTACTTTAAGATTCTTCACCCATCTTTACACTGTGATCTTTGTTATTTTATATTTCCCCATTTATCAAAATTTGGTTTTACATTTTGTTTGTAAATCTGTTGTTTTTATTTAACACTAAACCCTAAACAGCTTTGTAATAAAGGAAATATTACTGTGACCTAAGTTGTGAAACTATTAAAAAATAAATTGACAAACATTTGAAAGCAAAAACTTAGGACAAAATCACAAGTGTTGCAATCCAAAAGACCTTTTCATGCACTAAACCCATTTTCCGATTCGGTAACACATTACTGATTTGCAAAATAGGTTTAGAAACCCAAATTGATTCACTGTTTGTTAGTGGCTTGTTTAGGATATTCCTTCCAAACTGTGATTTATTAAGGTATGTATCAATGTTTTGTGACTGAAACCCAGTTGCAAAACATTGATATTTTACTGACACCTAAAAGGGAGGTGTTAACCCATTCACAAATGTGAGAGAGTCGCCTTGGAGCCCATACCCCTTTGTGATTGTTAAAATAAAATATTGGGGAGTAGGCAGTGGTCCCTCTGACCACCGCATACTCTCAAGCAAGCAAACAAAACTTGTCTTTTTAAGTGCAGCCCCGTTTCTTTTTAGGGTGCATCCAAAAAATGTTTTAGCTGTATTTAAAATATGACCAAATACATGTTTTGCTGATCTCAACAAGCCAATATCCCTGTGATGGCATCTAATCACAGATAGTCGGAATTTACAACCTACGTCATGAATATTGATGAGTCATGTCATATTGCAACCCACTACAATTTCGTTTTTTTTTTTTTTAAACCAATCTAATAGTACAGAGGTTGGTTTACAAAATTCCTTTCCGTACCCTAAAACAGGTGCACAATTTCCAACCACTTTTTACAAATGGAAATTTCATACATAAGGCCTATAGTTTTAGTCAAATTAAGTGATCTCTATTTCTTATTCAAAAAACAGCATAAATAGTGAAACAGTTCACTTTAAAAAAAAAAGTTCTGTTTTTTCCTTGATGTTGCTTTCAGTTTCTTAAAATCCTTGTTACATAGTTAGATTCATTAATAAGTAAAATATATTTCATTATGCCTATATAATACTGACATGAAGAAAATGTGATTGCTTTATTACTGTCAAATAGCATGTTGTTTTCCATAATATTTTGTTTGGCCTAGGACGTGACATATCTTAAGTTTAATTGGGAAAGGGTGAAAAACCTAAGTGGACTCAAACAATTGGACGTGTGTCCAATGAATTAATGCTCAGGATAAAGTTGAAATTGTTTAATTTCTGTAAATATATTGGTGTGTTTTCCTTCTTCAAGGGCATATGCCATGAGCAATACTGATCATGATCATGTAGGGTGAAAATTATGAATTGTATTGTATGTATGTACATATGTGATATTTGCATATGGAAACCAAAAGCCAGCAGATCACCGATCAATGACAAAGGCAAAGATACAGTCTATGAGTGAAGGGAAAGACATCTTGGGTCTAGATTTACAAATCGACAGTCACTTCATTGTGATGTAGTGTTTATTTACAGAGCTGCGTGAATTGGAGTAGGGGTGGGATGATTTTAGAGGATCAATGGATGCTGATCCATAATCTTGATACTTAGATGGAGAAAGCATGTTGCCTTGCATTTTTTGTTGCTCTCCTTTGCTTCTAGCATGTCAGTGTCCTGTATGCAGGTGTGCAAAGTGCCACCATAGATGATGAACAAGTCAACAAGATATGCAGGTGAGCTTGTTGCGGTGACTTTGTACATGATGCAGTTGGATTTGAAGATCATGTAAGCCAGCCATTGGATCCATTGGAAATCCATAAGGAAATGAAATGTGCTGCATGATTAAGGGAGGATAATGTGGAAACTACCAGGCCATAAATCAGAGCACTGAAATCATCCAGATGCCAGACTATGAGGGCTTAAAAAGAAGTTCTGGATTTGCTGGGATTACTAGTTTCACTTCCATTCAACAGCAAAGATTGAGACTTGCATTGACTTGCCTCCCTGAAAGAATAGAGCTGCATTTCGCTTTTATGTTATCACTCCATTTATTAAAGCATAGGTAACTATCATAAGACAGCTGGCATAGCTTGAAGTTTTGAACACAAAGAAATAATTAGCACAGGATGACCTACTACTTCTAACAAACACTACATCTAACTACCAATACAAAGTGACACACAACTCCAAGGAACTCTTTTAATGGCACTTTATACTCTCTGCATCTTAGATGTCCCCCAGAACAAGGAGTTCAGTGATGAATTCTCATACCACCTCACCACTTCATCCACCATAACAGCCCAGACCACCGTCCTGGGTGTTTTCAACCTACCAAATAAAATGGGAACACCTTCTGAACTCCATCGACACACTCAACAGGGTACAGCACGTCACCCAATCAACACGCTATAAACCGCTATAAACCTCCCATACCCCTGGTCTAGATTAGCCTCCAACACTCTGTGGTCAGCAGAAACCTTCAGATCCATCAAAGACATCTAACAATCAATAGTTCAAACTCTATGCTAGCCCTGCGAATTCCCTAAAAAAAATCAACACAATTCTAATTAATTTCAATACTTTGCTTGATCGCCATGTGACCACGAATACTCTAAATAATACATACAAGCGCACAACAAAATCTTCGCCACTCTGGCACGTCAGAGACCTCCTTGGCAACAAAAGGTTCTTCTGCAGACAAGAAAGTTGATAGATAGATAGATAGATAGATAGATAGATAGATAGATAGATAGATAGATAGACTGATGACCTTACTCTAATGAAGTCCCTTTGTACAACATGCAGATAACACATTACATCATCCAAAGCCAAGTACTATGCCAACTCCATCAATAAGCCTGCCCAAAGAATTACAACACACTTCAAGACAATCAAGAACTGTACCATCACACTGATTCACCTTACTTTTCCACACTCAGGGCCCAATTCACAAAGGTAAACTTAGACCAATAGTTTACGTTTAGACCTGAAGTTTAAGTTTAGACCTAAAGTTTAACTTTACTAGTAGTAAAGTTGTGCTTTTGGTATAAGTTTAGACTAAAATTCTAACTTTATGAGTAGTAAAGTGAGTCTTTTGGTCCAACTTTACTACTAGTGAAGTTAGACTTTAGGTCTAAACTTAGACTTGAGACTTTTGCTCTAAATTTATCTTTGTGAATCGGGCCCATGATATACAAGTGCAATTCCATCAACCTTTTTTCAGCAAAAAGCAATTCAGGGAGGCAGGCCAATGGAAATCTCAGTTTTTGCTGATGACGGATTTTTATAGTAGTGACACAAAAATGGGAACACCTAGAAAGGCAAATTCTTGGAATTAAACATTTTAAAATAATAAAAAGATAAGAAGGCAGGTTGTCACTATCTGGAGTCATGGGTTCCTCTGATGCCTTTTCTCAATGCTTGTTTGATCTCCTGGTTTCTCAAGCTGTAAATCAATGGGTTCAGCATGGGAATTATGACCATATAGAATACTGATACCACTCTGTCCCTGGTCATTGAGAGTCCCGAACTGGGTGTGGCATACATAAAGATAAGCGTGCCGTAAAATATGATGACACATACAAAGTGTGAAGAACAGGTGCTGAAAGCCCGCCATCTCCCCTCTGATGAATTTATCCTTATGATGGCAACTATAATGAAACCGTATGAAATAAGGATGACTATGAGAGATGTTAGTATGATACCACCTGACAATAAAACAAGCAAAAGTTCATTCAGGCTGGTATCAAAGCAAGCAATCTTCAGGACTGGTGGGACATCTCAAGCATAATGTGTGATAATATTTGACCTACAGAAGGGTAAGGAAAAAGTCAAAATAGCATGTGTCAGTGCATTGGCGAGGTTAATTCCAACTACTGTAGCAATAAGGCAAATGCAGACTCTGTTGCTCATGATGACTGGATACAATAATGGATTACAGATTGCTGTGTACCGATCATAAGCCATGACTGCCAGGATTGTCACCTCTGAACCTCCAATAAGAAATGATGAAAACATCTGTATTACACACCCAGCGAAAGAAATTGTCTTCTTCTCGGATATGAAGTCAACCAGCATTTTGGGGACCGTGACTGAAGACACAGCAGCATCAACAAAGGACAAACAACAGAGCAAGAAGTACATAGGCGTATGGAGATGATGGTTGAACCAGACTAATACTATGATCCCAATATTGCATTGAAGAGTAATAATATAAACCAGCAGGAAGAAAACAAAGAGTGGAACCCGTAAAGCTGGTTCATCGGTAAGTCCCAAGAGAATGAACTCTGTCACATGGGTCCAGTTGCCTGATGGCATCATTTCAGAAACCTTACATGAAAATAAGAAGAATAAATGAGTGATCCAGGTTGGGGACCATTGTCCAGCAAATAACTATCACATAAAATAGAAAATACATAAGATTACACACTTGAAAGAGATTTTGAAAACATTAAAAGTTACAGACATACACTTAGGCTTTGATAATAGTGCCTAAAGTATCATTCCCTACAATAAGATTGGAAATACTTTTCAGTTGCTATATGATATCCCTTAAAATGATAAAAACCAAAATGTTCATGTTTTAATAATGATTGTTATTCGGCTATCCTTTTTTTCATTAGTATATATGCCTCATTAATTAATTCTTAAAATTATCTTTTCAGTGGTCACCAAATGCAACACTGATATGTTTTTTTTCAAGTATGTGGTAATTGAGCCCTTGTAGTGATTTTTGCCTGTTCTTTCATTCATTATTTGCTGGATCAAAACGAATTATGTATTCATAATTTCTATATGTGTTTAATCAATTATAGTTTTACTCAACTCAGCTTGAAATTGCTGTCATTTTATGTTCCTCAATGTTTATTCTGTCAAACTTTAACAGCTGAAAGTTAACACTTTGCCACTGCCTCCATTGTCCCTCCTTACTATCTTATCATGCAATTGATTTGTGAGAGAGGAATGTGCAGTGCATGCATGCTGCAACAATAAAGAAATCACATAAAGTACCAAATTAAAATGTTTGACTTCTCCACCAAAAAAATAGGATAAAACTCTGGGGCTACCAAGTTTAAAACAAATTGCCAGGATTCAAGCTAGAAAAAATAAAGTGAAATGGTCAACATGTGATTTTGTATTGTGGGCCAATGAGTGCTCCTAAAACAACATGCTGTGTGGAACGCCCCCTTAATAAGTTAATATGCTCTTTCCTCCACCTCATTTCATATGTTTTACTTTCCATTATTCCATACAATAAACAATTTCTTTTATTTTCACAGTCAAATCATGTTATGTAATACTGTGTTTTTTTTCTTTCAACTATGTAATTTACATGATGCTGGTACAATAGGAGGGTGGGTTTAACAGCTAACTGCCAAATGGCAGTAGGTGTTTGTGAGAAATTGGGTTTTTGGTTGAGGGGGATGAATACTCTTCTCAAGCAATAGCCACAATCTTTGCCAGGGTGAACCACAAAAGTCACTAAACTAACCTGTGCTTAACCCTCTGGTAGCTTGGCACTAAAGCAGTCAAGCGCGACTTAGACACAATGTATAAAGTGTTTAGGCAGCACACAAACAATCATGACATAAAAAACACAAGCAAAAACCCAAAACAATTTAGACAAATAGATTAAGATTTATTAACCAATTTGAGACCAAAATGACAAAATCCAATCAGTAAAACTGGAGAGATGCAATTTTAAAAATGTAGATCGAAGTAACGACAAAAGGTGCAAAATGCCAACTGAGGGTATCTGGTTGAGCTGGACTGGGACAATCTCACAAGTTCAGACTGACCATGATGAAGCACAGGCTGGGCAAAGGACCAAGTTAGGTCTGCTGAGGTTTGTACCTTATGTCCTTAATGCGCGGTCTGCGCTGTGTTGCTTTTCATGGCTTTGCGCCATCTGGCATCAGTTCCAATTGAGCTGTGTAGCGAGACTATGCAGGGCTTTTCCAATTTCTGACTAAGCTGCCAACTGAGCAGTATTGCTTTGCAGGGCTTGGCGTCGCTCACCGTCGGTTCCGATGGAGCTTGCAGCCGTGCCATGAAGCTTTAGGGGGCGTCGCTTTACTCTTCACTGGATTTCATGAAACCTTCATAGGAGGCAAAGAGGAGCTCTCTCTGATGCAAGCCAAGGGCCCAGAACCTGGAGAGGCACAACTTAGGGATCAGGAACTCACTCCAGCAGAGGCCAGCATTGCTTAGGCAGGTCCAGTTGCAGGGTCCAGGCAGGTCCAGTGCAGCAGATCATTTGGGCAGTTGCAGAGCTAGCTCTGGAGGTGGTTGTATCCCTATAGCTTAGAAGAGGAGGTCAACCACATAATGCTTTTAGTCGATTTTAGTCACTGAGGTAGCCTGGGTTGAAGGGAGCAGGTCAAGTCTTCCTTCTCAGAAAGCAGCGCAGGCCTCAGGAGGCATGGTAGTCCTCTGGCAGCAGGGCAGTTCTTCTTCTGTAGTGTCAACTGGCCCAGGAGTGTATTGAAGAGTTGGTCTCAGGGCCAAAATGTATACCTGGTGCCAACTTTGAAGTGGGAGAAACTTGTAGACTCCCCCTCACATCTGGTTCTGGAAGTTCCTACCCTCCCTAGCCAGGCTATGAGAGGTCTAGGGTGACAATAGCCTGATGCCAAGTTCTTTGTAAGTGTGCTGAGGCAGCTCCTTTGAAGTGTAAGTGCGGTAAGGAACATCTCCACCCCGCCCATCCTGGCAGGATGGGCCTTCCTACCAACATCTAGTTTGCCTTTATGATACTGCCTGGGAGCAATACACAAAGGCCAACTGCCAACTATACCTAGTCATGTGACCCTAGATATGGGCTGCAGGCATCAAGTGGTTAGGGCAAGAAAATGTCAACTTTTTCAGGCATTTTCAGTATTGTAACCTAAAATCCGACCATTAAAGAAGATTTTAGATTACAATACATTTGAGAGTAAACATGATATTTCCACCTACTCCCAACCCCATGTTATCACTTAATAAACCTAATAAGGTAACCCAATGTTATCCTATGAGAGAGGTAGGCCTTGCAGCAGTGAAGAATGATTTTGAGAGTTTTTCACTACCAAAACATATAAAACTTAAAAGTACGTGTTCAACTTTTGGGCTAATTGTGGTCTACCCTGGGGGTAGCTTATATGTATTAAAAAGGAAAGTTTAGGCCTGGCAAAAGGTTTTTTTGCCAGGTCAAAAGGGCAGTTTAAAACTGCACATGGCTGCATTGGCAGGTCTGACACATGTTTTATGGGCTACTTGAGTGGGTGGCACTGTAAGTGTTGCAGGCCCACTAGTAGTATTTAATTTACAGGTCCCAGGAACACGAGTACCACTTTACTCTGTAAATAAATTTAAATGTGCAAATTGGGTGAAAGACAATTAACCATGCTTTAGGGAGAGAGCACAAGAATATTAGCACTGCTTAGCAGTAGTAAAGTGTGCAGATTCCTAAAACCCAACAAAAACAGTTGCAGAAAACAGGAGGTGTGAAGGAAAAATGTTTGGCTTTGCACAGAGGCCAAGTCCAGCACCATTCCATCGATCCAAAAGCCTGAATAGAGTAATCAATACCTTGTTGGGCTTCCTTGCATAGTCGATAGAACCTGGACAATGGGCCTCTTCTGCAGTGGCACTTGTCAGTTCTATGCCCAACTGAAATCAGTTAGATCCCTTTGTCGCTACTTGCATGGGCCACTGGACTGAACCAGTTGACAGACAGTACCACCATGGCCAACAAAGGGATGTGACCTCCTTAGCCCCTGGGATCAGACTCTTGTCTCTGACCCAAGGAACGCTCTGCCCATAAGGACAGCAACGAACTGAAGCCACTGTCAAGAGCCAGGCCACGGGTCATCCACACTTCTCTCACCTCTGTGATTTCTCAGAGTTGGGGGCAACAGCCCGGGGTGTTAAACACCCTACTTTCTCTCTCCTTCCCACCCCTCCAGGAGTGGTAGCCTGGGATTGGCCACTCAGCCCAGGGTCTGTACCCTGAGGCTGGACAGGTGCCTGGTGAGACAGGACTTCCAGAGAGGAACCATCACTCTTGTCAAGAGTGGCACATGCAGGGGTTTGCCTGGTGGAGGTCTCCAGCCTGATGTTTCCGTGACACAGCAGGGAGTACCTCCAGGTCAGAAGTGGCCTCACCAGGGTGAGGCTTGTGATTCTCTGTCTTCAGAGCTGGCAACCCATGATTCACTGGTCCTCCCACTGACAGAGCACGAAGCTGAGAGCGGAAAGCAGTGCGGAGTAGGGTGGTCTTGCTGCGTTGCATTGCAGTATAGTTGGTGAGTCACCTTGTTGAGGGCTTTTTACCCGTGTTTTCCGGATCCAAGTTTTTTACAAATGTTATTGGAAGGCTCTCCTTATCACCTGACTTAAACCTATGTTTTGAGTCGCCGCTCTGTGCTTATTGTGCTCTTTCCACAGTCTTTTTTCCCCCTTTTACTCAGGTTTTGTTTTTTGGGTCATTTATTCATTATTCCATTCCCTGATTCGGCATCCCTGATGCCCACTGTTGACAATGTCTTTGGTGAGCTCTGTGGTTCTGTCTTTGATGGAGTTTGATCCTTATTGTCTAATTTAGCTTGTTGGGATTTTCTAGGCTTGAGGGTTACAGTTTGATTGCCGAGGGGCAGGACTACTGCTGGAACATCTAGGACTTCTATCGGTGGAGTATCGACATTTGCTGCTAGATCCTTATTACCTGTGTTAGCTTCTCGCTTTACGCTGTGCTTGTTGAAAGATGTCTGGGCAGTTAAATCGATTGGGTGTGTGCACAGATGGTGATGCTGAACCTGCAATCCTACTGGTGATTTCCTTATTTCTTATATCTCAAATTGTTTACATTTATTCCCGAACTGTGTAACCTTGAATCGAGCGACATAATTTCTATTGAATTCATATCCATCAAAGGTAATCAAATTACAGAACCAACGTTAGTCACACTGACGTCAGCAACAATCAAAGAGCCGGTAATTTCAAGGTCTGACCACTGCAATAAATGGGGCATTAAAATAATACCTCAAACAGAACCATGGTACGCATTGGTGCTTGTAAAACCCTCGGCTCCCTCTGATAGTTCCAGTAACCCACCTTTCTCAATATTAAAATCTGCTCAAAGTCAAGCTCCTGTAGGAACTAATCAATCTGCAACACAGGTGCTATAACACTATGAAGGCTGATTGGGCTTGGTTGCCAGCAACTCTCGCAGGAAGAAACCTTGACTGAAATAGTGCTCAATCTGGACTTTCAATGTGCTTGTGGAACATCAATGGCCTTACTATGAAACTTCAGTCATTGGATGTGATAAAATTCCTAACAAACCATGAGGTTATACTTCTTCAGGAAACATGGTCCGAGGTCAGACTCCCAGTAGAAGGCTATTTGGAATTTAGGTCCCCGGCTTCAAGATCATACAAGTTTGGTAGACTCAGGGGCGGCCTCTCAATTTATGTTGTTAGCAAGTTAAATGTGAACAGCTACAACTTGAAGAACAATGGATCACTGGCATAAGGATCAGAAGCTCTAAATCTAACAAAACAAATGCTCTTGATTAACGTATATATTTCACCATGCGCTAGGGAAAAAAGGCCCAAGTTCGATCACCTGATCCGGATCATGTGTAACCTACTAAAAGATTACGGAAGCACAGCCTGTTTGATAACCGGCGTTTATAACACAAATCTCTTCCAAGACCCCCCTGACGAGCACAACGCAATAAGTCCACTCATCAAATAAAACCTACTGGTAACAAATATAGCAAACTTGGTGAATATCTGGTAATACAGTTCAACATTCTGGGCTATATAACTTTGAACAGTTGTTTTCCCATGGACAACCCCCAATCTGGACAAGAACAGAGGGCTGTACTTATTCCTTATTAGATTACACCATGTGTAACAAGGAAATGCTCCCTCTGATTGGAAACTATACCATGGCTGCACAAGGTGATAGTGACCATCGTCCCCAAGTAATCACCTTGACATTCAGTGTAGTTCAGCACGCCATGACAAGTCTGAAAACAAAAGTAATCTTTACAGAGAACCTCAAAATGCTAAAATGGTCACATTATTCGATATCGACAATATTGACAACATGCAGAGCTCAGTTAGTTGCAAGGAGCCTTGAAGATACTTCTCACAAAAAACCAAAAGAGGCAACCCAACCACTACATCTGTTGAAATTAGGAAATTAGAAAATCTACCCAACTCAGCACTGAGACAAGTAGGGAGGTGCCCAGGGGACAACCAGTTATTTAACACCTACAAACAAGCCCAAAAAGTACTCAGGCAAGCAATATTTCTAGAGACACAAAAACGCTCTGACCAGTTATGGATAAAATTAGTCCATTCAAGCAAAAACCATATCTCAAAGACTTTTTGGCCCAATGTGAATGGGAGAATAATTAGTCAAGGAGGACAAGCAGTGCTAATATTCCCGAAGATGAATGGATATCCTTTCTAACGGCCCACTTTGAAGTGTCTGACAAGGTAGAAGGCCCAACGGCTCCTCCAATTAACCTAAGTCAACCACAGCTCCCCCTAGGCACAATGCATGCCGGGACAACAGATCAATCTGTATACATGGCTTCTCAGATGCCATTAGCAACTGATACTAAATCCTCGCTCCAGTAGGAGGTGTCCCTCCAACAGGCATCAAATGCACTAGAAGCACTGACAAATCGAACGGCACACATTATAATCAAAAGCCGCCCAGATGGTGCTCCTGGGATAAATGGCCTTCCACAGGCATTGTACAAGCAGGATACCGATTTCTGGGACAAACACCTGGCGCCCTTATTCGGCTACTGTTGGATTAACCAGCTGATACCAGAGTCCTGGCGCATAGCTATCATACATCCAATTTATAAAGGCAGCACGAGATCCGATCTGAGAAACTACAGGATGACTGCACTTTTGGACGTCAAATCCAAATATTACACCAGTTTGCTGCTTCAAGACCTGTCATTGTGGGCTACAAAAAACCACCTTACACCTTTCAACCAGACGGGATTTGTGGCAAAATCAGGAACTATCACAAACTTGCTTGCGATATCAGCATTGCTGGACAAAGCTGTGGCCTCCAAAATTCCAATTCATTGCTGCTTCGTTGACTTCAAAGCATCTTTCAATCATGTGCCTAGGGGACAACTATGGTCCAAACTGCAGAAATGGGGGATTCCACCCACCCTCTTAAAGGCCATAATCCGGCTACACTCAAATACATGAATCCGTATAAAACTGGGTGACGGTTCCCACATCTTTAGAATAATACAAACATCATGCGGAGTAAAACAAGGCTGTGTATTGGTGCCCCTCCGCTTTAACCTCTTCATCTCAGATCTATTGCCATCATTTGAAGATGTTAACTCCCATCCTCCAAAACTTGGTGGAGCCAGGGTCAGTAACCTTTTGTATGCAGATGACCAAGCCCTGTTTAGTCACACCAGAATCAGCTTGCAGGCGCTGCTTGATCGGTTGTTCCTTTACACCACCTCAAATGATTTGGAATTAAACCTATCAAAGACAAGGGTAATTACCAATGGGTTAAGGAAATATCAAGGAGGTGGATGGCAGTCCAATGGAAAAAGCATCGAAAGGGCCGCCTCTTACAAATATCTAGGGGTCCACATGGATAGAAGGTGCACCTTCTCAAAACATAGGGATGAGGTCAGAGTTAAAGCTCTGATCATCCAGGCAGCACTTATGAAACGTGCAAGACAGCTATCCGGTCCAAGCCTGTCCCCTTTAATAACTGTTTTGAAGGCCAAAATCTCTAATTATCTTTCTTACGGTCAGGAGATTATGTTAGGGAAGGGCAAAAGTTTGGTGAACAAGATATCAACAAGGATCGTTAAGCAAGTGCTGAGCCTACCAAAATCTTCAACCTCTGCACATATACGATTTGAGTTTGGCCTCCAAGATCATCGAGTAGTTGGGGCCGGAGCATTTATCAAGTTGTGCAACAAGCTACGCTCGTCCAGAGAACCAAGCCTGGAGGCTATGCTGTGGCAGGAAATATCACTTGGTCAACAGGTACTATCACACCGATGCTACCTAGATTATCCCTTACAACTTCTGGAAGCAATAGAAATTTGGGACACTAATACATACAAGCAAGCCCTCAAAATGTTTATTAAAAGGAATGTTCATTCCAGGTCATTTCATTCAGACAGAGCACAATTGGCACAACATAAACAAGCCTGGACAGTTATATCAGGGTTTAAGCCAGGGGTTGAGGCCCAATTTCTGTCGTATACCTACGCAGTGTACTGAAGAAAAAAAATTCTGGCTCTCAGAATGGGGGAATGGCCCCTCATACATCACCTACCTGGCTGGCACCATACAAATGAAAATACAATGTGCAGGGGGTACGGGAGTAGTAAGGAATCAATTGAGCATGTGGTTTGTCTTTGCCCTGTATTTCTCAATGATCGAAAATTTTTGCTACAGGGCGAATGGAACAAGCCTGGCGTTCGCTCCTGCTGACAAGCCATCCTTACATCCATGAATCCAGAGAACCAGATGCTTAACATCCGGTTCACCAAGTTTGTTACAAGAGCAGCAAAAATGCTTACCCAATGTGAGAGCCAGTAAGCCAATAATCACTAACTAGCACTGGGCAGCTCTAATCCCATTAAAATGCTAATTTCCACATTTCTCTGCACCCTTTGAAGTTGACTTGTACAATGTAAGTGGGACTATTAGTAGGCTTTTAGTAAGACTAGAGTTCTGTCCCCTCCTCTTAAGCATGATGCTAAAACTTAACAAATTATTATTGTCTTTTGACTGTAACACAATGGAAGGGCCTTTTGGTTAAGAACTAACCCTGTGATGCAGTCTTAGTTGAAGGTGAATGAACCTAGAGAGCCAACAAGATTTTAACAGGTGCAGATCAGGTTTTATGCAATTATTATTGTTGAAAATCACAAACTTCTATTAATTGCTATCACACGTGACACCATTAATTGGCCAAGGGTTGCACTTGGGATTTTATAGATTGTGAGGAAACTATGTAGCATGAATTTAGAAATCAGTGAATTTCTCTTTTATTCTTTTCAGTGTGTGTAAACATCTTAACCATTAATTGATATATGTTTTATTAGTCAAACGTCAATATCGTAATGATTTTTATTAATCAAACAATAAAGCAAACTACTCACTGAAAGTCCTACCACTGTGAACTGCTTCCACCTCCTGTCCCTCCATCTGAACCTCCCTACTCTCCCTGTGGGAGTAGTGCACTCAGAAACCTGTGCTTTCAGAGCTAGTCACCCAGTGAGCTCAGCTAACACTGGTGGTAATTCATTACCCAGAACACAGTCAATGGGCATCTGGGGACTAACTATGACGTTCCTCTTGATCACTTCCCCTCCCCATTCCAGGTACACCAGAGCCAAAGAGCGGAAGAAGTCCTGACCAAGGACCTGAGTTACCCTACACCCCTGTCCTGTGAATAGCTCAGGGGAAAACAGTTTTTCCACCATCATGGTCTGACTGGAACAGGTATACCTTAGGGCAGAGACATGTATCCCAATAATGGATACTCCATTGAAATGGTGACTCCCACCCTCGGGGATCACATGTTTACCCTTAGAATCCACCTACAAGCTAAGGGACACCAGGGCGTCCTCTACCCTCCTGGGGACTACCTACCCCTGGGGAGCTTCAACCAGTGGCCTCCCCAGAGTCAGTCCTGAGATGCTCTGTTTCAGAGATTGCAACCCCTGATACACTGGTCCTCCCACTGTGCACTGCTTCCCTGCCAGCTGAGCCTCCCTACTCTCCCTGTGCGAAAAGTAAAATCAGAAACCCGAACTTTTAGGGCACCCTGGGTGGCTGACCCCTCGAGCTCAGCTAACACTGGTGGTAATTCATCATCCAGAATTCAGTCAATGTGCATCTGGGGACTAACTATGACCTTCCTTGGCTTAGCTTGGCTGATCACTCACTGAATATCTATGGCAGCACAGGATATGAATTTTTGCAAAATTAGTGAATCTAGACTGAACTACTACTGGTTCTTATTTCAGCATCAATTTGACATTTGATTCAGACTTGCATTGCCAGATCAAATATTCAGAAACCACTAAAAATTTACTCAGAAGGGAAACAGAATGTCTCTGTATGTCTACCCATAATTGCTAGTTGTGTTGATATCTCCAAAATAATTTGGGGGCACAGTGTCCATCAGCAGTAAAATGGGGTGAGTTTCTGAAAAGTTTCAGTGCTCCGTCCATCATCTCCTTGTGTTTGCTTTGTTCGCGCTAAGTTGGCAGGGTATGCCCAGACATGGGTCCCTTGCTCACTTTGTCACTGGATTCAAGCTAGCCTGGCTGATGAGGGGTGAAACCCTGAAACCAGTACCAGGAGACTTGTTTCCAGTCCAGGGAAGACCTGCCTTGGCAGTTCGGGCTGGACTGTTTCCATGAGGCACAGGGTCAAGACTGATTTGGATATAGCTGGGTCTGAACTGGGGTGGCCAAGTGAGATAAAGAATGATGATGGATTAAACCCAGATCTGTGATGGGGGGTGAGTGTCTGAATAGCTTCAGTGCTCTGTCCATCTTCTCCTTGTATTTGCTTTGTTCACTCTAAGTTGGCAGGGTATGCCCAGACGTGGGCCCCTTGCTCACTTTGCCACTGGATTCAAGCTAGCGTGGCTGATGAGGTGTGAAACCCTGAAATCGGTCCCAGGATTCTTGTTTCTGGTCCAGGGAAGACCTGTCTTGGCAGTTTGGGTTGGACTGATTCCCATGAGGCACAGGGTCAAGACTGATTTGCATATGGCTGGGTCTGAACTGGGGTGCATTTATCAAATGTCAGACCTACTGGCTTTGTCAGGGTGTCACCACATTACTTAAATATAGAGTCAACAACAATGCATATCAATATTGAATCGCTTTCGGATAGTACCACCTTTCAATATGATTGTACAAAACATGCAGAGATTTACTGTCAACAATATGCATGTCAATAAATATTTCAATGTTCCACGTAATTCAGTATGAGAGGCTTACTTCCATACTCAACCTGATTGAATAACAACTACCAGACCCTAATTATAGTAAGACAAGGTCCTTCTTATCTGGCCCCAGGAAATTTAAGGCAACCAATCATTGGTCTTAATATGCACGAATTAGACATTTTTTAAAACAATTGAAAATGTCATTTAAAAAAATATAAATAAAAAACAATACAAAATATTTTAATACACTTTTTTAATATATTTTCAAATATGTAATAATTAATTAAAAACTAAAAAAACCCTCATAAAATACACATAAATGTAACAAACTAAAATACAAATCTTCTTTTAGGTATTACAATTCATTAAACAATTTAAAAAAAATGAAAATTCTTCCCACCCAATTCCTGTACTAACCTTACAACTCATTTTGTTAATATCTGTGAATGCGATGTCAATGTACGCCATAATATATATACACATAGCAATGTCAATACCAGTAAATATGATGTCAATGTATGTCATGACAAATGTACCCATAATAATGAGTATGTCGGTAAATGCAACATAAATGACCGCCATGTTATATGTACAAGTAATAACAAACTCGTATCATTGGTGTCGAATCCACCCAAGATGCCTCGCCATCAACCCTGAGTAGAATTTACTTGATCAGACAGGCTCTGCAACCCAAACCTAAGCCTACCGATTGATAGCTCACAGGTTGAGTTTACACTTAGCCCAAAGAGAAACGTGCAACCAGGGAAAACCCAGATTGATCCCACAAAAGGCAGCCACACCACAAAAGGTATGAGGAGACTAGCCCCAATAAAACAAGCTTGTCCAAAGAGGAGTGCATTCCCAAAATACCACAAAAAGTCAGATGCAACATGTAGTTAGGAACACTCAGCCAATCAGAACAGAGCATGCACACTACATGCAGAGACCACACGCTCCCCATTCCGGACAACTGGACACATACACACTGGCCCACATTGGGTCTCCACAAAGTCAAGAGCCATCTGTGCCCCCTTAACAGATGGTTGAATTTATGGTTCATGACTAGGCCCTTATATACGTGCTCCACAAGAATGTGTAATCAGTTTATTGTAAGTCAAGAAATGTATTTAATGCCGGCCAAAACCTCTGTACATTCACACAGTCTTCGGACACAATTCTGTTGCTGCTCTCCCAGCCGCTGCGTTTAATTAAACCAATTTGCTTCAGTTTTGCCAAACGCCTCTTGTCTTTTCATTTTTTTAAGGTAAATTCCCCACAAATGTGTGTATATATATATATATATATATATATCTATCTTCAAAAAAAATTACAAAAAATCCACAATACTTTAAATAAATGACATAAAATAAACAATATGATATACGATATTCAGAACACCTATATTAAATACAACAATATTGAAACATCAGTAAAAAGCAACATATTCTTACCTGTAAAAAAGATACCACACTATTAAATTCATCAACACAAATACTAACACACAACAATAATAGTAACTGACTATATTTTTACACAATATTAAAACCGTGCAATGCCTGCACATGTGTGTACAAATGTATGCACGTGTGTTCCTGTCTAGCCAGTGCAGAGCCCCTTTCCCAGCTAAAAAGCTGTGAATCACCGGGCACTCCACACGAAGGTCTCAGGCTGCATGAAGAACACGCGCACAGCGTCGCTGAGACTCACTTTAACTCCGGGTGTACGATAACCAGGCAATCCTCACGAAGGTCTCACGCTGTGCAAAGCACACGCACACAGCGTCGATGAGACTCACTTGGATTCAGGGTGTGCACGACAACCAGGCAATCCTCACGAAGGTCTCACACTGCACAAAGCACACTCACACAGCGTCGATGAGACTCACTTGGATTCCGGTGCACACGATAACTGGACAATCCTCACAAAGGGTTCAGGCTGCAAAAAGCACACGCACACAGCGTCGCTGATCCTCGCTTGGACTCCAGGTGCCCATGATCACAGGGCACTTCTTACGAGGGTCTCAGGCTGCAACAAGCACACGCACACAGCGTCGCTGAGACTCTCCTGGAAACATTTGTGTTCCTGAGTTTCCGCAACAGGGAGCCAGCTCACCTCGGCCCTTGGGGATAAGTTACTTCAGGACACAGCACAGCAAAGTCCTTTCAAGCAGGGGGACACAGCACACAGCAAAGTCCCTTTAGCCTTTCCTTGGTTAAAACAGCAAACTGCAGGCCAGCCCCAGAACACACAGCAAGGGTCAGTCCTATCCCTCAGTCTCTTCAGTTGTTTCTTCCTTGGCAAAGGTTCCTCTTGCCCACGAAGTAGCACCAGTCTTGTTCAATCTTGATCAAGCCATTCTCCAAAGTTCAGGGGATTCAGCTCTCATAGTTATACCCCTCAATGGCTTTGAAGTCTTTGTGTTCAGGGGCACTGACCCCTGTTCAAACCAGTTCTGGGTGCCTCCCTGCCAGTGACACCTTTATTCCTTTGATAGTGGGGGTCTGGATCCTCAATCACTCAGCAGGGGCCGGAGCCATTGGTTTATGGCTGCAGCCCAGGCCTCTTCACCTCTAGGGGCTACTCCTCCGCCTACACTCCAGATGCAGGTCAGCCTGTTGCTGTCTCACCTCCTCCCCTGGGTCAAGACAGTCCCCAGATCCTATCACTTTGAAATCCAGACAGTCAATCCACAACCAGGCAGAGACACACAGAAATGTTAGAGCACAAAAACCCATCCACTTCTAAAAGAGTGGCTTCTAAACACACAATGCAAAAACCACCTTCATAAAAAGATGTGTTATCACTGTGAGTTCAGGCATACTAAACGTCACCTCTCCATCTTAAGCCTTTGGGAAGATAGGCTGGAAAACATATTACACAGCCTCCCCATTCTGTCCTATGGGCAAGATGGCCTTTCAACAGTGAAAAACGAAATGGAGATTTTTTCACTGTCAGGACATGGTACACACCTTAGTACATGTCCTACCTTTCACATACACTGCACCCTGCCCAGGGGGTGCCTTGGACCTACCATAGGGGTGTCTGATGTGCATAGAAAGGGAAGGGTAAGGTCTGGCAAGTGGGTGCACTTGTCAGAATAACAGGGCAGTTTAACAAACTGCGGGCAGGCACTGCAATGGCAGGCCTGAGTTCCCTTTTAAAGCTACTTGTGTGGGTGGCACAAATAGTGCTGCAGGCCCACTAGTAGCATTTGCATTACCAGCCCTGACACACATAGTGCACTTTACTAGGGACTTTACTAGTAAGGCAAACATACCAATCATGGACAACCAATTACCATTACACTTTATACAGGGAGCACTTGCACTTTGACACTGTTTAGCAGTGGCAAAGTGTCCAAAGCATCTCAGTTGGCAAAACAAAATCCATCACAGCACCAAAAATAGAGGAGGTAGAGGCAAAAAATCAGGGGTAATCATGCCAGAAATGCCAGGTCTAACACATGTTCCCCCCAGCCGAAAGGTGGGGGGAACTACCCACCCTCATGGGAGTTCTCATCAATAAGGCAGAAAAATCTGGACAGACCGTCAGCATTGGTGTGTTCTGTTCCATGGCGGTGTTCCACTGTGAAGTCCATTCCCTGTAGGGAGATGGACCACCTCAACAGTTTGGGGTTCTCCCCCCTCATCTGCATCAACCATCTGAGGGGCCTTTGGTCGGTCTGAACCAGGAAGTGAGTCCCAAAGAAGTAGGGCCTCAGCTTCTTCAGCGCCCAGACCACAGCAAAAGCTTCCCTTTCAATTGCACTCCACCTCTGTTCCCTGGGAAGTAGCCTCCGGCTAATGAAAGCTACGGGTTGGTCCCAGCCCTCGTCATTCAATTGTGAGAATACCGCTCCCACACCATGCTCTGAAGCATCTGTCTGCACTACAAATTCCTTGGAGAAATCAGGCGCCTTGAGCACGGGCGCCATGCACATGGCAGTTTTCAGGGCAATAAAAAGCGGTCTGGCAGGCATCAGTCCAGATCACCTTCTTGGGCTGTTTCTTTGACGTCAGTTCCGTTAAGGGGGCAACAATGGTGCCATACCCCTTCACAAACCGTCGGTAATATCCAGTGAGTCCTAGAAAGGCCCTCACTCCTGTCTGGGTCTTGGGGGGTTCCCAAGCCAGTATGGTATCAATCTTTGCTTGTAGGGGCGCCACCCGGCCGCTCCCTACCTGGTGCCTTAAGTACACCACAGAACCCTGCCCTATCTGGCACTTACTCGCCTTGATAGTTAGGCCCACCCTCAGCAAGGCCTTCAACACTTCACAGAGGTGTCGCAAATGTTCCTCCCAATTGGAGCTGAACACAGCAATGTCGTCCAGGTAGGCGGCGCTGAATTCCTCCAGCCCACTCAACACCTGGTTCACCAGTCTCTGGAAGGTGACAGGGGCGTTCTTTAACCCAAAGGGCATAACCCTGAACTGGTAGTGCCCCTCTGGCGTTGAGAACGCTGACCTCTCCTTGGCCCCCTCGGTCAAGGCAATCTGCCAGTACCCTGACGTCAAATCAAATGTACTGAGGTACCGGGCAGCTCCCAGCCGATCCACGAGCTCATCAGCTCTGGGGATGGGGTGAGCATCAGTCTTAGTGACTGCATTGAGCCCACGGTAATCCACACAGAACCGAAGCTCTGGGGTGGCACCAGGCGCAGCAGCTTTTGGCACAAGGACCACTGGGCTAGCCCAGGGGCTGCTGGATGGCTTAATCACCCCTAGCACCAGCATCTTGGAAGCCTGCTCCTTGATGCTGGCCCTGACCTTATCAGCTACCCTGTAAAATGTTTGTTTTACAGGCAGACTGTCTCCAGTGTCCACATCATGGACGCACCAATGGGTGACTCCTGGGGTCAGGGAGAACAGGGAGGCGAACTGACCCAATACCTGGCGACAGTCCCTCTGCTGTTCCGGGGTCAGGGTAGGTGAGAGGTTCACCCCATCCACTGACCCATCCTTCTCCTTGGCTGACAGGAGGTCAGGAAGAGGTTCACTCTCCTCTTCCGCCCCGTCATCTGTAGCCAAGAGCATGGTCACCTCAGACCTCTCGAAGTGGGGTTAGAGGCGGTTCACATGGAGGACCCTCAAAGGGTTCCTAGGAGACCGTAAGTCAACTAAGTAGGTCACTTCGCTCCTGTGCTCCACCACCTCATAATGCCCAGTCCACTTGTCCTGGAGCGCGCAAGGCTCAACTGGCGCCATCACCCACACTTTCTGCCCAGGTTGAAACTCGACCAGAGTGGTATTCTGGTCGTACCACCGTTTCATATCTTCCTGGCTGGCTTCCAGGTTCGCCTGAGCGAGTTGCCTGAAATGCCTAGTTTGGTTCCTGAAGGTCAGCATGTAGCTGTATACATCCTGGGGGTTTGCTAGGAGCCTTCTCCCAGCCCTCCTTCACCAAACTCAAGGGTCCTCTTACAGGGTGCCCATGCAGGAGCTCAAAGGGACTGAACCCTAAGGACTTCTGTGGCACCTCTCTGTAAGCAAACAGCAGGCATGGTAAGAGGACGTCCCACTTACGCCGCATGGGTTCCTCAAGACCCATAATCATGCCCTTCAGGGTCCAGTTAAATCTCTCAACCAGACCGTTACCCTGGGGATGGTAAGGCGTGGTGAACTTGTAGGTCACACCGCACTCCTTCCACAGAGATTTCATATACCTAGATATGAAATTAGTACCCCTGTCAGACACCACCTCTCTGGGGAACACCACGTGGGAAAAAATCCCCATCAGTGCACGGCCCACCACGGGGGCTGTCACCGTCCGGAGAGGGATGGCTTCCGGGTACCTGGTGGCATGGTCTACCAAGGCCAGGATGAACCTGTTGCCCATGGCCGTCTTGGGATCCAGAGGCCCCACAATGTCAATGTTCACCCTTCAAAGGGGGTGCTGACTACAGGGAAAGGTTGGAGGGGAGCCTTGCGCTTCCTTCCACTCTTACCGCTTGCCTGGCAAGTCTGACAGGTCCTGCAATGAGTATCAGAACTCTTGCGCATTTGAGGCCAGTATGTTAAAAGCAAAACAACAATCGTGAACATTACCTGCGCCATCTTGTCTGGTGGAATTCTATGTGCACATAAGTTGCAATCATTTTAATCTATCACAGCCATTTTGTACTCTGTTGGTCACCTTTGTTTCACCCTGCCCTTACTAGCATCCCTCTGACCCTCTGACCGACCTGGTACGTGTGCTGGGGGCTATAAACTCTATTTGCCGCAACAAACCTCAGCGCCACTTGCTGCCACAAACTCGTTTTTCCTCTCATCTCTGTTTTCAGGCAAACCTTTGGACACTCTACCCCTCACTGCACCTAGTTACACAAACAGGTTCCAAACACCAAAAAGACTCTTGCAACATGATTTATTGCACTGCAAACAGCAAGATTTGTTGTTACCAACAATGGGACATGTTTTTATCAACAGAACGGACTCTTAGATCTGGCCGGTCTCACATGTTTTAGACCCTGAAGCAAGGTCCAGCTGCAAGATAAGATTGTCTGTTTGACCTGGGTGGGAAGAGAATTACTGTTGGGCTTGTGTGACAACCTGCCCGGGCGGGGACCCCAAGCTTGTGTAACCATGTTGATGAAACCAATGCATTGTGTCAAACCTGTATAAAAGGAAGAGCCAAAGGAGTTATCAGCAGAACACCTCCCTCAGACATCCCGGTGTCTGCAGTTGACGTGATCTCCTCATGAGAAATAAACCTTTTTCTTGTCTTCCAGTTTCTAGCGCTTGCCTCATTATTTTGATAGCGAACCCAAAGTGAATTAGAGGTGGAACCCTGCACGGGCAGCATTGAGGGTCTTAGAAGACTCGCTGCCTTTCACAAATTGGTGCCCAAACGTGGGGGCCCATCACCGACGCGTGGGTCCGGTAGAGAGGTCCTAACGACGGAGTGAACGACTAAATGATTGGGGTATACCTGCCTGAGAAGACCCTTGTCTGGCTGCCGATCGACTGAACTTCACCGGTTCCGAACGGACCTCTCTCGAGTGACCTGCGGTCCTGACTGGGACCTTAGAGGAACGCTGCATTGATTGTTGGAGTGAGAGGACAACCAGGCGCTGGAAGGGGAAGACGAAGAACCGTCCATACAGTCCGGGTAAGGTCGTGAAAAACGACTTAAATTGATTGATTGATTGAATAGTTTGATTGAAATACTAGTATTCCTTTTTTGATATTGAGTTATTTGCGACATTTCCCTGCTTGCAAACAACGAAGAATAGGAATATTCTCTCTCTTTGCAGGCAGCGAAGGACAGGTAGTGCAGACTTTTTGTCTAAATTGATTGATTGAGATATTCATTTTTGATCGATAAATACGTCATGCCTGTTTTCTCTAGATTGTTTGATTGTAATTGTTTTGGACCAGACCGTTCGTTAGAGGTCAGTCAGCCGGCACCGCCGGAAGGCACCCCTAACAAGGACATGTACGTAAAGTATGGATTAGCCACCGTAGCTTATAGCAAACTATGGCATAAATACACTAGGAAGGACCGGGTAAATCAGTGGCCACTGACGGGATCTTTCGATCCCGCTAAAATAGAAACGTTAGAATTAGCTCTCCACAAAAAGAAAACTAGACCAGCCATGTTTGACAGTTTTGGTTTATGGCGAAAAGAGGCAGCTCAAAGAAAGAAAAGGGACGAAGCTAGACAAGATAAAGAAACGCGAAAATCAGCTTACCAATCCTGTAAAAGATTAGAAGAAAAACTAAAAGAAAAGGAAATCGATAAAAAGGAACAGGAATCAAAAATATCAGGTCAATGCCCTGTTAGAACGCCCTCGACTCTTTACCCCAAGTTACCAGCAAAACAAAGGGTAGTTGATGATTTATTGTTAGGTCCCCCAATCATATACATGCCACCCCCTTACGCCCCTACTCATCCCGTAGTACAACGCCAGGACCACCAAAGTATAGCCGGAGATGGCACGATCGCCTCAGTCTCCACCGCCTCTGCTCCCACCGAGTCACCCACACCAAATGCCTCATCAAAGGATACAGTAGTAGAGGTAGGATCAAAAGAAAAAGGAGCGCCAAGGGTCCCGCGATTAAGTAAAAATGAGCGAGCAGGCATTGATAAAATAGTTAAATCCCTCATAGATAGGAAGGAGACAGAAGACTATGTAACTGACATATGCAACTCCTATGTTGAAAACCGCAAACAATACTTTATTGTACGTCTCTGTTACCACACTCTTACTGCATATGAAGAGAAGTACCAAGATGTAGGGCCCGAGCGGCTAGTGGCTCTCTATAGGAAGGTAGACACCGGAGATGAAGGCGACAACGATGTTACAGAACTCTTTTCATCCACACTGGAGGTATTCCGTCACCTCGTGGAACAAGGACGGATAGATAAGGACAGGACATCTAAGATAGCAGGACCCCCGGTGGAAAAACAAGATAGCATGATGCCGATAAAAGAAGCTGCCCCTTATTGGGTACCTCCTAGAGGACAAGGGACTCATGACGATATGAACCATCAAGACGCTAGAGGAAGGGTGGTCTACAATTGGGTGTATCAACCATGGGACAGACAGGACATTTTGACGTTCCGTAAATCTTTACCGGATTTATGAAAGAACCCCACCGCCTTTTACACCGAGCTAGGTACCGCTCTGGGATCAACAATAATGACACTTGCCGACATAACCTTGTTCTTCGTGTTATGTTTGCCAGCAGATGTGTGGAAACAGATTAGGAAAATAGACCATACCGAACTGCTTGGTCATACCTGGGAACAACTCAACACACTAGATAAACAGCGGAACCCTGGTCAAAAACCGGTTAAAGCAATATTGGACCTCCCTGACAAAATAGTGCAGAAAGTGAAAACGCTGATCCCAGAGAAAAAGATAGACTGGTCCATAGTAACCGCGTGCTGCCAGAAACCACAAGAGGATGTCTCAGAGTATTTCTCCAGATTTGAAACGGTGTTCTCCGATTACAGTGGACAAGACATGTCCACCGCAACCGGACACCACTTATTTGTGCAGAACTATGTCAAAGGACTACTGCCAGATGTATCCCAGAAATTACAAGCCAGCGAAAGTAGTTGGGCAGCATCTAAACCGGCGGCCATTCTCCAAATGGCCCAGTACTATGAGCATCAGAGAAACGAAAATGACAGGGCTACAGAAAGGAAAAAGAAGGACTTGAAGGAAAGGGTAATGGTAGCACAACTCCAGGGGGCGAATACAGGAAGGGAGCAATATAGGGGAGGATACCAGCAGAATACCCCTAGAGTACAGCCAACTAGAAACAATTCATCGACATCATATGTAGGACGCCAAGACCTAGGACAGGATCAATGTGCATTTTGCAAAGAATATGGACACTGGAGAACCCAATGCCCGGCTTTGTTAGGAGCTGGTAGGGGCAGAGGGGCGAGGGAAATAGCAAGTGGACAGAGAGGAAGAGGACGTGGGAGAGGGTACGCGAGTGAAGCAAGCGAGGAAAGGCCAGGAAGAGTGAACACATTCGACCATCCCAAACAGAATCAGTACCAACAGACAGATTATGACAATACGTACGACTTTGCATAGGACAGCCAGGGGCAAGGGAGGGATCCAGTCGAGCTCTATGTTGATCAGCAAGGCCCTTATGTTACCGCTGAGGTCCTGGGCACAAAGTCGCCATTTCTGGTAGACACGGGAGCAACACGTAGTGCACTATCCAAACGACTGATTCCAAGGGCACCCTTGTCAGGCTCACATGTGACCTCAATAGGATTTGACGGTACGCCCTCCACCAACCCTTTGTCCCGACCGATCCCTTTTAACCGTGACAACAATAGCGTCGAAACGACATTCCTCTTCTCTTCCAACACCCCAGACGCCATTATGGGTCTCGACCTTTTGAAACACTTCCATGCGACTATCAGATGCTCACCAGACGGATGCGTCCTGTATGACAACCCCCAGCGCCATAGAGAGAACCCTTCTCAGCACATGTTTCCCATCTCCGAGACTGACGCATCCCTACTGGACACTTTGCCATCACACTTATGGGCTAGGGCTGATTCAGACGTAGGACGAATGATGATTGACCCAGTACACGTAACAATACGACAGGACGCAACCCTACCGAAAGTACCGCAGTACAAAATATCGCCAGAGGGTGAGAAGGCACTGACAGAGATCATACACTCTTTGGTAGAGGCAGGGGTGGTAGAGGAAGTAGTGAGCAACGTTTGTAACAGTCCCATACTACCGATTGTAAAGAGACAGGGAGAGGGAGATGGAAAAGCCTACCGCTTCATCATTGACCTGCGGGAGATAAACAAAATCGTAATGCCACAATACCCAGTAGTTTCCGACATCACGACAATTTTGACTTTAATCCCCTCCACTGCCACCACCTTCACTGTAATTGACCTCAAAAACGCATTCTTTTCCATACCTATACACAAGGACAGCAGCTATCTATTTGGATTCACCCTAAACTCCCATTCGTACAGATTTTGCAGAGCACCTCAGGGGTACACTGAGAGCCCAAGCATCTATAGCCAGGCGCTTAAAAGACAGTTGGACGCCATACAATTGCCAGATGGAGTGGCACTAATACAATATGTAGACGACATCCTTCTAGCAGCGGACACCATACCAATAGCCGTCACAGCCACCATCAAACTACTCCATTTTCTTGCTGAGTATGGTCACAAGGTCTCACGAAAGAAATTGCAGTTCTGTAAATCACAAGTGACCTATTTGGGTCACCTTTTATCCAAAGAAGGGAGGAAACTCACGCCTGACAGGATCCAGACAATTCTAGACACCCCTGTCCCCAAAGATCAGAAACAAGTCCGCTCTTTGATAGGTCTCACTTCATTTTGCCGAAAGTGGTTACCGAACTTTAGCCTCATTGTCAAACCCCTTCTCTCCCTCCTCGCTAAAGACATCCCCTCACCTCTCCCCTGGACCCCCGAATGCCAGTCAGCCTTTAAAGAACTACGCAATGCCCTTTGTTCAGCGCCTGTCCTAGGAACCCCGGATTACTCCAAACCATTCTTCCTCTACATGCACGACAGGGAAGGATGTGCATTGTCTGTCCTAACACAATCAATTGGTCACAAACAACGCCCTTGTGCATATTTCTCTGCCACCCTTGATCCAGTAGCCAGAGCGCTGCCAGCGTGCCTGCGCGCTGTGGCAGCTGCAGCAGCTGCAGCAGTATCGATACGCCAGAGCGAAGGAATAGTACTCTCCAATCCAGTCACTGTTTTAGTACCCCATGCAGTCGACACACTACTAAACCAGACCAAAACCCAACACTTGACTAGCGCCCGACTGACAGGATATGAGTTGACCCTGCTAGCACCGCACATTACCCTAAAGCGATGCACCACCCTCAATCCAGCCACACTGTTACCCCTACCCAAAAATGATCCTAGCGTGACTCCACTACATGACTGTGTGACACTAACCGATGAACAAACAAAGAGTAGAATAGATCTCAGAGACACCGCCTTTCTAGAACCAGATGGAGAACTATGGGTGGATGGTTCGTGCATCAAACTCCCCGATGGCACCACCTCAGCTGCATACGCTGTCACCACAGCCCGAACCGTTCTGGAAACAGCCCGTACTCCCCAATGTTCAGCCCAGGCTGCAGAACTCATTGCCCTCACACGAGCATGTATCTTAGCGACTGACACGACAGTTAACATATACACCGACAGCCAATATGCCTTTCGGGGTGGTTCACCATTTTGGGATCTTATGGAAAGAAAGAGGGTTCCTGACTTCACACGGTACACCCATCCTGCATGGAGATTTAGTCTCCGCCTTGACGCAAGCAGTCCTCCTCCCCAAGAAGTTAGCAGTGATAAAATGCCAAGCACATAGGAAAGTGACTGATCTCATTGGACAGGGAAATGCACTAGCAGACGTTACTGCCCGAGCCACGGCAGGAGACAGAACTACGACACGAATGTATGTGACGAGGTCACAAGCTGAACGATGGACAGACGCTAGGACCACTGTAAGGGACATACAGACTACAGGCACACAAGACAAATTGACCGAGTGGGAAAAGGTGGGACTAAAAGACGAGGAAGATTGCTGGAGAACTAAAGACGGAAATAAATGGCTGTTACCCAATGCCTACCTCATCCCCATATTGACCATGGCACATTTACCAGCACACATAGGCTCCACCCCCATGATTGAACTAATCACCAGAGTATGGCATAACGTCAAGATAGCAGAATCTGCAAAACGCCTAGTACAACAATGTATAGTCTGTCTACAACACAACCCAGGGAAGGGGACAGTAGTACCACGGGGAGGGTTTGGAGTCCCTGACCACCCCTTTGAAATCCTTCAAATGGATTACATTCAACTAGAGAGATGCCTTGGTCTAAAATATGTCCTGGTGGTTGTGTGCGCTTTTAGCAAATGGGTGGAGGCATATCCCACCCGCGACAATACCGCCTTAGCCACTGCAAAAGTATTGCTGAAAGAATTCTTCCCCCGATATGGCCTTTGCAGAATTTTATGGAGCGACAACGGCCCCCACTTCGTAGCCGAGGTGATACAGAACATACTGAGAGGGTTGGGGGTAAAAGAAAAGTTCCATGCCGTCTTCCACCCCCAATCAGCGGGCCTGGTAGAGAGACACAATGCAACGTTGAAACTAAAACTAGCCAAAATAGTTGCCACGACCGGGTTGAAATGGCCCGACGCCCTCCCATTGGCATTGTTATCGATGCGCTCCACCCCAACCAAACACCGACTGACCCCGTATGAGGTGGTCTTCGGCAGGCCTATGAGCATTTGGGCGGCACCAAGACCCACCTCCATTAACGATGTCCCGAACATATTAATGTCGGATTACTTACATAAATTGATAAACGAGCTAACAATTATCCACCAACAGGTGCAGTAAGCCTTGCCTGACGTATCCAGGGGCCCAGGACATGAAATAAAGCCAGGTGACCATGTATTGATTCGCAACTTCCAAAGAACGAAGAATCTGGAGCCTAGGTGGACGGGCCCCTGGCAAGTCCTGATCACCACCCGAACTGGCCTCCGAGTGGAAGGAAAACTAAACTGGCTGCACGCTCATCATTGCAAACGAGTCCCTCCAACCCTGGCAACCTGTGAAGGGGTGGAGGTGCAAGAGGAAGTACTCGCGAGAGACCGACCAGCTCTGAGTTGCTACCCACAAGAACACACCCTCGAACTATCAGAATTTCCCGACCCCACGGTGCCATCCAGGAAAGGGTACAACCTAAGATCGAAGAAAGGAGGGAGCTCCAACGACCAGGCCACTAACTAAGTCAAGGTCTCAGATCAGTAGCACAGTCAAACAACGCTACCAGGAAAGCGCCAGACAAACGTATGTGGTCCTAACAGTTGTTGAGCTCCTCGAAGATGATGGAAGAAACTGAACACCTGCAAAACCACCGCAAAGACACCAAGACTGCTAACTTGCACAGCACAAAGACAATTGCACTTGTAGCCGCATTTCTCACCTGTCTCCTGCTAATGGTCGCACTCTGGATCATTGAAGAGAATGCACCTGCATACAGAACATTGTCACCCACTATGCAACCAACCACCAAGAAAGAACACTACCTGGTATCACTACTGCCACATCTCCGAGAACGATGCAAAGAATTCTGGAATAATTCTTTCGTGCAGATGTTGCACCAGCACAATCTTGCCACCAATGCTACCAACTGTTGGGTCTGTGGGCTGTTACCACATGCCACTGAACATTCCATCCCTTTCATCCCTTCGCCCTTTTCTATTCACGGATCTTGCTTCATCCAGATGCACCTACAAGAAAGTTACAAAGACAATGCCACTTCCGACGGAACAATCGCCCAGTTCTACAACGAGTTCTGGCGAAACAAAACAGGAAGGACAGCCGCCCCCTTCTGCCCTCACACCTTCAATGCGACATTCCAGATTAATGTCCCCTCCAAAGAACGAGTGGAAATGCAAGTGTTCAATAATCCTAACAGAGCCACATTTTCCTACCTGAAGAAAAGAACTGCTGCAACACTGACTGTGGCCCTATCTGTGGTGAACGTCTCTGGCCTTGTATGCATTGAAGGCCGTGGGACTAAGAATGTGGGTCACAGCACCTGTAGCATTGTAAGGACTTTGAACACTGCCAACCCTCCAGCGCTTGTTGCATCACCCAATATGTACTTTGTTTGTGGAACCAAAGCCTACACCTGGCTCCCAAGAAACTGGGGGGGGAACGTGCTACATCGCCTTTGTTTTGCCACCAACCTACACAGCCCCTGCAGAGCATCATCGAGAAAAGCGTTCTAAAGACATTGATCAAGCAGACTCTGCCTCATCACAGTTCCTCGACGCAGCAAAAGGGCTCGTCCGGCTATGGGGTCCGATGGCAAACAGCATCAGACATCTGTCCCAAGCGGTACAGACCGCCCTGAACGTCACTGCTGGCATCCTCACCAACAACACTGCTGAGCTCCAAGCGATCCGTCTGGTTACCCTGCAAAATCGCATGGTCCTGGACGTGGTACTAGCGGACCGTGGAGGAGCATGCCGCATCATCGGTGCCAGCTGCTGTGTATACATTCCTGATAATTCACCTTCTGTCTATGAAGCAATCGAACATCTCCATAGACTATCTTCAGAAATTCATCAAGGATCAGAGACTTGGACAATTGGAAGTTGGCTTTAGGACATCTTGAAGGAGTGGGGTTGGAAAATATCAATGATTCTCTTGGTCCCAGTATTGACAATATGTGGTTGTTGTTTGGGTATACACTGTATACCACCTTTGTGTTCTCTTTGCATAACTACCTTGCACCCTAAGACTATGGACACTCAGCTAACAAAAATGAGAGTAATGTATGATCAAGAGATACAGGACATTATGGAGATCGAAATAGACTGACAAGCTGGCTAGTTATGTTCAAAGGGGCCACTGTTAAAAGCAAAACGACAATCGTGAACATTACCTGCGCCATCTTGTCTGGTGGAATTCTATGTGCACATAAGTTGCAGTCATTTTAATCTATCACAGCCATTTTGTACTCTGTTGGTCACCTTTGTTTCACCCTGCCCTTACTAGCATCCCTCTGACCCTCTGACCGACCTGGTACGTGTGCTGGGGGCTATAAACTCTATTTGCCGCAACAAACCTCAGCGCCACTTGCTGCCACAAACTCGTTTTTCCTCTCATCTCTGTTTTCAGGCAAACCTTTGGACACTCTACCCCTCACTGCACCTAGTTACACAAACAGGTTCCAAACACCAAAAAGACTCTTGCAACATGATTTATTGCACTGCAAACAGCAAGATTTGTTGTTACCAACAATGGGACCTGTTTTTATCAACAGAACGGACTCTTAGATCTGGCCGGTCTCACATGTTTTAGACCCTGAAGCAAGGTCCAGCTGCAAGATAAGATTGTCTGTTTGACCTGGGTGGGAAGAGAAATACTGTTGGGCTTGTGTGACAACCTGCCCGGGCGGGGACCCCAAGCTTGTGTAACCATGTTGATGAAACCAATGCATTGTGTCAAACCTGTATAAAAGGAAGAGCCAAAGGAGTTATCAGCAGAACACCTCCCTCAGACATCCCGGTGTCTGCAGTTGACGTGATCTCCTCATGAGAAATAAACCTTTTTCTTGTCTTCCAGTTTCCAGCGCTTGCCTCATTATTTTGATAGCGACCCAAAGTGAATTAGAGGTGGAACCCTGCACCGGGCAGCATTGAGGGTCTTAGAAGACTCACTGCCTTTCACAAGTAGAAGTGGGTGACAAGCCTCTCAAAGGTCTTGTCCTGCCCCAAATGTCCTGCTAAAGGTACATCATGAGCCAACCCCAGTAGGAAGGCTCTGAAGCGCTGGGGTACCACCAGCGCACGGGCTGACCCAGGCTCAGCAACCTTAGACTCACTATATAGGAGATCATTCTCCCAGTAAATCAAGTGTGATCCAGACTGATCACCTGCTGCCTGGTTTTCTGCCTGTTGCCGCAAACCTACAAGAGAAGGGCACTTCTTCTGCTCCTCACAGAATTCCTCCCTGGAGGGCCCTCCTTCCTGCTGCCATTCGGTCAGCCCTGGTAGGTCCCCCTGTTCAGCCACTTGCCCCCCCATAGGCTCCAGGGCATCCCCCTCAAAGGGTGCCTCCTCCTGGACCGCGGGAACTGTGGGGGCCGGTTTCCCATGCCCTCTGCCTCTTCTCTTGATGGCAGGCTCCAGGTCCTCTTGAACACCTTTACTGGCTGGCATAGACCGAGTGGTTACACAAGCCCACTCAGGCAGACCCAACATCTCCAAATGTGCCTGGCGCTCCACCTCCTTCCAGGGGGAGCTCTCCAGGTCATTCCCCAGCAGACAGTCTACAGGTATGGACGGACTTACAACGACCTTCAAGGAACCTGAGACCCCCCCCACACTCAAATGGAACTAGCGCCAACTTGCAGAGGCGCACGGAGTTGTCTGCTGCAACTACAGGGTGAAGCACATCGGGAATTACCTGCTCTTCAGACACCCACTGACACCTGACAGATGTTAAACTGGTTCCGGTGTCCCTCAGAGCCTCCACCCTCCTTCCATTGATGGTCACCCACTGCCTGTACTTCTTAGTATTCTCAGGCAGAGAGATTTCCTGGACCATCTCTCGATCTCCTAATGAGACCAGGGTCATAACTGCTTGCTCCTCCCCATTCCAAGGACTGAATTCCTCCCCCAACGCTACACTCACTAATCCTGGGGTTGGAGCACCAGTGGGTGTAGATCACTTCTTGGGGCATCTAGGGGAAATATGACCCACTTCTTTACAGAAGTAACAAGTATGAGTACCTCGGTTGTCCCGCTTGCCCTTATGGGGCCAGGACCTCATAGCCTTGGGGGACTGGGACCCTTTCACCTGGGAACTACTTTGGGGCCCTTTAGTGAACCCCTTGTGGTTACCCTTGTCCTCCCCACCTTCTGCGGGGTACCCTGTACACTTTTGGTAGTGGTACCTCCAATCCCCTTGTGGACCCGGGTACTGGTCCAGCGGTCCGCCTCTTCAGCAAGCTTACTGGGATCAGTCAGCTTACTGTCCAAAAGATGCTGGCGCAGCTCTCGAACACACAGACTACTCAAATGCTCCCAACTAATTAAATTGCATAAGCTCTTAAAATCAGTTGCCTTGCTGCCCTTCATCCAACCATCCAGTGCACGCGTGTATGCATTCACACACTCAACCCAAGTACTGGATTCCTGTTTCTTGAAGTTCCTGAATTTCTGCCTGCACTGTTCAGGAGTGAGCCCATACCTGAGGCATAAAGCCTCCTTCATATTGGCGTAGGTCAGGGTTCCCGTCCTCTCTAAAGGGGGTCAAACATCCCTCCCAGAAGCCTCAAAGTGTTTCCATAGGCCCGCCCCCAATGCTTCTCAGGCACCTCATTCATCCTCAGCACGATCTCATATGCCGTGAACCACGCATATATATCATCACCCCTCTGGTAATCTCGCACTAAGTCTTTGGGAATGTACACCTTCTCTACTGGCACTGGTTGTGTGCTGCCACCATTTGAACTGGACTCGGCCTGTTTAACCTTCATTTCCAATTCCCTCATGCTTAACTCATGAGCCAAGAGAATCTTTTTCTCTTCCAAGGCGAGAGCTTTCCTGCTCTCCTCTGCTCGCTTTTCACTTTCAATGAGCAGTTTCTTCTCTTCTGCTTGAGATTTAAGTTTCAAAACCTCCAACTCATGCTCTCTGACCCTTTGGTTTTCCTCCAGCTCCTCTGGTGAAAAACTCCTCCCTGAATGGCTACTACCAACCCCTAAGACTGGTCCCTCCACTGGCAAATCCTGTGGACCAAATCCATTCCCTGGGTCATCCTCATCCACCTCAACTTCACCCGTCTCCTGAGCCCCTTTGGCTTCCCACCAGGCCCTCAAGGCCATTTGCAGCTCCTCCTTCTTGGCGCTACTTTTGATGGGACATCCCAAAGCTCTGCAGAATTGCCTCAATTGATCAACTTTGTAGGTAAGCAATGCCTCAATGTCGAACTCTAATTCTGCAGCCTCACTGGCTACTTGACTACTCTGAGACATGATGTGTGGCTTAAAGGTTGCTCAAAAATAAAACTAACTAGAACCAAAAAATCAAGAACACAATATGTGGTTGCGTCGTGGTCTGCACTAAACTTGTGATGTACACCAATTACTGTGAATGAATTTGCAAATACACATTTCAATCCCACACCGCTGACCACCAAATGTTAGACCCGGGATCTCTGGTTGGCTGAGGTAGGTACCTTAGGCCAAATAGGGACCTGCGGTTCCACATCAGGGAAAGGAAGGTCACCTTCTGAGATAGCCCCCGCTCACCCCCTTGGTAGCTTGGCACGAGCAGCCAGGCTTATCTTCAAGGCAGATGTGTAAAGTATTTGCAACCACGTTCACAGCAACCCAATGATGACACCACAAATAGACTCCACACGAGTTTTATAAAAACAAGTATAAATTTTACATAAAAAGATATACGATAAGACCACATGATATAAATCCAACATATGAGTAGGTGTAATATTTCTCCTGGCTGGTTGTTAGGCCATACCAAAGGGGATGATGGACGGAGCGTTAGAGCAAATCAAACACTCACCCCCAGTCAACTGATCTGGGTTTAATCCATCATCATTCTTTAGCTCACTCCACCACCCCAGTTCAGACATGGCCATATGCAAATCAGTCTGACCCTGTGCCTCATGGGAACAGTCCAGCCCGAACTGCCAAGCCATGTCTTCCCTGGACCGGAAACAAGCATCCTGGGACCGGTTTCGGGTTCATAACCCTCATCAGCCAGGCTATCTTGAATCCAGTGGCAAAGTGAGCAAGGGACCCACGTCTGTTCATACCCTGCCAACTTAGGGCGAACAAAGCGATACCAAAGGGGATGATGGACGGAGCGTTAGAGCAAATCAAACACTCACCCGCAGTCAACTGATCTGGGTTTAATCCATCATCATTCTTTAGCTCACTCCACCACCCCAGTTCAGACATGGCCATATGCAAATCAGTCTGACCCTGTGCCTAATGGGAACAGTCCAACCCGAACTGCCAAGCCACGTCTTCCCTGGACCGAAAACAAGCATCCTGGGACCGGTTTCGGGTTCATAACCCTCATCAGCCAGGCTATCTTGAATCCAGTGGAAAAGTGAGCAAGGGACCCACGTCTGGGCATACCCTGCCAACTTAGGGCGAACAAAGCGATACCAAAGGGGATGATGGACGGAGCGTTAGAGCAAATCAAACACTCACCCCCAGTCAACTGATCTGGGTTTAATCCATCATCATTCTTTAGCTCACTCCACCACCCCAGTTCAGACATGGCCATATGAAAATCAGTCTGACCCTGTGCCTCATGGGAACAGTCCAGCCCGAACTGCCAAGCCATGTCTTCCCTGGACCGGAAACAAGCATCCTGGGACCGGTTTCGGGTTCATAACCCTCATCAGCCAGGCTATCTTGAATCCAGTGGCAAAGTGAGCAAGGGACCCACGTCTGGGCATACCCTGCCAACTTAGGGCGAACAAAGCGATACCAAAGGGGATGATGGACGGAGCGTTAGAGCAAATCAAACACTCACCCCCAGTCAACTGATCTGGGTTTAATCCATCATCATTCTTTAGCTCACTCCACCACCCCAGTTCAGACATGGCCATATGCAAATCAGTCTGACCCTGTGCCTCATGGGTATGCCCAGACGTGGGTCCCGTGCTCACTACGCCACTGGAGTCAAGCTATCCTGGCTGATGATGGCTGATAGCCAGAAACCGGTCCTAGGATGCTTGATTCTGGTCCAGGGAAGACATGGCTTGGCAGTTCGGGCTGGACTGTTCCCATGAGGCACAGGGTCAAGACTGATTTGCATATGGCCATGTCTGAACTGGGGTGGCGTGGTGAGCAAAATAACAATGGATTAAACCCAGATCTGTGACTGGGGGTAAATGTTTTGCCAATGTGCAACATTCCGTCCATCAACTTGTGTGTTTTGCTGTTCGCCCTATGTGGGAAGGGTATGCCCAGACGTGGGTCCCGTGCTCACTACGCCACTGGAGTCAAGCTATCCTGGCTGATGACGGCTGATAGCCAGAAACCGGTCCTAGGATGCTTGATTCTGGTCCAGGGAAGACATGGCTTGGCAGTTCGGGCTGGACTGTTCCCATGAGGCACAGGGTCAAGACTGATTTACATATGGCCATGTCTGAACTGGGGTGGCGTGGTGAGCAAAATAACGATGGATTAAACCCAGATCTGTGACTGGGGGTGAATGTTTTGCCAATGTGCAACATTCCGTCCATCAACTTGTGTGTTTTGCTGTTCGCCCTATGTGGGAAGGGTATGCCCAAACGTGGGTCCCGTGCTCACTACGCCACTGGAGTCAAGCTATCCTGGCTGATGACGGCTGATAGCCAGAAACCGGTCCTAGGATGCTTGATTCTGGTCCAGGGAAGACATGGCTTGGCAGTTCGGGCTGGACTGTTCCCATGAGGCACAGGGTCAAGACTGATTTGCATATGGCCATGTCTGAACTGGGGTGGCGTGGTGAGCAAAATAACGATGGATTAAACCCAGATCTGTGACTGGGGGTGAATGTTTTGCCAATGTGCAACATTCTGTCCATCAACTTGTGTGTTTTGCTGTTCGCACTATGTGGGAAGGGTATGCCCAGACGTGGGTCCCGTGCTCACTACGCCACTGGAGTCAAGCTATCCTGGCTGATGACGGCTGATAGCCAGAAACCGGTCCTAGGATGCTTGATTCTGGTCCAGGGAAGACATGGCTTGGCAGTTCGGGCTGGACTGTTCCCATGAGGCACAGGGTCAAGACTGATTTGCATATGGCCATGTCTGAACTGGGCTGGCGTGGTGAGCAAAATAACGATGGATTAAACCCAGATCTGTGACTGGGGGTGAATGTTTTGCCAATGTGCAACATTCCGTCCATCAACTTGTGTGTTTTGCTGTTCGCCCTATGTGGGAAGGGTATGCCCAGACGTGGGTCCCGTGCTCACTACGCCACTGGAGTCAAGCTATCCTGGCTGATGATGGCTGATAGCCAGAAACCGGTCCTAGGATGCTTGATTCTGGTCCAGGGAAGACATGGCTTGGCAGATCGGGCTGGACTGTTCCCATGAGGCACAGGGCCAAGACTGATTTGCATATGGCAATGTCTGAACTGGGGTGGTGTGGTGAGCAAAATAACGATGGATTAAACCCAGATCTGTGACTGGGGGTGAATGTTTTGCCAATGTGCAACATTCCGTCCATCAACTTGTGTGTTTTGCTGGTTGTTAGGCCAGCCAGCCCTTGTAAGTTCTGACGATATTAATGAGCACTTCTACACATTCCACTGTAATCATAATACCATGTTATGCAGTTCGTAATGCTAGAATCAGGCACTTTGCAATGTAAGAGTAACGCAATGCGTAACGCAACAATCAGGCACTTTGCAATATTGAAATAATGCAATGTGTAATACAACCACCAGGTACGTCGTTATGCAGAAATAAGGCAATGCGTAATACACTAATCAGGTAGTTCGTTATGCAGGAATAATGCAATGCGCAATACGCTAATCAGGTAGTTCGTTATGCAGAAACAATGCAATGCGTCATACGACAATCAGGTAGTTCGTTATGCAGAAATACGATAAAGCGTAATACACTCCGGCACCGATCCCGGTGCCTTAGGCGGTCTCTCCGCCACTCCTTCTGACTCACAGTCAGCCTCTGTCAACAGTTGCCCCCAACACGGGTATGGTGTAACAAAAAGTGCAGCTCCTCACTCCGGCCCCGGTACTGCCAATTCTTTGACAATACGGCCCGCGATACGAGCCGAAGCAGAGGCTCGCGCTGCTGAAATGAGAGAGAGGCCGAGAGCGTCTCCCTCCGAGCCCGCACCCCGCCCCAGGCGTCGACACACGTTACCTGGGGGGTGCGAACCCATTCTCCTCTCCTCTTCCAACGACTTGGGCCTCAGATGCAATCTTTGTGATTGGGCAATGGCGGGCTCGGGCTGGTGGCTCAGCTCCTCGGAGGCTGCCGGTCCAGGCCGCTATTTCTACGAAGATCTCAGGCTGCCACAGGGCACACGCACACAGCGTCGCTGAGTCTCCCTTGAGCTTCGGGTGCACGATCACTGGGCACTCCACACGAAGGTCTCAAGCTGCACGAAGAACAAACGCACAGCGTCACTGAGACTCACTTGGACTCCGGGTGCATGATAACAAGGCAATCCTCACGAAGGTCTCATGATGCACAAAGCACACGCACACAGCGTCGATGAGACTCACTTGGATTCCGGGTGTGCACCATAACAAGGCAATCCTCACGAAGGTCTCACGCTGCACGCTGCACACGCACACAGCTTCGATGAGACTCACTTGGATTCCGGTGCACACGATAACTGGACAATCCTCACAAAAGGTTCAGGCTGCAAAAAGCACACGCACACAGCGTCACTGATCCCCGCTTGGACTCCAGGTGCCCACGTTCACAGGGCACTTCTTACGAGGGTCTCAGGCTGCAACAAGCACATGCACACAGCGTCGCTGAGACTCTCCTGGAAACTTTTGTGTTCCTGAGTTTCCGCAACAGGGAGCCAGCTCACCTCGGGCCCTTGGGGATAAGTTACTTCAGGACACAGCACAGCAAAGTCCTTTCAAGCAGGGGGACACAGCACACAGCAAAGTCCCTTTAGCCTTTTCTTGGTTAAAACAGCAAACTGCAGGCCAGCACCAGAACACACAGCAAGGGTCAGTCCTATCCTTCAGTCTCTTCAGTTGTTTCTTCCTTGGCAAAGGTTCCTCTTGACCACGAAGTAGCTCCAGTCTTGTTCAATCTTGATCAAGCCATTCTCCAAAGTTCAGGGGCTTCAGCTCTCATAGTTATACCCCTCAATGGCTTTGAAGTCTTTGTGTTCAGGGGGCACTGACCCCTGTTCAAACCAGTTCTGGGTGCCTCCCTGCCAGTGACACCTTTATTCCTTTGATAGTGGGGGTCTGGATCCTCAATCCCTCAGCAGGGGAAGGAGCCATTGGTTTATGGCTGCAGCCCAGGCCTCTTCACCTCTAGGGGCTACTCCTCTCCCTACACTCCAGATGCAGGTCAGCCTGTTGCTGTCTCACCTCCTCCCCTGGGTCAAGACATTCCCCAGATCCTATCACTTTGAAATCCGGACAGTCAATCCACAACCAGGCAGAGGCACACAGAAATGTTAGAGCACAAAAACCCAGCCACTTCTAAAAGAGTGGCTTCTAAACACACAATGCAAAAACCACGGGGCATATTAGCAAGACCCACGTTAAAATTATCGCCGTTTTAGCGGCAGGAAACTGCCGCTAAAACGGCGATAATGGGCTTGCTAATATGCGTTATAGAATTCAATAGAAGCCCAGGTTAGATGTGCAGGACATCTAACCTGGGCTTCTATTGAATTCCATAACGCATATTAGCAAGCCCATTATCGCCGTTTTAGCGGCAGTTTTCTGCCGCTAAAACGGCGATAATTTTATCGCCGATCTTGCTAATATGCCCCACCCTTCATAAAAAGATGTGTTATCACACTGTGAGTTCAGGCATAGTAAACGTCACCTCTCCATCCTAAGCCTTTGGGAAGATAGGCTGGAAAACATATTACACAGCCTCCCCATTCTGTCCTATGGGCAAGATGGCCTTTCAACAGTGAAAAACGAAATGGAGATTATTTCACTGTCTGGACATGGTACAGACCTTAGTACTTGTCCTACCTTTCACATACACTGCACCCTGCCCAGTGGGTACCTTGGACCTACCATAGGGGTGTCTGATGTGCATAGAAAGGGAAGGGTAAGGTTTGGAAAGTGGGTGCATTTGTCAGAATAACAGGGCAGTTTAACAAACTGCGCGCAGGCACTGCAATGGCAGGCCTGAGTTCCCTTTTCAAAGCTACTTGTGTGGGTGGCACAAATAGTGCTGCAGGCCCACTAGTAGCATTTGCATTACCAGCCCTGACACACATAGTGCACTTTACTAGGGACTTTACTAGTAAGGCAAACAAACCAATCATGGACAACCAATTACCATTACACTTTATACAGGGAGCACTTGCACTTTGACACTGTTTAGCAGTGGCAAAGTGTCCAAAGCATCTCAGTTGGCAAAACAAAATCCATCACAGCACCAAAAATAGAGGCGGTAGAGGCAAAAAGTCAGGGGTAATCACGCCAGAAATGCCAGGTCTAACACGTGTCCCCCAGCCGAAAAGTGGGGGGAACTACCCACCCTCATGGGAGTTCTCATCACTAAGGCGGAAAAATCTGGACAGACCGTCAGCATTGGTGTGTTCTGTTCCAGGGCGGTGTTCCACTGTGAAGTCCATTCCCTGTAGGGAGATGGACCACCTCAACAGTTTGGGGTTCTCCCCCCTCATCTGCATCAACCATCTGAGGGGCCTGTGGTCGGTCTGAACCAGGAAGTGAGTCCCAAACAAGTAGGGCCTCAGCTTCTTCAGCGCCCAGACCACAGCAAAAGCTTCCCTTTCAATTGCACTCCACCTCTGTTCCCTGGGAAGTAGCCTCCGGCTAATGAAAGCTACGGGTTGGTCCCAGCCCTCGTCATTCAATTGTGAGAATACCGCTCCCACACCATGCTCTGAAGCATCTGTCTGCACTACAAATTCCTTGGAGTAATCAGGCGCCTTGAGCACGGGCGACATGAACATGGCAGTTTTCAGGGCATCAAAAGCGGTCTGGCAGGCATCAGTCCAGATCACCTTCTTGGGCTGTTTCTTTGACGTCAGTTCCGTTAAGGGGGCAACAATGGTGCCATACCCCTTCACAAACTGTCGGTAATATCCAGCGAGTCCTAGAAAGGCCCTCACTCCGTCTGGGTCTTGGGGGGTTCCCAAGCCTGTATGGTATCAATCTTTGCTTGTAGGGGCGCCACCTGGCCGCTCCCTACCTGGTGCCTTAAGTACACCTCAGAACCCGGCCCTATCTGGCACTTACTCGCCTTGATAGTTAGGCCCGCCCTCTGCAAGGCCTTCAACACTTCACAGAGGTGTCACAAATGTTCCTCCCAATTGGAGCTGAACACAGCAATGTCGTCCAGGTAGGCGGTGCTGAATTCCTCCAGCCCACTCAACACCTGGTTCACCAGTCTCTGGAAGGTGACAGGGGCGTTCTTTAACCCAAAGGGCATTACCCTGAACTGGTAGTGCCCCTCTGGCATTGAGAACGCTGACCTCTCCTTGGCCCCCTCGGTCAAGGCAATCTGCCAGTACCCTGACGTCAAATCAAATGTACTGAGGTATCGGGCAGCTCCCAGCCGATCCACGAGCTCATCAGCTCTGGGGATGGGGTGAGCATCAGTCTTAGTGACTGCATTGAGCCCACGGTAATCCACACAGAACCGAAGTTCTGGGGTGGCACCAGGCGCAGCAGATTTTGGCACAAGGACCACTGGGCTAGCCCAGGGGCTGCTGGATGGCTCAATCACCCCTAGCACCAGCATCTTGGAAGCCTGCTCCTTGATGCTGGCCCTGACCTTATCAGCTACCCTGTAAAATGTTTGTTTTACAGGCAGACTGTCTCCAGTGTCCACATCATGGACGCACCAATGGGTGACTCCTGGGGTCAGGGAGAACAGGGAGGTGAACTGACCCAATACCTGGCGACAGTCCCTCTGCTGTTCCAGGGTCAGGGTAGGCGAGAGGTTCACCCCATCCACTGACCCATCCTTCTCCTTGGCTGACAGGAGGTCAGGAAGAGGTTCACTCTCCTCTTCCGCCCCGTCATCTGTAGCCAAGAGCATGGTCACCTCAGACCTCTCGAAGTGGGGTTAGAGGCGGTTCACATGGAGGACCCTCAAAGGGTTCCTAGGAGACCGTAAGTCAACTAAGTAGGTCACTTCGCTCCTGCGCTCCACCACCTCATAAGGCCCAGTCCACTTGTCCTGGAGCGCGCAAGGCTCCACTGGCACCATCACCCACACTTTCTGCCCAGGTTGAAACTCGACCAGAGTGGTATTCTGGTCGTACCACCGTTTCATATCTTCCTGGCTGGCTTCCAGGTTCGCCTGGGCGAGTTGCCTGAAACGCCTAGTTTGGTTCCTGAAGGCCAGCATGTAGCTGTATACATCCTGGGGGTTTGCTAGGAGCCTTCTCCCAGCCCTCCTTCACCAAACTCAAGGGTCCTCTTACAGGGTGCCCATGCAGGAGCTCAAAGGGACTGAACCCTAAGGACTTCTGTGGCACCTCTCTGTAAGCAAACAGCAGGCATGGTAAGAGGACGTCCCACTTACGTCTCATGGGTTCCTCAGGACCCATAATCATGCCCTTCAGGGACCGGTTAAATCTCTCAACCAGACCGTTACCCTGGGGGTGGTAAGGCGTGGTGAACTTGTAGGTCACACTGCACTCCTTCCACAGAGATTTCATATACCTAGATATGAAATTAGTACCCCTGTCAGACACCACCTCTCTGGGGAACCCCACGTGGGAAAAAATCCCCATCAGTGCACGGCGCACCACGGGGGCTGTCACCGTCCGGAGAGGGATGGCTTCCGGGTACCTGGTGGCATGGTCTACCAAGACCAGGATGAACCTGTTGCCCATGGCCGTCTTGGGATCCAGAGGCCCCACAATGTCAATGTTCACCCTTCAAAGAGGGTGCTGACTACAGGGAAAGGTTGGAGGGGAGCCTTGTGCTTCCTTCCACTCTTACCACTTGCCTGGCAAGTCTGACAGGTCCTGCAATGAGTATCAGAACTCTTGCGCATTTGAGGCCAGTAGAAGTGGGTGACAAGCCTCTCAAAGGTCTTGTCCTGCCCCAAATGTCCTGCTAAAGGTACATCATGAGCCAACCCCAGTAGGAAGGCTCTGAAGCGCTGGGGTACCACCAGCGCACGGGCTGACCCAGGCTCAGCAACCTTAGACTCACTATATAGGAGATCATTCTCCTAGTAAATCAAGTGTGATCCAGACTGATCACCTGCTGCCTGGTTTTCTGCCTGTTGCCGCAAACCTACAAGAGAAGAGCACTTCTTCTGCTCCTCACAGAATTCCTCCCTGGAGGGCCCTCCTTCCTGCTGCCATTCGGTCAGCCCTGGTAGGTCCCCCAGTTCAGCCACTTGCTCCCCCATAGGCTCCAGGGCATCCCCCTCAAAGGGTGCCTCCTCCTGGACCGCGGGAACTGTGGGGGCCGGTTTCCCGTGCCCTCAGCCTCTTCTCTTGATGGCAGGCACCTGGGCCACTGTTTCAGGCTCCAGGTCCTCTTGAACACCTTTACTGGCTGCCATAGACCGAGTGATTACACAAGCCCACTCAGGCAGACCCAACATCTCCAAATGCGCCTGGCGCTCCACCTCCTTCCAGGGGGAGCTCTCCAGGTCATTCCCCAGCAGACAGTCTACAGGCATGGACGGACTTACAACGACCTTCAAGGAACCTGAGACCCCCCCACACTCAAAGGGAACTAGCGCCAACTTGCAGAGGCGCACGGAGTTGTCTGCTGCAACTACAGGGTGAAGCACATCGGGAATTACCTGCTCTTCAGACACCCACTGACACCTGACAGATGTTAAACTGGTTCCGGTGTCCCTCAGAGCCTCCACCCTCCTTCCATTGATGGTCACCCACTGCCTGTACTTCTTAGTATTCTCAGGCAGAGAGATTTCCTGGACCATCTCTCGATCTCCTAATGAGACCAGGGTCATAACTGCTTGCTCCTCCCCATTCCAAGGACTCAATTCCTCCCCCAACGCTACACTCACTAATCCTGGGGTTGGAGCACCAGTGGGTGTAGATCACTTCTTGGGGCATCTAGGGGAAATATGACCCACTTCTTTACAGAAGTAACAAGTATGAGTACCTCGGTTGTCCCGCTTGCCCTTATGGGGCCAGGACCTCATAGTCTTGGGGGACTGGGACCCTTTCACCTGGGAACTACTTTGGGGCCCTTTAGTGAACCCCTTGTGGTTACCCTTGTCCTCCCCACCTTCTGCGGGGTACCCTGTACACTTTTGGTAGTGGTACCTCCAATCCCCTTGTGGACCCGGGTACTGGTCCAGCGGTCCGCCTCTTCAGCAAGCTTACTGGGATCAGTCAGCTTACTGTCCAAAAGATGCTGGCGCAGCTCTGGAACACACAGACTACTCAAATGCTCCCAACTAATTAAATTGCATAAGCTCTTAAAATCAGTTGCCTTGCTGCCCTTCATCCAACCATCCTGCCGGCGTTTCTCTTCGCGGACGACACACTTCTCATCTCTAAGACCCCTAAGGGGATCCAAAATATTTTGAATAAATTTGCTGACGCATGCAGGGCTAGAGGTTTGGAAATCAACTGCTCTAAAACTAAGGGGCATATTAGCAAGAACCTCGTTAAAATTATCGCTGTTTTAGCGGCAGGAAACTGCCGCTAAAACGGCGATAATGGGCTTAATAATATGCGTTATAGAATTCCAATAGAAGCCCAGGTTAGATGTGCAGGACATCTAACCTGGGCTTCTATTGGAATTCTATAACGCATATTAGCAAGCCCATTATCGCCGATTTAGCGGCAGTTTCCTGCCGCTAAAACGGCGATAATTTTAACGAGGTTCTTGCTAATATGCCCCTAAATTTATGGTTTTCAATCCTTACAAACGCTCTAAAAATAAGTTAATATTGGGTTCTCAACAACTTGAGCAGGTTAAGGTGTTCGACTACCTGGGTGTTAGAATTAATGACAACCTTGCGTGGTCTTCGCAAATTTTAAAGAGTGAATCTACTTTGCAGATAGTGGATTGTGCTATAGTAAGGAGACTGAGAGGCTCATCCTATCGCCCCATTTCCCATGCACTAGAGATACACAGGGCGAAAGCTCATGGGGCAGCCCTATATGGGGCTGAACTATGGGGCATGGAGAACACCAAAAAATTAGAAATAGCGGAAAACAAATTTCTTAGAGCCATACTTAATGTTCCAACCAGTACTCCGATTTTACCACTGCGTCTCGACTTGGGTGTGAAATCTATCTCGTATCATGCAGTCCTCAGAACCTTGATGTTCTGGATAAGGATTTGGGCAAATACTACAGAGATTAAAGTAAGAGAGGCAGTGGTGGAACTTTTAAATCTCCAAAAACAGAAAGGCACCTTGTTATGGTTTTCAAAGATTAAAGAATGGCTGCACCGCTTGGGCCTTGCATCGCTGTGGGAGAACCCAGGTACTATAACTAAAAAGTTGGCCCCCATATTAAAAAAGAAATTCTGGGTCTATATCAATTCTATTTGCACTGAAAGTATATCCTATGGAGTTTTAACAATGCAATTTTTAGATGTAAAATATAGTTTTAATCTTGAACCCTTTATGGATCAAATAGAACCCCCGCATGCACGAGCACTTTATATTCAATTAAGATTTGGTTCACTTCCATTGAATCTCTGGAAATGCAAATGGACAAATTCTGGACAATCGCCTATCTGTCCAATATGCTTAATTGCAGAAGAATCCATCGAGCACTTTCTCTTCTTTTGTCCTATGTACAAGGCTATCAGGAGAGCTTGGATCATTCCAATCTGCCGATTGTTCTCTTTCTCCAGACCAATGGAAGCTCTTCGGATCTTACGATCTGACACTTCACAGTGCATTGTCTTTGCTGTCTCAAAATTTTTATTGTATGTATGGTGGTTGAGATCCAAGGCCCTGAAATGAACTTAATGTGGTGATGTCCTTAGATAACTGACTTTTTTAATCCCCGTATATGTGCTCTTGATGCTATTTTTAAACTTTTTATCTGAGGTGGGGGTTTAAAATGGATGTAGTAATTATTATCTGATTGTTTTTTAAAGTTTTGTATTTAAATGTATGTTTTGTATGCTGTTGTAATGATCATACGATTGGTCGAAATAAACTATCTATCTATCAACAAGTATGAGTACCTCGGTTGTCCCGCTTGCCCTTATGGGGCCAGGACCTCATAGCCTTGGGGGACTGGGACCCTTTCACCTGGGAACTACTTTGGGGCCCTTTAGTGAACCCCTTGTGGTTACCCTTGTCCTCCCCACCTTCTGCGGTGTACCCTGTACACTTTTGGTAGTGGTACCTCCAATCCCCTTGTGGACCCGGGTAGTGGTCCAGCGGTCCGCCTCTTCAGCAAGCTTACTGGGATCAGTCAGCTTACTGTCCAAAAGATGCTGGTGCAGCTCTGGAACACACAGACTACTCAAATGCTCCCAACTAATTAAATTGCATAAGCTCTTAAAATCTGTTGCCTTGCTCCCCTTCATCCAACCATCCAGTGCACGCGTGTATGCATTCACACACTCAACCCAAGTACTGGATTCCTGTTTCTTGAAGTTCCTGAATTTCTGCCTGCACTGTTCAGGAGTGAGCCCATACCTGAGGCATAAAGCCTCCTTCATATTGGCGTAGGTCAGGGTTCCCGTCCTCTCTAAAGGGGGTAAAACATCCCTCCCAGAAGCCTCAAAGTGTTTCCATAGGCCCGCCCCCAATGCTTCTCAGGCACCTCATTCATCCTCAGCACGATCTCATATGCCGTGAACCACGCATATATATCATCACCCCTCTGGTAATCTCGCACTAAGTCTTTGGGAATGTACACCTTCTCTACTGGCACTGGTTGTGTGCTGCCACCATTTGAACTGGACTCGGCCTATTTAACCTTCATTTCCAATTCCCTCATGCTTAACTCATGAGCCAAGAGAATCTTTTTCTCTTCCAAGGCGAGAGCTTTCCTGCTCTCCTCTGCTCGCTTTTCACTTTCAATGAGCAGCTTCTTCTCTTCTGCTTGAGTTTTAAGTTTCAAAACCTCCAACTCATGCTCTCTGACCCTTTGGTTTTCCTCCAGCTCCTCTGGTGAAAAACTCCTCCCTGAATGGCTACTACCAGCCCCTAAGACTGGTCCCTCCACTGGCAAATCCTGTGGACCAAATCCATTCCCTGGGTCATCCTCATCCACCTCAACTTCACCCGTCTCCTGAGCCCTTTTGGCTTCCCACCAGGCCATCAAGGCCATTTGCAGCTCCTCCTTCTTGGCGCTACTTTTGATGGGACATCCCAAAGCTCTGCAGAATTGCCTCAATTGATCAACGTTGTAGGTAAGCAATGCCTCAATGTCGAACTCTAATTCTGCAGCCTCACTGGCTACTTGACTCCTCTGAGACATGATGTGTGGCTTAAAGGTTGCTCAAAAATAAAACTAACTAGAACCAAAAATCAAGAACACAATATGTGGTTGCGTCGTGGTCTGCACTAAACTTGTGATGTACACCAATTACTGTGAATGAATTTGCAAATACACATTTCAATCCCACACCGCTGACCACCAAATGTTAGACCCGGGATCTCTGGTTGGCTGAGGTAGGTACCTTAGGCCAAATAGGGACCTGCGGTTCCACGTCAGGGAAAGGAAGGTCACCTTCTGAGATAGCCCCCGCTCACCCCCTCGGTAGCTTGGCACGAGCAGCCAGGCTTATCTTCAAGGCAGATGTGTAAAGTATTTGCAACCACGTTCACAGCAACCCAATGATGACACCACAAATAGACTCCACACGAGTTTTATAAAAACGAGTATAAATTTTACATAAAAAGATATACGATAAGACCACATGATATAAATCCAACATATGAGTAGGTGTAATATTTCTCCTGGCTGGTTGTTAGGCCAGCCAGCCCTTGTAAGTTCTGACGATATTAATGAGCATTTCTACACATTCCACTGTGATCATAATACCATGTTATGCAGTTCGTAATACTAGAATCAGGCACTTGTGCAATGTAAAAATAATGCAATGCGTAACGCGACAATCAGGCACTTTGCAATGTAAGAATAACGCAATGCGTAACGCAACAATCAGGCACTTTGCAATGTAGAAATAATGCAATGTGTAATACAACCACCAGGTACGTCGTTATGCAGAAATAAGGCAATGCGTAATACACTAATCAGGTAGTTCGTTATGCAGGAATAATGCAATGCGTAATACGCTAATCAGGTAGTTTGTTATGCAGAAACAATGCAATGCGTCATACGACAATCAGGTAGTTCGTTATGCAGAAATACGATAAAGCGTAATACACTCCGTCACCGATCCCGGTGCCTTAGGCGGTCTCTCCGCCACTCCTTCTGACTCACAGTCAGCTTCTGTCAACAGTTGCCTCCAACATGGGTATGGTGTAACAAAAAGTGCAGCTCCGCACTCCGGCCCCGGTACTGCCAATTCTTTGACAATACGGGCCGCGATACGAGCCGAAGCAGAGGCTCGCGCTGCTGAAATGAGAGAGAGGCCGAGAGCGTCTCCCTCCGAGCCCGCACCCGCCCCAGGCGTCGACACACGTTACCTGGGGGGTGCGAATCCATTCTCCTCTCCTCTTCCAACGACTTGGGCCTCAGATGCAATCTTTGTGAATGGGCAATGGCGGGCTCGGGCTGGTGGCTCAGCTCCTCGGAGGCTGCCGGTCCAGGCCGCTACTGCTATGAAGATCTCAGGCTGCCACAGGGCACACGCACACAGCGTCGATGAGTCTCCCTTGAGCTTCGGGTGCACGATCACCGGGCACTCCACACGAAGGTCTCAGGCTGCACGAAGAACAAACGCACAGCGTCGCTGAGACTCACTTTAACTCTGGGTGCACGTTAACAAGGCAATCCTCACGAAGGTCTCACGCTGCACGAAGCACATGCACACAGCGTCGATGAGACTCACTTGGACTCCGGGTGCACGATAACAAGGCAATCCTCACGAAGGTCTCACGCTGCACAAAGCACACGCACACAGCGTCGATGAGACTCACTTGGATTCCAGGTGTGCACGATAACAAGGCAATACTCACGAAGGTCTCATGCTGCACAAAGCACACGCACACAGCGTCGATGAGACTCACTTGGATTCCGGTGCACACGATAACTGGACAATGCTCACAAAGGGTTCAGGCTGCAAAAAGCACACGCACACAGCGTCACTGATCCCCGCTTGGACTCCAGGTGCCCACGTTCACAGGGCACTTCTTACGAGGTACAGGCTGCAACAAGCACATGCACACAGCGTCGCTGAGACTCTCCTGGAAACTTTTGTGTTCCTGAGTTTCCGCAACAGGGAGCCAGCTCACCTCGGGCCCTTGGGGATAAGTTAATACAGGACACAGCACAGCAAAGTCATTTCAAGCAGGGGGACACAGCACACAGCAAAGTCCCTTTAGCCTTTCCTTGGTTAAAACAGCAAACTGCAGGCCAGCCCCAGAACACACAGCAAGGGTCAGTCCTATCCTTCAGTCTCTTCAGTTGTTTCTTCCTTGGCAAAGGTTCCTCTTGACCACGAAGTAGCTCCAGTCTTGTTCAATCTTGATCAAGCCATTCTCCAAAGTTCAGGGGATTCAGCTCTCATAGTTATACCCCTCAATGGCTTTGAAGTCTTTGTGTTCAGGGGGCACTGACCCCTGTTCAAACCAGTTCTGGGTGCCTCCCTGCCAGTGACACCTTTATTCCTTTGATAGTGGGGGTCTGGATCCTCAATCACTCAGCAGGGGCCGGAGCCATTGGTTTATGGCTGCAGCCCAGGCCTCTTCACCTCTAGGGGCTACTCCTCTCCCTACACTCCAGATGCAGGTCAGCCTGTTGCTGTCTCACCTTCTCCCCTGGGTCAAGACATTCCCCAGATCCTATCACTTTGAAATCCGGACAGTCAATCCACAACCAGGCAGAGGCACACAGAAATGTTAGAGCACAAAAACCCAGCCACTTCTAAAAGAGTGGCTTCTAAACACACAATGCAAAAACCACCTTCATAAAAAGATGTGTTATCACACTGTGAGTTCAGGCATAGTAAACGTCACCTCTCCATCCTAAGCCTTTGGGAAGATAGGCTGGAAAACATATTACACAGCCTCCCCATTCTGTCCTATGGGCAAGATGGCCTTTCAACAGTGAAAAACGAAATGGAGATTATTTCACTGTCTGGACATGGTACAGACCTTAGTACATGTCCTACCTTTCACATACACTGCACCCTGCCCAGGGGGTACCTTCGACCTACCATAGGGGTGTCTGATGTGCATAGAAAGGGAAGGGTAAGGTTTGGCAAGTGGGTGCACTTGTCAGAATAACAGGGCAGTTTAACAAACTGCGCGAAGGCACTGCAATGGCAGGCCTGAGTTCCCTTTTCAAAGCTACTTGTGTGGGTGGCACAAATAGTGCTGCAGGCCCACTAGTAGCATTTGCATTACCAGCCCTGGCAAACATAGTGCACTTTACTAGGGACTTTACTAGTAAGGCAAAAATACCAATCATGGACAACCAATTACCATTACACTTTATACAGGGAGCACTTGCACTTTGACACTGTTTAGCAGTGGCAAAGTGTCCAAAGCATCTAAGTTGGCAAAACAAAATCCATCACAGCACCAAAAATAGAGGAGGTAGAGGCAAAAAGTCAGGGGTAATCACGCCAGAAATGCAAGGTCTAACAATTATTCTGGTCAAGAAACCATCCACTCAGCCAGACATGCTCACCAAAAACAGATGCATCACCCTCCTACATTACCCGGCTAAGGTCTTACAGAAGCTTATCTACTGATGCCTCACCAAACACATCAGCAACCACCAGCTCCTCAATGCCACGCATTCTGATTTCCATCCCAAATGTAGTACAGATATTGCACTTATTGCTGCCACAGATTACATTTTCATGGTGCTTTCCAGAGGAGAGATGACAGCCCTCATTCATCTGGACCTCTCTGCAGCATTTGCCATCATCTCACACCCCATACTCAACAGGTTCCTGCACAGGATTGGTAGCCAAGGACTCACTCTCTGTTGTAACTACTCTTTCTTAAAGAACGAAACACAAGCTGAAAGCCTGGCATCTCAATCGTCTAGATCCCACCTGTGGACTGCCCCAAGCATCATCACTCCCTCTTCAACAGATACACGATCCCTCTGCCCAATGTCATCTGCACACACAACATCAACATTCTCCCTCATGCCAAAGACTCACAACTCATACTCTCCCTCACTTAAAAGACCCCGTAGCACAAGTAACAAGTTCACCTTCTGCATGCCTGAATTCACTAACTGGATAAAAGCTAACTATCTCAAAGTCAACACTGACAAGACAGAAGTAGTCATCTTCTGCAAGAACTGGTGGCTGGCCGAACTTGGACCCACAACCACACACGCACCCATGCCAGGAACCTCGGATTCGTCATTGATAGAAGCCTGGGCATGATCACACAAGTCAAAACTTTCACTGGATCCTGCTTTACACCCTTAAAATGCCGAGGAAGATTGTCAAATGGATCCACTGCAATACCAGCAAGCTGGACTAAGAAGACACCATCTACATTGTTATCATCAAGCAACTCACGCAAAAGCTACAAACCTTCCAGGACACACCAGTCAGATTCACACTCAACCTCTGTCACAGAACTCACATCACACTACACCACAAGGAGCTCCATTCCGGATACAAAAAAGAACTCACTTCAAAATCCTCACACACATTCAAAGCACTTCACAACTCTGGTTAAACATACCTAAACAGTCACATCTTTGTACCATTCAGACATTACCGCCTAAGAGGACTCCTATTCACACACATTCCACATATACACAGAACCTGATCAGGAGGCTGGGCATTCTCTTACATTGCTCCCAAAGCATGGTAGAACCTCCCACTTCACATCTGAGCCTCCTCCTCTCTACTAAAATTCCATAAGAAGCTGAAGATCAGGCTTTTCAATTAACCAACCTGCCCTTGATAGGGCTAGGTACAAACACCCATGCAGCGCAAAGATACCTGTGTGGTTCATATTGCGCTTTACAAATATATATAAGTTAACATAACATAATCAATTGATATCAAGTTATTTACATCTGTACTTCAAGTACCACATCATCTTTCCTGCCTGACCCTTATTTGCCTCTTTCACTCTTGGTTTATTCAATTCTCTTATACTGAAGAAGCATCAAGTAGTGATAACAGAGACCCCACTCTGTGGTTACAAGCCGAGTATTTAGAAAGAATCTGAGGACTGCAAGGGAAGGATGACCCATTTAAAACAGCTTTTCGTCCCCTCTTTACTAATCGGAAGGTTTCTCTGAGACTCAAGTCAATCTAAGTTTTCTTCAATAATGAGGGCAGTGCTGACACCTATCCTGACTCAAAGGTATGCACAGAGTTCACTTTTGTGAGTTTTATTTGAGTGACACTAGTGATAGAATTACAAATGTAGGGTTTACCACAAAGGACATTACAACTCATGTTTTTAAAATGTAGGAAAGTACAACAAGGCCACTTTAAACTTTTACAATGAGGAACTTACAACACAGGTAAGTATTTTTTTTAATGACAAACTTTTCTGCTACTTAAAAAAGGAAGGTTTATGCGTTGAAGACTCAGTAGAGGAAAATGGAGGTAGGTGGTTTTTAGGGTTCAATGGTGGATAGAGGTATAGGTTTTTTGTTAGGGTTCAGGGGTGGGTAGAGGTAAGGAGAGCTAAGGGGTTTTTAGAGTTCAGGGGTGGATAAAAGTAAAGGGAGGTATGGGATTTTTAGGGTTATTGGCAGGGAGAGGTAATGGGAGGTAATACGTATCTATAGTTCAGGGTCAGATAGGATACAGGTAGGTAATTATTTTTTAGGGTTCAGAGGGGAGTAGAGGGTAAAGAGGGGCTCGCATTTTGTTAGGGTAGAATGCTCACTAAAGGCATACAGAGGTAATGGGTTTGAGGGGTTTAGAGGTGGCCAGCAGTAAAGTGAGGAAAGAGTCTTCAGGATTCAGGGGACAGCAAAGGCAAAAGGAGGTAAAGACTTGTATAGGTTGAGGACCGTGTAGAGGGAATGTGAGGCAAGGGTGAGAGGTTTCAGGGGACAAAAGAGGTAAAGGAAGGTAAGAGGTTTTTAGGCTTAAAGAAAAAAATAAAATACTCATTACAAAATATAATATTGAACTTTATATATATATAGACATACACTCACATAAATACATAGACACATACACTCACTATGTGTGTGTATATATATATATTCACTGAAAAAACCATAGGTTTCAGACACGTTATAGTTAGAAATTAGCATTTAAAAAACCTTTGAAATTCACTGAAAAAACCATAGGTTTTAGGGACAGTTATAGTTAGTTGGACATTTCACTCGTACAAAACCATAGAAATTCCCCGTTATAGTTAGTTCAGCTAACTATAACTCGCGCCCGCAATGCACTGCTGATGACGTCACATATTACATCACTCATGACATGGTCAGTGACATCACTGATGACATCACTGATGACATCTCAAATGATATCACTGATGACATCATCCAGTGACTGTGTGTTTCTGTAAAGTTTAAATATGTTTAATATATATAGGGAAAGGCGTATTGAAGAATGAGTGGGTGTATAAGTGTCTGAATGGATGATTTAGTACGTGAGTGACTGACTCTACAAGTGAGTGATTAAATGTATCTTACTGAATGCATGGGTTAGTGACTAAACTGTGTGAATGTCTGTATCCGTCTGTCTGTTGGTTTGTAAGTGGCTGCATGGCTTTCTGAATAGCTACATGAGTGTCTACATGGGTTATTGATTGATTGTCTGAGTATCTGTATGGGTGCCTGAGTGTTTGTGTGGGTGGGGTGTGTGTGACTCTGTGCATAGATGTGTGAGTTGGTGATTCACTGGGTGCATGGTTTCAAGAGCGCATCTGTGATGGACTGTATGGGTGGGGGAGTGTGTGTATGGGTGTGTTAGTGATTGAATGGATATCTCAGTGGTACATCTGTGAGTAACTACATATGTGAAAGGCAGTATATATGTGTGTTGGAGTATATAAATGGCTATAAGTGAGAGTGTGTGATTGTGAGAGTGGCTGTATGGATGAGTGTGTACTTGTATCAGTGATTGTATAAGAGTATAAGAATGTGCTAGTATTTGTATGAGTAAGTGAGCTCGTGTGTGTATAACTGTATAGGTGAGTAAATGGGTGTGTGATTAAGTTTTTTGCATGACTGACTAGGTGTGTGAGTACCTCTATGGATGAGTGGCGGTGTGTGAGTGTTTATATAGGTGTATGAGTGCATATGATAGTCCTGTACTGAGTGACTGTATGGGTGAGTGAGTGGATGTGTGTGTAGACCTAAGAATCAGTGAGTGGGTATGAAGTCTTTGGTATTGGAGTGTCTATGGTTTTGAGAATGGCAGTCTGTAATTTAGAGTGGGTGTATCAAAAGTTATATTAGGGTGTGAGAAGATGCATGAAATTATCACATGGATGATGTCATCAGTGATGTCATTTGAGATGTCATCAGTGATGTCATCAGTGATGTCACTGACCATGTCATGAGTGATGTAATATGTGACGTCATCAGCAGTGCATTGCCGGGGCGCGAGTTATAGTTAGCTGAACTAACTATAACGGGGGAATTTCTATGGTTTTGTACGAGTGAAATGTCCAACTAACTATAACTGTCCCTAAAACCTATGTTTTTTTCAGTGAATTTCAAAGGTTTTTTAAATGCTAATTTCTAACTATAACGTGCCTGAAACCTATGATTTTTTAAGTGAATTTCAAAGGTTTTTTTAAATGCTAGTTTCTAACTATGCCTACAGAGGTAGGACATGTGAAGAAAGAAGAAAAAACGCACAGAAAGAAGCAAAAGATGTGCAGAAAGAACCAACAGAGGAGCAGAAAGAGGCCTTGTTGCAAAATCATCCTGTGCCCACAACTTTTTCAGACGGGTACTGGTGGTAACTGACTCTGACTAACCAGAGCCAGTGCTATGCTAAAAGACACTTAGAATACAGTGAAAACACCTACATACACTAGGGAACACTATGCGTTGGGGTACCCCTGTGATTAGCATGACCTCCTCTGCAAGTCCCTAGTACATAATAGGGCAGGGGGATTAAAACTACCTCTTAAAACGCGCTACAGGGCGCGTTTGCACAGTGGTGAAGGGAGGGGGGCCTGAGGTGACGTGTGCAAACGCACCCCGTGGCGCGTTTTAAGTTGCGGGATTAAGTCCCCTTGAATTCTGAGGGTCCCTGGGGCCCCACTAGCCCCCAGGTACCTACAGTTAGGACCACAGAGCTGAGTTGCAGAGAGGCGTTCCGAGGCCACGCACCTTTTTTCACCTCTCTGCAACGCAACTCTGTTGTGCTTACTGAAGGTACCTGGTGGGCTAGTTGGCCCCCAGGGTCCCTCAGGATTCAAAGGGAATTAATTCCCCAACTTAAAACGCACCACAGGGCGTGTTTGCGCACATGTCACCTGAGGCCCCGCCCCCTCCCTTCACCACTGTGCAAACGCGCCCCGTGGTGCGTTTTAAGTTGGGGGATTAGGTCACCTTGAATCCTGAGGGTCCCTGGGGCCCAACTAGCCCACTAGGTACTTTCAGTAAGCACCACAGGCCTGTAACAAATTGTGCAGTTGTGTTTAGGTAGTGAAGAGGGTCGTGCTGGGGGTAGTGTTTTAGGGTTTAGGGTAGTGCAGTGGTGTTTGTGTAGTGTAGGGGGTCATGCTGGGGGTAGATTTAGGGTTTAGGGTAGTGCAGTGGTGTTTGTGTAGTGTAGGGAGTCGTGCTGGGGGAGTGTTTTAGAGTTTAGGGTAGTGCAGTGGTGTTTGGGTAGTGTAGGGGGTCGTGCTGGGGGTAGTGTTTTAGGGTTTAGGGTAGTGCAGTGGTGTTTGGGTAGTGTAGGGGTCGTGCTGGGGGTAGTGATTTAGGGTAGTGCAGTGGTGTTTGGGTAGTGTAGGGGGTACTGCTGGGGGTAGTGTTTTAGGGTTTAGGTTAGTGCAGTGGTGTTTGGGTAGTGTAGGGGTACTGCTGGGGGTAGTGTTTTAGGGTTTAGGGTAGTGCAGTGGTGTTTGTGTAGTGTAGGGGTAGTGTTTTAGGGTTTAGGGTAGTGCAGTGGTGTTTGTGTAGTGTAGGAGGTCGTGTTTTAGGGTTTAGGGGAGTGCAGTGGTCTTTGGGTAGTGTAGGGAGTCATGCGGGGGTAGTGTTTTAGGGTTTAGGGTAGTGTAGGGGGTCATGCAGGGGGTAGTGTTTTAGGGATTAGGGTAGTGCATTGGTGTTTGGGTAGTGTAGGGGGTCATGCGGGGGTAGTGTTTTAGGGTTTAGGGCAGTGCAGTGGTGTTTGGGTAGTGTAGGGGGTCGTGCTGGGGGAGTGTTTTAGGGTTTAGGGCAGTGCAGTGGTGTTCGGGTAGTGTAGGGGTCGTGCTGGGGGAGTGTTTTAGGGTAGTGCAGTGGTGTTCGGGTAGTGTAGGGGGTCGTGCTGGGGGAGTGTTTGAGGGTTTAGGGCAGTGCAGTCGTGTTCGGGTAGTGTAGGGGGTTGTGCTGGGGGTAGTATTTTAGGGTTTAGGGTAGTGCAGTGGTGTTCGGGTAGTGTAGGGGGTCGTGCTGGGGGTAGTGTTCTAGGGTTTAGGGCAGTACAGTGGTGTTTGGGCAGTGTAGGGGGTAATGCTGGGGGTGGTGTTTTAGGGTTTAGGGCAGTGCAGTGGTGTTCGGGCAGTGTAGGGGGTCATGCTGGGGGTGGTGTTTCAGGGTTTAGGGCAGTGCAGTGGTGTTCGGGCAGTGTAGGGGGTGGTGTTTCAGGGTTTAGGGCAGTGCAGTGGTGTTCGGGCAGTGTAGGGGGTCGTGCAGGGGGTGGTGTTTCAGGGTGTAGGGCAGTGGTGTTCGGGCAGTGTAGGGGGTCGTGCTGGGGGTGGTGTTTCAGGGTTTGGGGCAGTGCAGTGGTGTTCGAGCAGTAAAGGGGGTCGTGCTGGGGGTGGTGTTTCAGGGTTTAGGGCAGTGCAGAGGTGTTCGGGCAGTGTAGGGGGCGGTGCAGGGGTGGTGTTTCAGGGTTTAGGGCAGTGCAGTGGTGTTCGGGCAGTGTAGGGGTGCTGCAGGGGGTGGTGTTTCAGGGTTTAGGGCAGTGCAGTGGTGTTCGGGCAGTGTAGGGGGTCATGCAGGTGGGTGGTGTTTCAGGGTTTAGGGCAGTGCAGTGGTGTTCGGGCAGTGTAGGGGGTCGTGCTGGGGCTGGTGTTTCAGGGTTTAGGGCAGTGCAGTGGTGTTCGGGCAGTGTAGGGGGTCGTGCTGGGGGAGTGTTCGAGGGTTTAGGGCAGTGCAGTCGTGTTCGGGTAGTGTAGGGGGTTGTGCTGGGGGTAGTATTTTAGGGTTTAGGGTAGTGCAGTGGTGTTCGGGTAGTGTAGGGGGTCGTGCTGGGGGTAGTGTTCTAGGGTTTAGGGCAGTACAGTGGTGTTTGGGCAGTGTAGGGGGTAATGCTGGGGGTGGTGTTTTAGGGTTTAGGGCAGTGCAGTGGTGTTCGGGCAGTGTAGGGGGTCATGCTGGGGGTGGTGTTTCAGGGTTTAGGGCAGTGCAGTGGTGTTCGGGCAGTGTAGGGGGTGGTGTTTCAGGGTTTAGGGCAGTGCAGTGGTGTTCGGGCAGTGTAGGGGGTCGTGCAGGGGGTGGTGTTTCAGGGTGTAGGGCAGTGGTGTTCGGGCAGTGTAGGGGGTCGTGCTGGGGTTGGTGTTTCAGGGTTTGGGGCAGTGCAGTGGTGTTCGAGCAGTAAAGGGAGTCGTGCTGGGGGTGGTGTTTCAGGGTTTAGGGCAGTGCAGAGGTGTTCGGGCAGTGTAGGGGGCAGTGCAGGGGTGGTGTTTCAGGGTTTAGGGCAGTGCAGTGGTGTTCGGGCAGTGTAGGGGTGCTGCAGGGGGTGGTGTTTCAGGGTTTAGGGCAGTGCAGTGGTGTTCGGGCAGTGTAGGGGGTCATGCAGGTGGGTGGTGTTTCAGGGTTTAGGGCAGTGCAGTGGTGTTCGGGCAGTGTAGGGGGTCGTGCTGGGGCTGGTGTTTCAGGGTTTAGGGCAGTGCAGTGGTGTTCGGGCAGTGTAGGGGGTCGTGCTGGGGCTGGTGTTTCAGGGTTTAGGGCAGTGCAGTGGTGTTCGGGCAGTGTAGGGGTCGTGCTGTGGCTGGTGTTTCAGGGTTTAGGGCAGTGCAGTGGTGTTCGGGCAGTGTAGGTGGTCGTGCTGGGGCTGGTGTTTCAGGGTTTAGGGCAGTGCAGTGGTGTTCGGGCAGTGTAGGGGGTCATGCTGGGGCTGGTGTTTCAGGGTCTAGGGCAGTGCAGTGGTGTTCGGGCAGTGTAGGGGGTCTTGTTGGGGCTGGTGTTTCAGAGTCTAGGGCAGTGCAGTGGTGTTCGGGCAGTGTAGGGGGTCGTGCTGGGGCTGGTGTTTCAGGATTTAGGGCAGAGCAATGGTGTTCAGGCAGTGTAGGGGGTTTTGCTGGAGGTGGTGTTTCAGGGTTTAGGGCAGTGCAGTGGTGTTCGTGCAGTGTAGGGGGTGGTGTTTCAGGGTTTAGGGCAGTGGTGTTCAGGCAGTGTAGGGGGTCTTGCTGGGGTTGATGTTTCAGGGTTTAGGGCAGTGCAGTGGTGTTCGGGCAGTGTAGGGGGTCGTGCTGGGGGTGGTGTTTCAGGGTTTAGGGCAGTGCAGTGGTGTTCTGGCAGTGTAGGAGGTCGTGCAGGGGTGGTGTTTCAGGGTTTAGGGCAGTGCAGTGGTGTTCGGGCAGTGTAGGGGGTCGTGCTGGGGGTGGTGTTTCAGGGTTTAGGGCAGTGCAGTGGTGTTCGGGCAGTGTAGGGGGTCGTGCTGAGGGGTGGTGTTTCAGGGTTTAGGGCAGTGCAGTGGTGTTCGGGCAGTGTAGGGGGTCGTGCAGGGGGTGGTGTTTCAGGGTTTAGGGCAGTGCAGTGGTGTTCGGCCAGTGTAGGTGGTCTTGCTGGGGGTGGTGTTTCAGGCTTTAGTGCAGTGGTGTTCGGGCAGTGTAGGGGGTCTTGCTGGGGGTGGTGTTTCAGGGTTTAGGGCAGTGCAGTGGTGTTCGGGCAGTGTAGGGGGTCTTGCTGGGGCTGGTGTTTCAGGGTTTAGGGCAGTGCAGTGGTTTTCGGGCAGTGTAGGCGGTCGTGCTGGGGCTGGTGTTTCAGGGTTTAGGGCAGTGCAGTGGTGTTCGGGCAGTGTACGGGGTTGTGCTGGGGCTGGTGTTTCAGGGTTTAGGGCAGTGCAGTGCAGTTCGGGCAGTGTAGGGGGTCGTGCTGGGGGTGGTGTTTCAGGGTTTAGGGCAGTGCAGTGGTGTTCGGGCAGTGTAGGGGGTCATGCTGGGGCTGGTGTTTCATGGTTTAGGGCAGTGCAGTGGTGTTCAGGCATTGTAGGGGGTCGTGCTGGGGGTGGTGTTTCAGGGTTTAGGGCAGTGCAGTGGTGTTTGGGCAGTGTAGGGGGTCATGCTGGGGGTGGTGTTTCAGGGTTTAGGGCAGTGCAGTGGTGTACGGGCAGTGTAGGGGGTCTTGCTGGGGGTGGTGTTTCAGGGTTTAGGGCAGTGGTGTTCGGGCAGTGTAGGGGGTCTTGCTGGGGGTAGTGTTTCGGGGTTTAGGGCAGTGCAGTGGTGTTCGTGCAGTGTAGGGGGTCGTGCTGGGGGTGGTGTTTCAGGGTTTAGGGCAGTGCAGTAGTGATCGGGCAGTGTAGGGGATCGTGCAGGGGTGGTGTTTCAGGGTTTAGGGCAGTGCAGTGGTGTTCGGGCAGTGTAGGGGTCGTGCTGGGGCTGGTGTTTCAGGGTTTAGGGCAGTGCAGTGGTGTTCGGGCAGTGTAGGGGGTCTTGCTGGGGGTGGTGTTTCAGGGTTTAGGGCAGTGGTGTTCGGGCAGTGTAGGGGGTCGTGCAGGGGGTGGTGTTTCAGGGTTTAGGGCAGTGCAGTGGTGTTCGGGCAGTGTAGGGGTCGTGCTGGGGCTGGTGTTTCAGGGTTTAGGGCAGTGCAGTGGTGTTCGGGCAGTGTAGGGGGTCTTGCTGGGGGTGGTGTTTCAGGGTTTAGGGCAGTGGTGTTCGGGCAGTGTAGGGGGTCTTGCTGGGGGTGGTGTTTCAGGGTTTAGGGCAGTGCAGTGGTGTTCGGGCAGTGTAGGGGGTCTTGCTGGGGGTAGTGTTTCAGGGTTTAGGGCAGTGCAGTGGTGTTCGTGCAGTGTAGGGGGTCGTGCTGGGGATGGTGTTTCAGGGTTTAGGGCAGTGCAGTAGTGTTCGGGCAGTGTAGGGGGTCGTGCAGGGGTGGTGTTTCAGGGTTTAGGGCAGTGCAGTGGTGTTCGGGCAGTGTAGGGGGTCGTGCTGGGGGTGGTGTTTCAGGGTTTAGGGCAGTGCAGTGGTGTTCGGGCAGTGTAGGGGGTCGTGCTGGGGGTGGTGTTTCAGGGTTTAGGGCAGTGGTGTTCGGGCAGTGTAGGGGTCTTGCTGGGGGTGATGTTTCAGGGTTTAGGGAAGTGCAGTGGTGTTCGGGCAGTGTAGGAGGTCTTGCTGGGGGTAGTGTTTCAGGGTTTAGGGCAGTGCAGTGGTGTTCGGGCAGTGTAGGGGTCATGCTGGGGGTTGTGTTTCAGGCTTTAGGGCAGTGAAGTGGTGTTCGGGCAGTGTAGGGGGTCGTGAAGGGGTGGTGTTTCAGGGTTTAGGGCAGTGCAGTGGTGTTCGGGCAGTGTAGGGGGTCGTGCTAGGGTATGTGTTTCAGGGTTTAGGGCAGTGCAGTGGTGTTCGGGCAGTGTAGGGGGTCGTGCTGGGGGTAGTGTTTTAGGGTTTAAGGTAGTGCAGTGGTGTTTGTGTAGTGTAGGGGGTCATGCTGGGGGCAGTGTTTTAGGGTTTAGGGTAGTGCAGTGGTGCTTGTGTAGTGTAGGGGGTCGTGCTGGGGGTAGTGTTTTAGGGTTTAGGGTAGTGCAGTGGTGTTTGTGTAGTGTAGGGGGTCATGTTTTAGGGTAGTGCAGTGGTGTTTGGGTAGTGTAGGGGTCGTGCTGGGGTAGTGTTTTAGGATTTAGGTTAGTGCAGTGGTGTTGGGGTAGTGTTTTAGGGTTTAGGGTAGTGCAGTGGTGTTTGTGTAGTGTAGGGGTCATGCTGGGGGTAGTGTTTTAGGGTTTAGGATAGTGCAGTGGTGCTTGTGTAGTGTAGGGGTCGTGCTGGGGTAGTGTTTTAGGGTTTAGGGTAGTGCAGTGGTGTTTTTGTAGTGTAGGGGGTCATGTTTTAAGATGCAACGCTCCAATACCTGACCAGTCTGCACTACATAAAACTGCAAAAAAACTAAAAATAAAAAGTGTTTTGCACACTTTTGTCATTGGGCTATATGTGGGCTACATCTGGGTAATATTTGTGCTACATTTGGGCTCTTTTTTCACTGGTGGCCATCTTGGAAGACTTCTTTGTTATGAAGTTTCCTAATTTCCTCATTTACTGCAGTCTCCTCAGTAGGAAATGCTTTCAGTTTTTACTTTGATTCCATCAAGAAGGCATTCAGATGTGTCACACATTTGCCATAAATTCAGAATGTTATTACTCTAGTTGTTCATTAGATCACTGTAGTAAAGCTACTGCTCACCAAGGAGTTAACTGGAAGTCTACTGCTGGTATTGAAAGTGATTGTTTCAGTCTGCATGTCAGAATTTTCTAATGAAATAGAAGAGTATTTGAGATCTCACTTAAAACATGCACTAAATTTTCTTTTTGCAGCACTAACCATAATTTCTATGGCAAAATGAACCCCCTCATTTTGTTCCTTTTTAAATTAAATGTTTTAAGTGTTACCAGTTTATTCCAATCAAGATGGCTTCAGGTGTGCCATACTTTTGTCATAAGTAAGGCTGTTAGCACTCTAGTTGTTCTTTAGAACACTCTGGGAAGCTGCAGTAGAACACAAAGGCATCAACTGACAGGCTGCTCCTGTTGAAATATAACAGGAAGATATTTGAGATCTCACTTAAAACATGTCCTCATTTTTCTTTCTACAGCACTAACCATAATTTCTATGACAAAATGAACCCCCTCATTTTGTTCCTTTTTAAATTAAATGTTTTAAGTGTTACCAGTTTATTCCAATCAAGATGGCTTCAGGTGTGCCATACTTTTGTCATAAGTAAGACTGTTAGCGCTCTAGTTGTTCTTTAGAACACTCTGGGAAGCTGCAGTAGAACACAAAGGCATCAACTGACAGGCTGCTCCTGATGAAATATAACAGGAAGATATTTGAGATCACACTTGAAACATGTCCTAATTTTTCTTTCTACAGCACTAACCATAATTTCTATGACAAAATGAACCCCATCATTTTGTTCCTTTTTAAATTAAATGTTTTAAGTGTTACCAGTTTATTCCAATCAAGATGGCTTCAGGTGTGCCATACTTTTGTCATAAGTAAGACTGTTAGCGCTCTAGTTGTTCTTTAGAACACTCTGGGAAGCTGCAGTAGAACACAAAGGCATCAACTGACAGGCTGCTCCTGTTGAAATATAACAGGAAGATATTTGAGATCACACTTGAAACATGTCCTAATTTTTCTTTCCAGAGCACTAACCATAATTTCTATGACAAGATGAACCCCATCATTTTGTTCCTTTTTAAATTAAATGTTTTAAGTGTTACCAGTTTATTCCAATCAAGATGGCTTCAGGTGTGCCATACTTTTGTCATAAGTAAGGCTGTTAGCACTCTAGTTGTTCTTTAGAACACTCTGGGAAGCTGCAGTAGAACACAAAGGAATCAACTGACAGTCTCTGCCCTTGTTGGATGTACATGTTTTACTGAGAATGTCAGACTTCATTCTCACATGACTGAGAAAGATAATGTGAATTTACAGAAAATATGCTCTCATTTTAGCTTCTGGGGCACCTTCCAAAACTGTATGGGACAAGCATGTGAAAATAGTTTTCTTTCAAACATGATTCATGATATCCCAGCAGAAGGTTTTTCACAGGGTAAAATCACCTTAGAACACACCACAATTCCTGAAATTAGTATGGTACCATCAACAAATGAATTCTAATGTAACTAAAGTCTGTTATCACCCTTTATAGTTCTCCTTTTGGTAACCCTCAAAATCTTCGATTCACTACAATGCATTTCAATGGGGTACTATCATTTATATTGGTCCCAAGATGGCTGCCAGCAATTCCAGGATGAAGTGCTGACAGCCAATCAGATCTCACGATGACATGTGTGGTTAGGCTCCGCCCAGATATATATGTGTTTTGATTTTCTCAGCAACTACTGAACGGATTTACACCATTTAACAAAAGGGTTCTTTTTGAACCAAGAACTACCTCTTTGCCAAATTTGGTGTAATTCCGTTCAGCAGTTCGGGCTGTAGCCTTGCATAAAGTTTCCTATGGGAAATTGATTTTTGACTCTTATTTTTTAATTTCTCCGCAACTACTGAACGGATTTACACCATTTAACAAAAGGGTTCTTTCTGAACCAAGAACTACCTCTTTGCCAAATTTGGTGTAATTCCGTTCAGCAGTTCGGGCTGTAGCCGTGTCTAAAGTTTCCTATGGGAAAATGAATGGGGAAAACACGTTTTGGGACCCTCCTTTTTCTCGGCCCCCGCTTGATGAATCACCCTGAGACTTTCAGGGTAGGAGCGGACCGGAGCGGGCCATAAAGTTTGAAAATTTCGCGAAGATTCGTCAACCGACGCAAGAGTTATTTCAAATAGAATGTCGCGGATTTCCTATGGAAAATAGGTTCTAACTGTAACTATCTACTGGCGACCGCCAGTAGATAATATATACATATATATATATATATATTCACTGAAAAAAACAGAGGTTTCAGGGACGTTATAGTTAGTTGGACATTTCACTCGTACAAAACCAGAGAAATTCAGCCGTTATAGTTAGTTGAGCTAACTATAACTCGCACCCCCGCAATGCACTGCTGATGACGTCACATATTACATCACTCATGACATGGACAGTGGCATCACTGATGACATCACTGATGACATCTCAAAGGACATCACTGATGACATCATCCACGTGATAATCTGATGCACCTACTCACACCCTAATATAACCTTTGATACACCCACTCTAAATTACAGATTGCCATTCTTGAAACCATAGACACACCAATACAAGTTACTACATACCCACTCACTGATTCCTAAGTCTACACACAGATCTACTCACTCACCCATACAGTCACTCATATATGTAGTCACTCATGAATACAGCCACTATCATATACACTCATACACCAATACAGACACTCACACACTGCCACTCACCTATAGAGTTACTCACACAGCTACTCAGTCATGCAAAGAATCAATCACACTGCCATTTACTCACCTATACAGTTATACACACACCATGTTGCTTATTTATACAGATACTAAGACATACTTACTCTCTTATACAATCACTGAAACAAGCACACACTCATCCATACAGCCACTCTCACAATCGCTCACTCTCACATACAGTCACTTATATACTCCAATACTCACATATACTGCCTTACACATATGCAGTTACTTACCCATATACCACTGAGACATCCATTCACTCACAGACACAGCCATACGCACACTCACTCATCCATAGACTCCCTCACAGATGCACTCATAAACCCATACACCACCCAGGGATTCACCCACTCATACATCCATGCAGAGAGTCACACACCCCATTACCCACCCACACAGACACTCAGGCACCTATACAGGTACTCAGACTAGTAATCAATAACCCATATAGACACACATGTAGCTACTCACCAACCCATGCTGCCACTTACACACCAACTAACAGACTGATACAGACATTCACACAGATTAGTCACTCACCCATGCATTCAGTAAGACACGTTTAATCACTCACTTATACAGTCAGTCATGCACCTACTAAATCAGCCATTCAGGCACTCATACACCCACTCATTCTTCAATACACCTTGGCGTATATATATATATATATATATATAAAACATACTTAAGTTTTTCAGAAACACACACTCACTGGATGATGTCATCAGTGATGTTATCAGTGATGTCATTTGAGATGTCATCAGTGATGTCATCAGTGATGTCACTGACCATGTCGAGTGATGCAATATGTTACGTCATCAGCAGTGCATTGCAGGGGCGTGAGTTATAGTTAGCTCAACTAACTATAACGGCCGAATTTCTCTGGTTTTGTACGAGTGAAATGTCCAACAAACTATAACGTCCCTGAAACCTCTGTTTTTTTCAGTGAATTTCTAAGGTTTTTAAATGCTAATTTCTAACTATAACGGCCCTGAAACCTATGGTTTTTCCAGTGAATTTCAAAGGTTTTTTAAATGCTAATTCCTAACTATAACGTCCCTGAAACCTATTGTTTTTCTAGTGACTTTCAAAGGTTTTTTAAATGCTAATTTCTACCTATAACGACCCTGAAACCTATGGTTTTTTCAGTGAATATATATATACACACACACACTTTGTATGTGGCCCCACCAGTGTTGTGTGGCCCAATGTGTGCCTTCCCCTTAAAATTCACTTCTCGAGACACTTGTGCATGTCTTGTAGTCCCCTTGGTTTCTGTTGCTTTGAACGCATTCCTTTCCCTATGGAAGATTCAAAGTAGGACTTAAAGGTGTGTTCGGTAATAGTGAAGCCGGGCTATGTAGGAACTATACACTTGGTGTGCTTCTGGCACCTATTTTTGCCGCCTTTAAGTGCACATGTGGACATCTCTGATGGGTCCAGTGGGCCTGTCCCCCCTTCTTTTGCGCCCGTTCTCCTTTATTGGTGCTTTAATTATCCTCATGCAGACCATGCGTGTTGCCTTTTTCCGATTCCACATGTCTTGATTGATTGGACATGTGGCTTCATCTTAACGTCAATTGGTTTCCTGCCGGGAGCAGTTTCTGACTTGATAACTACATTCTGCCATGGACAGCAACATTACAAGAAAATTCTACTGCTCGGATCGATTGTCTGCTCTAATTGTGTTTGCTGCGGAATGGCCTTAGTGATGGAAGAACTAAATGTTCTATTTGCTGTTGCACCTCGTTCCGCCACTAACCAGAATAGAGCCATTAGAATAAACCCGGACGATGTGTTCCATTACACGATTTACTATCAGTTTGCGTCCTATAAACTCCCAAATACTATAGCACGTGGTAGACACTTGGCCCCTACACTTAGCTGCTTTCCGGGGTGTGATCTAGACTAGGGTGTAGAATTGCTGTTCTTTCTCACTGTTCATGGTGTAGCAATTTCAGCGTGATGCCACAGCTGGTGGTAAACTGAAACACGGATGGTCAGATTGGGTCGTTTTTTTGTTGGTTGGTGAACAGTGCAGCCTCAGTAATTACCACTGGGTGAGGTTAATTCCAGCATTACATCTCTTTTCTGTATTCCTCAGAGCGACACCCTAAGTGACTATGGGTGAGTCCAGACATGGGTCCCGTGCTCCCTGTGCCACTGGAACCAAGCTGCACCAAAGTGGAGAAGCCCAACTATGTTGAAACCGGTCCTGGGTTGCTTGTTCTCCAGTTCAGGGAGGACCTGGCCTGGCAGTTTTGGCTGGGCTGTTCCTATTGGAGCAGGGCTAAGACTGATTTGCATATGGCTGGGTTCAAACTGATTGCATGGTGGGCAAAAAAGCCCAAAAAAACCAATGAAGTGGGATGCCGCTTTGAGTAACTACCAGTGGTTGAGATTAATTTGAGCATTCCATCCATCACTTTTTGTAACCCTCAGGGTGATTAACACTGGGCGTATACCTTGTAGCATGGGTGCATGTTTGGGGGGGGTCGGGTTGTTCCTTGGAAACTGTTGGGTATGCTGTTTTACAGTGGGATGTGGCAATATTAGAATTAATATTTTATGTGGTTTGTGGGTTGATTGAAAATAGTTGCATACACAGGAACCTCGCTGGGAACTTGTGACTTGATTGCATAGTTGTGTGTGACTTTAGTAATGATGTGTTTTAGGTGAATGCAGCTGTTGGAAGGAAGTGGCTATCTCAAAGTTGGTAGTCTCGTGGCTGAGGGAAGAGTATTAAGTAAATGATGTTGCTTTGCCTGAATTGGAATGTGTGTGTAGTAAATTCAGGGCGTAAGAGGTGAACTCAGGTGACAAGTCATCTTTTCCCTTGGTTGGACTATTGTCTTAGCTGAAGAGGCTTAACTGTGCTTTTCGTGCTTGGTTAGGTGTCAAGAAGCTTGTGTGATGAAGTTGAACTTTGCCGGCCTGGCTTTGGATCGAGACTTATATCTTCTCCGTAAACAGACGGGACATCTGTATTTGTGCTATTAGAGAGCTTTTGTCACGAATAGCTTGAGTAATGTACTTTGGATTTTTTTGAGTTTGTATCTATACTATACATTTATAAGTATATTGAAGGTGTTTTATGTGTGAGCTAATGCAAAGACAGTCATCGAGAGGTCTTGGCTTTCTGAAGGAATGAAGCCTAGCAGGCCAATACTCATAACAGGAGTGTGGCAAGGGGGCATACTTGGGGTCTCCTGCCATAAGATGACATGTCCGAGCTATCCTAACTTCAGTTACAATGCAGATCACCCAGGATAATCTCAAAATGTTTGTGATAAAAAATGTATTTAGCATGACCATAGCTGCGATGCAACAGGGCGTTTTAGGTTACATGATGGGTTGTGAGACAATCTACCAAATCATGTGCATTAAGCGGAGATTACACAAATACATTTTACATTTCTAGGCACAGGGGGTTAAGTAAATTGCAAGTGGAGTTAAGCGCAGAGGCTGCGTTTCTAACCTGTGTCTCCAAATTCAGAAGGCTTGCACTGATAGGCCACAGCTCCCAGAAGATGGTGGATTGTGGAGACAGCCAGTTGTCGTTCAGTTTGCACTGCTTGTATGAATACTGATTACACAGGCTGTCTTTGAATGGTGTCAGTGTGAAGTAGGCAGTCTGGTTTAACTCTTGTACTCCTGTTTGCTCTTTCTTTTAAGTATTTTGATGTAGGCTGGAAAACACCTAACCAGGGTAGTTTTCATCTCAAATCTTAAAACAAAAAAGTGGGGGTGTTGAGTTACACCTGGTGTGTATGAGATCCCATGGCCCTCTAAGAGGACTGGGACTCGGACTAATGAAGACTACCACCACGTCGTCAAGCCTTTACCTCCTCGTCCATCTTACCTGTACTCCTTTCACACTCCTGAGGACTCCGTTGAGGTAGACAAGGGCACTAAGTGTTAAAGGTTCATGGGACGTGCCCTGTAAACGGCTTGTGCAGTTCTCAACAGGCATCACTAGCTCTCTTCGTTCATCAGTAGGCAGTATTAATTATCCAGATTGCTAGACCACCTCAGAGGGTTTATGTTGCAAAGTCATCCTGTGCCCTGGGCACTCCCCCAACTTTTTAGTGACTGGTACTGGTGGTAACTGACTCTGACTGAACCTGGGCTTTGCTTAACCAGGCCCAAGGCCAGTGCTATGCTGAAAACACTTAGAATTCAGTGAAAACACCTACATACACTAGGGTACACTATGGGTTGGGATACCCCTGTGATTGGCATGACCTACCCTATAAGACCCTTGTACATAATAGGGCAGGGGGATTGAAACTACCTATCAGTCCCTAGTATATAGTAGGGCGTGGCAGTTTAGAGGCCAGCAGCCTTTTCTGCACTTGCATGTGTGCACTGCTGAAGCCTGAGGTCAGTTTAAAAGCAACCCTGGGTTCCATGACTGCTTTTAAAAAGTAAATTGTGCCCAAACTGGACTTTGGTGTTTGGGGCACTTAAAAATTGATAACCTACAATGTTTTGGCATATTAGGAACCCCCAGGGTCTCCCCTAGGTGTCCCAGGGGTGGGGGGTCAGGTATTTATAAGGTGGACCCTTATAAAAATGAGTTTTATATGCCCTGGGTTAAGTGAAATTTCACATTTCACTCCCCACATTGTGATAAAGTGCTGGCCAAATTCGACTTTGATGCTAGGAGCACTGTGGAGGGAGGATCTGCAATATTTCTACAGATTCAGAACCCCCAAAGTCTCCCCTAAGTTGTCCATGCGGTTGGGGTCCTGTAAATATAGTACTTGTAAAATATGTTTTTATAAGGCCTGGTGCTGGAAAAATGGCTCAAGTTATTTTTCCCATTGTAAATCCCATGCCACATAGGTTAACATGGCAAGAGGTTATTAACTAGTAACTCCTGATAGGAGAATGATAGAACTTCCATTCAAAGACTTTCCAGAATGATAGTGATAAATCCAACAATATGATATTGTTGAATTTCTCCTAAAATGTACAGACAAGAAGTTATAAGACTTTCTTGTTTGCAGGTCCAGATTCAGCCTTCCAGTGGTCTGTCCTGATTGGTCAGAGTTAAGTGAATTAGCCAGGCTGCTTTGAAGAGGTGATAAAGAGCCCCTGGGTTAACCAGCTCTGCTGGGAGGGCAGTGTGCAGCTACACAGGAATGCCAGAGCAGGGGGAGGAGTTGTAAACCATGGTCTTCAAAGGAAAGGGGAAGGCCTCAGTGTCAGTTACCACTCTACTCTTTTGACCCCAAGCTAGAGCTAGGATTAAGGAAGGAATGAGCAGATACAAGGGGGAGAGACTATGGAAATTAGCCATCCTAGCGGTGTGTTTAGCCAGCTCTTAACTCCCTGATGGAAAATCAGCCATTATGAATTTGGAAGATTTGATGCACTCTGGGACAAAATAATGCCACACTATACAGGATGTGGTGATATCTTTGGGGAGTTACCCTACCCCCATTGGTCAGGAGTGACCTCCTGCTTGAACCAGAGAACTTGGAATACATATCTGAGAGGGGCAGAGCCTCTCAGATCTGCTGCTTGAAACTTAAGAAAGCAAGACGTTGTGCCATGCTGAGAAGTTTGATGTGCAATTTCTAAGGCCTGCCCTCTGAGAACTGCACCATCTGGAACTACAGCCCTGTGGACTACCTTGCTGTGAAAAAGAGTGAAGAGTGGACTCCCGGTTAACAGAGCTCACCTGGAACATAACCACTAAGGATCCTCAACCTGGAAAACTACCAGTGGATTTGTAAGGGATTTGTCCAAGTGGATTGTGGAAACTGAAGTCCTCAACTTTCAAGGACCATCTTGGAGCTTCCAGACCCTTGGAGTGAGTTTGAGACACTTGGGACCCTTTGGGGATCTTCAGGAAGAAGTTCCAGGAGCTTGGAGAACTTTGGAGCAACTTTGGAAAAAAGCTCCATTAGGGGACCGACTCAACCTGGTCAGTCAAGCCGCCTGCCTTCAACCGCAAGTCGGCCAAGCCATCCAGGTTCGTCCCGCTGAAAGCTCCATAGGTCCGACTTCCAGAGTTTGACCGGGAATAGAAGAAATCCGAGGCCGGCGAACCCTCACCGAATCTAGCCTGGTGAAGAGCATCGAGGGACCCCACGAGAAAAAGCTCCAAAAAAGTTTCTAAGTGCGAAGGTAAAAACTGTGACCGGACCTACCGCAAGGGGTAGCCGCTCAGGGCTCCATCGCAGTTGTATATCTTGATACTCAGTGTTTTATATATGTATCTTATATGGTCTTAAATTCACTTTGTAGGAATTTGCTTGTGGCTTTCCTGATGAAGGCGCAGTGAGCGCCGAAACGCGTGTAGAAGATCCATCTCACAGCCACTGTTATGTTAATTTGTGTTGTTTTTGTTATAGTGACATCAAATCACATTTATTTCTTTATTGTATCAATTTGTTAATTCGATGTAGTATGTCATTTCTGTATTTATTTAGTATTGTTTTCTAATGTATTGTGTTTTTATGTTTAACATTATTTGTTTTGTTGTACACATGTTTAGAAATACTTTTAACAAGAAATTAATAATAAAAATTCCGTTTTAAAAAAATATATCATTGTAGTTCACACTGAGTTAACTCAATCATGTGCGTTTCTGAATTGAGTCTTTTATTGTCCTTGACCATTTGACTGCCTAGGGATTTTACCCTCATGAACTAAACTGTTTTTAATCCATTGTTTTGATTTTTCCAAATTGTTCTAAGTCTGTTGTGCCCAGTTGTTGTGACCCAAAACTAGGGAACCATGGAGCTGGACCTGGCTAAACTGTCCCAATTCAGGATGGCTGATCTTAGGGTACAGTGTAGGCTTAGGGGGCTGTCTGCTTCCAACAAGATTAGGAAGGCAGGGTTGCTTAGGTCCCTAAAGGCCTGGGCTGGGGTAGCTGAGGAGATTCAAGGGGTGATGGAGGGTGTTCCCCCCAACCTCACCCAAGAGGAGGGTGAGGATGGTGCCTCTTCCGTTATCTCTAGTGCTAGCCATATGATTCCAGATGGTGGGAGTGGGGAAGGGTCCCTTACTCAGGAACCACCACTGTCCCTTGCAGAGAGACAGCTTGAGGCTCAATTATCTTTGATAGCTTTGGAGCAGAGGAAACTGGAATTGGCTGAGAAGAGATGGGAGAGGGAGGAGGCAGTGAAAATGATGAAGATTTTGAAATGTCCAGGGGTGGTGCATTTTATCATAAACTTCCCAAGGGTTTAGTGCCCAAGTACACTGAGGGGATGACATTGTCAAATGGCTAGCAGCTTTTGAGAGGGCCCTTAGAATGAGTAGGGTCAACACAAAGTATTGGGGTGCACTCCTGTGGGAGTTGATTCCAGTAGCTGGGAGGGATAGGCTTCTGACCCTGAAGTGAGAGGATGCAGAATCATACCCCCAGATGAAGGCATGCTTAGTCAAGAGATTTGGTCTGACTCCAGAGCAGTACATGGTGAAGTTTAGAGGCACTCAGAAATTGAGTTTGAAGTCTTGGATAGACTTTGTGGACGTTTCAGTGAAGGCACTGGAAGGCTGGATTGTTGGTAACAAAGTTGACACATATGAGGGATGGTATAATTTGTTTTTGAAAGAACATATTTTGACTCATTGTGCAGAAGAGAAGTTATGCCAGTATCTAGTGGACTCTAAGCTGACAGACCCCAGAGAGCTGGGGGAAGCAGCTGATGAGTGGGTGAGAACCCGGGTTTCCATTCAGCACCAGGGGGGTGACCAGAAGAAAGGAGGACAGGTCCCTCCCCAGATGAAAGCCCAAGGGAAAGATGGTCAAAAACAGAAGGAGTCCTCCAAAGACCCACAAAAACCTGAACAAGGAGAGGGGGGGGCCCCGAGCCAACCCAAATTCAAAGGGAGGGGGTATCATGGAAATAATGGTAGGTTCTTTGATGCCTCAAAGGTGGGTAAGTGCTTTGACTGTAACCAGCTAGGGCACAAACAGGGAGATGCTGTCTGTGCCAAGAAGCGCCCCCCTAAGAACTATCCACAGGGATTGCCAGTGTAAGTGTAGGGGTGGAGAGTGGTGCCCCAGAGAGGGGTAGTCAGGTGGTGGAAGCCACCTTAGTGTCCCTGGGTGGGGTGAATATTGCAACCCTTGCTGCCTTACCTCCAAACATGGACAAGTACAGGCAGAGGCCTAAAGTGAATGGAACTGAGGTTGAGGCTATCAGAGACACTGGGGCTAGTGTAACTATGGTCCTGGATGAGCTGGTGCCTCCAGAAAGGGTGGTACCTGGTGAGTTTCACCAGGTGACTTATGCAGACAGCACCAACAAACTCCATCCTATGGCTGTAGTGGATTTGGAATGGGGAGGTGTGACAGGCCCTATGAAGGTAGCTGTGTCAAAGGTGCTCCCAGTCCAGTGTTTACTGGGCAATCATCTTGAAGCCTCTCAGTGGTCAGAGGTGGAGAGAGGACTCCATATGAAAATATTGGAGCTCCCTGAGTGGGTATGTGCTGTGACTAGGGGGCAGATGTATCAAGGATTGCATTTGCGATTCCTTAATAGCAAATTTTAGCGAATTGCTATTAAGGAATCGCAAAATACTATGTATGTAGGAATCGCAATAATAATTGCGATTCCTTAATATTCCTTAATTGCGAATTGCAAATTGCGATTCGCAATTAAGGAATACCTTCCCATTCATTCCTATGGGCGTAGAGGCCCATAGGAATGAATGGGAAGACATTCTCAATTTGCGAATCGCAATTAGAGAATCCCAAATTGAGAATGCAATTTCAAGGGTGCCAGGGTGTCCTTTTGACACTCTGTTGCACCCCTGAAATATGTATGTGTGCACATGTGGCGCACATACATGCCCTATGGGCATGTATGTGCGCCACATGGCACTTTGAAAAATGCTAAAAAGTGCATTTTTCAAAGAAATGCATATTACCACCAACTTGAAGTTGGTGGTAATTTGCGATTCCTTAAGGCCAAATTGCACTTTTTGGTGCTTCTTACATTGGATTTAAGGAATCGCAATTTGCGATTCCTTAAATGCAATCGAAAAATAGGGAATCGCAAATGTTGCGATTCCTTATTTTGCGAGACAGTTTTGCCTTAATACATACCACTAAGCAAAATTGCGTTTGCAAACGCAATTTTGCTTGATACATCTGGCCCCATGTCACAGACTAGTCAGTAGGGAGGGGCTGGACACTTGGACTCTGGAACAAAGGGCCAAGTATCCAAGGACAAGGGTACTGGGCCTGGTGAGCCAGCCCAGGGAACTGCAGAGGTGCAGGAAGAATCTAACCCTGATGGGGAGGATCTAGCCTCTGAGGGAGGGACTCCATCCCTGCCAGAGCTGTCAGATTTGGCAAAACTGACAGGAGCAGGTGGACCCTCCAGAGAGGAGTTCAGTAAGGGACGGAGAGACTGTCCCACCCTTGAGAGCTTGAGGCAGATTGCCTCTAAGCAAGAGGAGGGGGATGACAGTGGGTTTCATAGAATCTACTGGGAAGATGGACTGCTTGAGACTGAGGCCAGAAACCTCAAGGAGGGGGCCACCAGGAGGTTGGTGGTGCCCCAGAAGTACAGAGAGTTCATCCTGACTTTGGGTCATGATATCCCCTTGGCAGGACATTTGGGACAGACAAAGACATGGAACCGGTTGGTGAACCATTTCTACTGGCCCCATATGTCTGAAAAGGAAAAGGAGTTTTGCAGCTCCTGTGTCACCTGTCAGGCCAGTGGCAAGGAAGGGGGCAAGACAAAGGCTCCCCTAATACCACTGCCAGTGGTTGGGGTTCCTTTTGAAAGGGTGGGGATGGACATTGTTGGTCCCCTGGACCCACCTAGTGCATCAGGGAATAGGTATATCTTGGTGGTGGTGGACCATGCCACTAGGTACCCTGAAGCAATCCCTCTTAGAACCATTCATGCTCCTGCAGTGGCTAGAGCACTGCTTGGTGTGTTCACCAGAGTGGGTTTTCCGAAAGAGGTGGTATCAGATAGGGGCACAAACTTCCTGTCCAGCTATCTGACTACTCTGTGGGATGAGTGTGGTGTCAACTGCAAGTTCACCACCCCCTATCACCCACAAGCAAATGGTCTTGTTGAGAGATTCAACAAAACCCTGAAGGGCATGATAAATGGGTTGTCAGAGAAACTCAGGAGGAGATGGGATTTTCTCCTCCCATGCTTACTGTTTGCCTACAGGAAGGTGCCACCGAAAGGGGTTGGTTTCCGTCCCTTTGAGTTGTTGTTTGGACACCATGTGAGTGGGCCATTGAGCCTGCTGAGAGAGTCTTTAGAGAAGCCTCTTAAAGAAGCAAAGGACAATGTGCTTGACTATGTGCTAGGCCTGAGATCTAGAATGGCAGAGTACATGTACAAGGCAAATTGAAAACTGGAGGCCAGCCAGGAGCTCATGAAGCACTGGTATGATCAAAAGTCTACTATGCCTGAGTATACTCTAGGACAATTGGTGTGGGTGTTGGAGCCTGTGGCTCCCAGGGCCCTCCATGACAAGTGGAGTGGGCCCTATCCAATCTTAGAAAAGAAGGGTGAGGTTACCTATTTGGTTGACCTTGGCACCCCCAGGAACCCTCATAGGGTCCTGCATGTGAATAGATTGAAACCCCAACATGACAGGGCAGACATGACCATGTTACTGGTCACTGATGAGGGTGTGGAGGAGGAAACTGAGCCTGTGCCCGACCTCCTCTCCACTAATGTGCAAGATGAGTCAGTGGAGGGGGTTGTACTCCCTCCCAAGTTGACAAACCAGCAGCACAGAGACTGTAAGCATGTGCTGGAGCAGGTTGCTGGCCTGTTCTCTTTGACCCCAGGCATCACTGAGTGGTGTGTGCACCAAAGTGACACTGGTGACAGCCTACCTGTCAAAAATAAACTGTACAGGTTGTCTGACCATGTCAGAGCCAGCATTAAAGCTGAGGTTGCTAAGATGCTGGAATTGGGGGTAATCGAACCGTCTGAGAGTCCATGGGCCAGTCCAGTGGTGCTGGTACCTAAACCTAATCCTCAGGGGGGACCCAAGGAGTTAAGGTTCTGTGTGGACTACAGAGGATTAAATGCAGTCACAAAGACTGACGCTCACCCTATACCTAGAGCTGATGAGCTCATTGACAGGTTAGGGGCTGCTAAGTACCTGAGTACTTTTGATTTGACTTCAGGTTTCTGGCAGTTTGCCCTCACTGATGGAGCAAGGGAGAGATCAGCATTTTCCACACCAGAGGGACATTATCAGTTCAAGGTAATGCCCTTTGGCTTAAAGAATGCACCTGCCACCTTCCAAAGGTTGGTGAACAGGGTCTTGTCTGGGTTGGAACAGTTCAGTGCAGCTTATCTGGATGATATAGCTGTATACAGTTCTACTTGGGGGGATCACTTAAGCCACCTAAGGGAAGTGCTTCAGGCCATGCAGCAGGCAGGCCTGACTACTAAGGCAAGTAAGTGTCAAATAGGGCAGAGTTCTGTGGTGTACCTGGGCCACCTGGTAGGTGGGGGCCATATACAACCTCTCCAAGCTAAAATCCAAACTATTTTGGATTGGACAGCTCCTGTTACCCAGACTCAGGTCAGGGCATTCCTTGGACTGACAGGGTATTATAGAAGGTTTGTTCAAAATTATGGGACCATTGTGGGGCCCCTAACAGAACTCACTTCTAAGAAGAGGCCCAAAAATGTGGATTGGACCCCAGAGTGTCAGAAGGCTTTTGACACTCTGAAAGCTGCTATGTGTTCAGCACCAGTGCTGCTGGCCCCTGATTACACAAAAGAATGTGTGGTACAGACAGATGCCTCAGAGCAAGGGATTGGGGCAGTGTTGTCACAGCTAAATGAAGAGGGCCTTGATCAGCCAGTTGCCTTTATTAGCAGAAGACTTCTTCCCAGAGAGCAGAGGTGGAGTGCCATTGAGAGAGAGGCTTTTGCTGTGGTTTGGTCCCTGAAAAAGTTGAGACCATATTTGTTTGGGACTCACTTTCGTGTTCAAACTGACCACAGGCCTCTCAGATGGCTCATGCACATGAAAGGGGAAAATCCCAAGCTGTTAAGGTGGTCCATTCCCCTACAGGGAATGGACTTTACAGTGGAACACAGACCTGGGGTTGCCCATGCAAATGCAGATGGACTTTCCAGGTTTTTCCACTTAGCTGATGAGAACTACCAGGGTGTAGGTTAGTAACTCATCACCTTTCGCTTGGGGGGGCTATGTTGCAAAGTCATCCTGTGCCCTGGGCACTCCCCCAACTTTTTGCTGACTGGTACTGGTGGTAACTGACTCTGACTGACCCTGGGCGTTGCATAATGAGGCCCAGGGCCAGTGCTATGCTGAAAACACTTAGAATTCAGTGAAAACACCTACATACACTAGGGTACACTATGGGTTGGGGTACCCCTGTGATTGGCATGACCTACCCTATAAGACCCTTGTACATAATAGGGCAGGGAGATTGAAACTACCTATCAGTCCCTAGTATATAGTATGGCGTGGCAGTTTAGAGGCCAGCAGCCTTTTCTGCACTTGCATGTGTGCACTGCTGAAGCCTGAGGTCAGTTTAATAGCAACCCTGGGTTCCATGACTGCTTTTAAAAAGTAAATTGTGCCCAAACTGGACTTTGGTGTTTGGGGCACTTAAAAATTGATAACCTACAATGTTTTGGCATATTAGGAACCCCCAGGGTCTCCCCTAGGTGTCCCAGGGGTGGGAGGTCAGGTATTTATAAGGTGGACCCTTATAAAAATGAGTTTTATATGCCCTGGGTTAAGTGAAATTTCACATTTCACTCCCCACATTGTGATAAAGTGCTGGCCAAATTCGACTTTGATGCTAGGAGCACTGTGGAGGGAGGATCTGCAATATTTCTACAGATTCAGAACCCCCAAAGTCTCCCCTAAGTTGTCCATGGGGTTGGGGTCCTGTAAATATAGTACTTGTAAAATATGTTTTTATAAGGCCTGGTGCTGGAAAAATGGCTCAAGTCATTTTTCCCATTGTAAATCCCATGCCACATAGGTTAACATGGCAAGAGGTTATTAACTAGTAACTCCTGATAGGAGAATGATAGAACTTCCATTCAAAGACTTTCCAGAATGATAGTGATAAATCCAACAATATGATATTGTTGAATTTCTCCTAAAATGTACAGACAAGAAGTTATAAGACTTTCTTGTTTGCAGGTCCAGATTCAGCCTTCCAGTGGTCTGTCCTGATTGGTCAGAGTTAAGTGAATTAGCCAGGCTGCTTTGAAGAGGTGATAAAGAGCCCCTGGGTTAACCAGCTCTGCTGGGAGGGCAGTGTGCAGCTACACAGGAATGCCAGAGCAGGGGGAGGAGTTGTAAACCATGGTCTTCAAAGGAAAGGGAAGGCCTCAGTGTCTGTTACCACTCTACTCTTTTGACCCCAAGCTAGAGCTAGGATTAAGGAAGGAATGAGCAGATACAAGGGGGAGAGACTATGGAAATTAGCCATCCTAGGGGTGTGTTTAGCCAGCTCTTAACTCCCTGATGGAAAATCAGCCATTATGAATTTGGAAGATTTGATGCCCTCTGGGACAAAATAATGCCACACTCTACAGGATGTGGTCATATCTTTGGGGAGTTACCCTCCCCCCATTGGTCAGGAGTGACCTCCTGCTTGAACCAGAGAACTTGGAATACATATCTGAGAGGGGCAGAGCCTCTCAGATCTGCTGCTTGAAACTTAAGAAAGCAAGACGTTGTGCCATGCTGAGAAGTTTGATGTGCAATTTCTAAGGCCTGCCCTCTGAGGACTGCACCATCTGGAACTACAGCCCTGTGGACTACCTTGCTGTGAAAAAGAGTAAAGAGTGGACTCCCTGCAAGCTACAGGTTAACAGAGCTCACCTGGAACATCACCACCAAGGATCCTCAACCTGGAAAACTACCAGTGGATATGTAAGGGTTTTGTCCAAGTGGATTGTGGGAACTGAAGTCCTCAACTTTCAAGGACCATCTTGGAGCTTCCAGACCCTTGGAGTGAGTTTGAGACACTTTGGGGCACTTTGGGGAACTTCAGGAAGAAGTTCAAGGAGTTTAGAGAACTTTGGAAAAAAGCTCCATAAGGGGACCGACTCAACCTGGTCAGCCAAGCCGCCTGCCTTAAACCGCGAGTCGGCCAAGCCATCCAGGTTCGTCCCGCTTAAAGCTCCGTAGGTCCGACTTTCCAGAGTTTGACCGGGAGTAGAAGAAATCCAAGGCCGGCGAACCCTCACCGAATCCGGCCTGGTGAAGGGCATCTAGGGACCCTCCGAGAAAAGCTCCAGAAAAGTTTCTAAGTCCGAAGGTAAAAACTGTGACCGGGTCCTACCGCGAGGGGTAGCCGCTCAGGGCTCCATTGCGGTCGGCCTGAAACTTTGACTTTGAGCCGGTCTATCGCGACCAGATATCCCAATATGGTGCTATAGGTTTCTAAGTGCTATAAAGTGATACATCTTTAATAATTCATATCTCTGGTTCCCTACATCGGATTTTTGTCATTTTGTTGTCATTTTAAAGATAAAAATATTTCCTATTTTTATAAATTGGTGTTGGATTTTTATTGTGCATTGTGTCTTAATTATTCACTGAATTGGTGTTTTTAAATGCTTTACATACCTGTCTTTGAAGTTAAGCCTGCCTGCTCGCAGCCAAGCTACCAAGGGTTGAGCATGAGAATAATTTTCTAAGACCTATGCTGAGTCCTATCATGTATTAGTGGCCTTATTGCCAGTGGCAGATATACATTTGCCCCTACTAATAATCCACTTTCCAACAGTTATCCATGGTGATTACAAGTTAGAATTACAGCTAAGATTGGCATAAACTAAAGACCTATTTAAAGCCCCAGTAATTAGAATGTGCTTTTAATTTTTCTTGATGTATCAGAAATTGCCGTAGCCAGTCAGTTCATATAATGTATTGTATTGTCTGAAACGTAAATGTTTTTGTGTATAACTTGTCCACAGAAATATTAAATGAGGACCTACGGTAGGTTGGTGTACTTTGTACACAAGAATGCCAAGTTTCATTAGTGTGACCGAAAGATGTGCATTTGAGCATCTTGAAAAGAGACCTGAAGGGAGGGAAAGAGGGCCTTGTGGCTGGTGGCCTTCCCTAGAAGGCTGGGGTCCCATCTTTTGAAGGAAAAGTGCATTGTGGGTAACTCATCCAGTGTGACTGTCCAGCAGGCGGTGATGAACAGAGCAGCAAAGGTTAAAGGGCAGAAGGAGGTAGAGGCCAAGGGTTCAGAGTGAGGGAGTCTGGGCATGATGGAGTTCATTGTATACTCCTTCAGAGATTCTCGGTTGCACCTCCTGGTCGTGGGCATGGTGCCTGCGCATCCCTCTATCCATTCTCCTCGAGCCTGATCTGCACATTGTGGTAACATTCGGCTGTACGCTGGTAAACTGAGCTGGAGGTCCACCTGCAGCACAACAAAGCTTTTCGTTTTTCAAAAGACAAAGCTATTTTCTCAGAAAAGGAGTGCCTCCTCTTGAGTGGACCGCTCAGTCCCTACTGGCAGTGTTGTAAGGGGGCCGGTGCTGGCGGCTACCGGGTGGACGCGTTGCATTCATTTGCAAGGGAGAGAAGTGTTGGCACTTGTAGCGAGCATGTACTTTGGGGTAGCGAGCACATGCTCCTATATATACGCAGGGACCGCACCAACGGAGTCGGAGGAGGCATCGCCATCGTCCACAGGAACACCCTCAGAGTCTCAACCAACACCGACGACACCCTCAGCACCGCCGAACACATGCACTTCCAGATCCACACCGATCCCAACACCACCCTCAGAGGAACCCTCATCTACAGACCCCCCGGACCCCGACCACAGTTCAGCGATTCCATCGCTGACTTCGTCAGCACACACGCCATCGCCTCCACGGACTACATCCTCCTCGGGGACCTGAACCTCCACCTCGAGAACAACAAGGACACCAACTCCACCACCCTGATCGACAACCTCGCCACCCTCGGACTCAGACAGCTCGTGACTACACCCACCCACGCCGCCGGCCACACGCTAGACTCCATCTTTTCCGCAAGCCCACACGTCTCCTTCAACCACACCTCCGAACCCCACTGGACTGACCACCACTGCATCCACTTCACCTACAGGAAGCCCACCACGCACCACTGCACCGAACAAATGCCTCGCCGCTGCTGGAGCAGAGTCACGGAAGACCAGCTAACCACAACTCTCGCCCTGAGCCCACCCGCCGAACCCTCCGACCCCGACACCGCCGCCCGCAACCTCAGACAGTGTATCGACGACTGCGCCAACACCCTCGCCCCGCTCAAGAATCCGCCCAACAGCCACACCAGCAAGAAAGCCACCTGGTTCACCGAAGACCTCCAGGCCTCCAAACGAACATGCCGAAAACTGGAGAAGATCTGGCTCCACGAACGGACAGCGGACAGCTACGCCGCCCACAAGAGCGCCACCCGCAGTCACCATCACCTCATCAGATCCGCCAAAAGGGCCTCACTCAAAGACCGCCTAGACAACAACGCACACAACAGCAAAGAGCTCTTCAACATCGTGAAGGAACTCTCCAACCCCAGCTCCAACACCAACGACATCCAGCCGTCGCGAGACCTGTGCGACTCACTGGCCACCTTCTTCCACCGCAAAATCGCCGACATCCACGACAGCTTCAACACCACGACCGCCCCGGCAGCCACCGAGACCACTGCCCCCACAACCACCAACCGCCTGCTCTCCTGGACCAACATCAACGACGAGGACACCAGCGAGATCAGGAACACCATCCACTCCGGTTCAACGCTAGACCCGTGCCCTCACCACATCTTCAACAAAGCCAGTACAGCCATCGCGCCCCATCTCCGGAAAATAATCAACATCTCCTTCGAGACAGCAACCTTCCCGGAAAGCTGGAAGCACGCCGAGATCACCGCCTTACTCAAGAAACCCAAGGCAGACCCCAAGGACCTCAAGAACTTCCGACCCATTTCTCTGCTCCCGTTCCCCGCGAAGGTCACCGAGAAAATCGTCAACAAACAACTGACCCGCTACCTCGAGGAGAACAACATCCTGGACCCTTCCCAGTCCGGCTTCCGCAGCAACCACAGCACCGAAACCGCCCTCATCGCCGCCACCGATGACATCAGGACCCTGCTAGACAACGGAGAAACAGCAGCCCTCATCCTCCTGGACCTATCAGCCGCCTTCGACACGGTCTGCCACCACACACTACGAACACGCCTTCACGACACCGGGATCCAAGAGAAGGCCCTGGACTGGACCACATCCTTCCTTTCCGGCAGAACACAAAGCGTCCGCCTCGCCCCCTTCCGATCCAAGGCCACCAAGATCATCTGCGGCGTACCCCAAGGCTCCTCCCTCAGCCCAACGCTGTTCAACATCTACATGGCACCCCTCGCCCACGTCGCCCGACAGCACAACCTCAACATCATCTCCTACGCCGACGACACCCAGCTGATCCTCTCCCTCACCAAAGACCCTCACACCGCCAAAGCCCACCTCCACGAAGGAATGAAGGCCGTCGCCGAATGGATGAGGACCAGCCGCCTGAAGCTGAACTCGGACAAGACGGAGGTCCTCATCCTTGGTTCCAACCCTTCAGCCTGGGACTACTCCTGGTGGCCAACATCACTGGGAACAGCCCCGCCACCCACCGACCACGTACGCAACCTAGGGGTCATCCTCGACCCCACCCTCTCCATGACTAAGCAGGTCAACGCCGTTTCCTCATCCTGCTTCAACATCCTCCGAATGCTCCGCAGGATCTTCAAGTGGATCCCCACCGAAACAAGAAAAACAGTCACCCAGGCCCTCGTCACCAGCAGGCTGGACTACGGAAACGCCCTCTACGCAGGAACGACGGCTAAGCTCCTGAGACGGCTGCAACGCATCCAGAACTCCTCTGCACGTCTTATCCTCGACATCCCCCGACGCAGCCACATCACACCCCACCTGAGAGACCTGCACTGGCTCCCTGTCAACAAGAGGATAACCTTCAAGCTCCTCACCCACGCACACAAAGCACTCCACAACTCCGGACCAGCCTACCTCAACAGACGACTCAGCTTCTACACCCCCACCCGCCAGCTCCGCTCGACCAGCCTCGCCCTCGCCACAGTCCCCCGCATCCGGAAAACGACCGTTGGCGGCAGATCCTTCTCCCACCTCGCCGCCAAGACCTGGAACACCCTCCCCACCAACCTCCAACAGACCCAAGACCTACTGGCCTTCAGAAGACTCCTCAAGACCTGGCTCTTCGATCAGTAGCAGCACCACCCCCCTCTTCCCCCAGCGCCTTGAGACCCTCGCGGGTATGTAGTGCGCTTTATAAGTGACATGATTGATTGATTGATTGATATTCGCATTTCAAGCCCCGCTGAACTGCCCCTTCTACTGCCAGCGCTTTACTTTTATGGCTCGTTTATGACCTGGCGTGGTATTGCTGTCCTTTTGCATTCTGCATAGTACAACTGGGTTTGTAGACACCCGCCCCCTTCCCAAAGCCTTTAGAGGAAAAGTCTCGTGAGTGGCATGTTTTGACCACCTTTGAAGAAGCCTACTTGATTTATTGTTATTATTTTTTTTTTACCATCTCCCTTTTTTTAATCATATAAATGCTGCTACTGAATGAGTGCATGCTTTGTTTATGAAATTATAAATATGTATTGATTATTCTTCCCTTTAAAGTTTTTGTATTGTATTCCAGTGGTCTTTTTTTTTTTTTTTCTGATTGCGCTTTCTTCCGTTGTAGTTTTATTTTCCTGTCCTTTATGCAACTTCGTCCCTAGTTGGTTTTTAAGAAGCAAGGGGCATATTATCAAGGGCTGGCGGTAACATTATTGCCGCTTTAGCGTCCGTTTTTGGGCGAAAAGCGGCGATAATTTTATCGCTTTATTAACAAGGACATGCTAGCGCGTGTTTCCCTGCCTTAGCGCCCAGTTTCCTATCGCCTCGCCTCGCTAATGAGATGCAAGGTAGGCGTGCCCCTTACAACTACATTAGAATATATCGCTAACAGTGCTTCGCTGTATTTACAACGAAGCCCCGTCTGGTTTAGCGCTGACTGTTTTCGCGCTAACTGGGCCTTAACGCTGGAATTTAACGTCTGTTAAATTCCAGTCTAAGGCATACCTAATATGGGAGGTGGATTGTGTGGCTAAGATCACAGGCCCTATCATCAAGGATATCGCCGTTTTCCATGGAACATCGCTGGAAAACCAGCGATGTTCCATGGAAAACACCGCTATCGCTGGAATAATTATCGCCATTGCGCTATGCATTGTTAATACAGCGCTAGCATGGCGATAACTTCCAGCGATAGCCGGCGATAAAAAATCTCACGCTAGGCGCGGCCAGCGATAATTATCGCTGCCGCTTGATAATATGCCCCCAAATCTTTTTTTTGTCTGTAAACTCTAGTGTTTTTCTTTTTTTCTTCAAAATATGATCTGTTTAAAGCAGAGGTCCGGGAGGGGCATCCGTGGCCTGTGCTCCGGTTGAGTCATGTGGTCTGTGATTAGCGTCAGGGGTGCTGTAGGGGGGCCACTGGGCCAGTACTGTGGTAAACGCATTAAAGTACTGCCTAGGAGAACTGGGAGGAAGGGCATCTTAATAACGCAATCAAAATAAAGGCCTAGCATGGCGTAGTGTTGGAGAAACCCCTAAACTGGAGAATAAAAGGGGCGCCTTTACCTAGAAACAGAGTGCCTGCCGGGGTGCCCCAGTCCGCCACCCTTCCAGTGATGACCCCTCGTGTCTTTGATCTCGCCCCACGCCAGTAAGTGATGAAAGGCGGAATTGTTCCTCCCTCGCGCAGAGTGAAACTCTCAAGTTTGCCAAATGGAACTGATTGGCTTTGAAATGCTGACCGCACTCTTGGAGTAGATTGGGGTCAGCGCGGCCTCATTGTCAGTCAAACAGCACTCGCCGACCTCACCTTGATAAGATGCTTCCAGGAAGCCCTCCCCCAGGCCCAGGACAAAGGGCTGCTGGTGTGAATGGCTCGCCCCGGGGGTGTTGTTTGAGCATGACCCTGCTATGGGCTGCATGGGAGGAGGCGCTGGTGTTTGAGGCCTTTCTTCCCCAGGATATCTTATGCGTGTGGAGCAGACTCTGCTTTTGAATTACCCCGGAGTGCTTCACTGCTGGGGGAAAGGCCTGCAGTAACCTGAACCTGGCCAGGTCTAACAGGACGAACTTGGGCCTGGTGCCTCTGGCATGCCAGTACTTGCGTGCAGAGTGAGCCATGTTTACGTGTATTACCTGCAGTGTAAACTACAGATGGGCGCTGCATGGTCTGCAGTGTGGAATGCAGTGTCGCAACACCCTTTAGTTCTCTCAAAGTACACCCCAGCTGGCCTGGCAGAGCACCTCACTGTGCTCCTTTTAATTCACTTGAGACAAAGTCTGTATTGTTGGCTGGAGGTGGCCTCAATAAAAAGGTATCTGGAGGCCAGTGGCTCTCACTGCAGGCAGGTAGAGCCAAGGTGGAATCGGGCACGACTCAATTAAACACACACTCTCACTCTTTGAGTCATGTGAGTGTCCTGACTTGGAGGACTAAACCAGACCACTCCGTGCTCTGTTCTGCCGCTTCCAAACCCTGTGCGTTCTGGGCTGGCCCACGCCCTGGGAAGCAGTGCTGGGGCATCTGGTGGGTTGGGCCTGCCTTCAGTGCCGGCCCCAGCTTCTCCTCTGGCAAGGATATTTGCTGCCCTGGGCAAAGGATATTGAACAGGATGTAGCCTTACGGCTAGAGCTGCTGACTTTGGAGCTGGGGAACTAGGTTCGAGTCTCGGCGTTGGCTCAGCATCCTGTGATTCTGGGCAAATCACTTAATCTCCCCGTGTCTACCAAAAAAATGAATGTGTCCTTGTGTAACGTAACTGGTGCTTGTGTAAAGGGCTCCAATACCTTCGGGTTGAGTTCGCGGGATATAAATCTGCAACAAAAAAAAGATCATCGTCCACTCCACCACCTCGTACACATGCAGCATCTGATGCGCACTGGGCTATTGTGGAGTGCCACAGACCTCTTCAAGGACGCCCCCTGGTGCCCTAGAGTAGGCCCTGCACCCCAGTGCCTCACACCCCCGGTGTGGTCCAGGCAGGCTGGGTTAGAAGCTTCCAGGGGCCCGGTGATGGGGCTGTGGAAGGATGTGGTCTCGACAAATATTGGGTTTTGGTGTTTGCCCGGGTGACCTCTTCTCACCAGGTAATTAGACACTGTTTCCGTTTTGCGCCTTTTGTTGATTGCCTTAGGCCATTCTGGGTGTTGAAGTCTTGTGTTGCTTCCATTGAACTCATTAGACTATCAGACCTGATCACAGTGATTTGGGGGTGAAAGGTTCAGGAATGGGGACAGTGTCAGTAATAGCCTGGAATGAGGCGACCACCCTGTTGTCTACGAGTGCGCTTCAAAGGAGCATACGGGGAGAGGCTCTGACATGTGTCCTGGGTCTGGTCGTTTAAACTGAGGCCTTACCCAGGGGACTGCACCCCCGAGTTGCAGCTCTGGCCTCGGTGCGCTTCTCACTGCAGCTTCGAACCGGTGGTTAATTGTTGCATGTGGAGCCTGGGGGGGGGCCTTGCGGGCCGTGCACGCTTGGCAGACGCGCAGCTCGAATAATGCGACACCCACACACTGCTCGAGTTGGCGGCAGACTGCTTAATGCGGTCACGCCCCGTTTATTATAACTATGCGCTCTGCCTTCCGGCGCGAGCGCGGGGGCCGGATATTTCCGGCGTGTGTGGCAGCGTCAAAGGCTGGCACGCTAACTCACCACATCCCATCCCAACTCAGTCCTTGACTGGATTCCAAGTGTCTCATAGTTCACTTACTTGGCAGGCAAAGTCTCTCAGGCGAGTGCTCGGCTGGGGGTTGTTCCTCAGCGCATACCTGTGCTGGCCACGACTGGCTTGGGGCTCCACGGCTGGCTCGCTGGACGGGGGTGGTGTCTCTGGGGGTCTTTGGGTTGCTTCTGGGGGTCTTGGTGGGGAGGCAGACTCTGGGTGGTAGTCCTCTGCCTCGCCAGACTCCTCTGGTGTCGCCCTCGGCTCTCCAGGATCATTTGTTGCTTCGGGATAGTGTGCTGGGTTGACCACCTGTTTGAACCATGAGATGTTGCGGGTTACGACTTCCCCTTCCTTGTCGACTGTCACCATGGTTCCCTTCACGTCGGTCACAGTCCAGTATCCTTGTTCATATCGGGTACGAAACTTTCCCCCTGGCCTCCGGTCCCTCATGATGACGGTGTCTCCCCATTGCAGCTGACGAGACACGGCTCTTCTGGTTTGGCTGGCTGTGGCGTTGCGTTGTTTTCTCCTCTGGAGGGCACCTTCTTCATCAAAGGGAGGGGGTGTCCACCCTGGAGCGATTGGGAGGCCATCGCGGCGGGAACCATTGAACAATAGGGCCCATGGTGCTTGGCGCGTGGAGCTTTGAGGGGTGCTCCGGTATTCCCGCAGGAACTTCTGCAGGTGCTGTTCCGGATCTGCGTGCTCGGCCACGGCGATGCGTAGGGTTTTGTTGATTGTCCTCATAAATCGTTCAATCTCGCCGTTGGCCTGGGGCCACTGTGGGGTGATGCGTCTGTGCCAGATGCCATGGCGTTGCATGAACTCCTGGAACTCATGCCCCTGGAACAAGGGTCCGTTGTAGCTTCGGAGTTTTTCTGGGCATCCAAACATGGCGAATATTTTTTCCAGCACGGGGCCGACGTGGGAGAAGGCTGTTGAGGGGACAACCTCTACGATTGGATACTTCGAGTAGCTGTCTATCAGGGCTAGGGTGACTCGGCCATCCGGGAAACTCCCGAAGTCCACGCTCAGCTTCTCCCATGGATTTTTCCCATGCTCTTCGGTGTGGATAGGTGCGGGTCTTTCGGGGCCACTTGTCACCTGACAGGAGGGGCACCGCCGGACCGTCTCGACGACACAGGCGTACATACCCGGGAACCAGACTTTCTCCCGCATGCAGGCTTTCATCTTCTCTACCCCTTGGTGTCCTCCATGGGCGAGTTGCGTCGCTCGTGCCTGGAGTGACGCTGGGATCACAATCCGAGAGCCTCTTAGCAGGATTCCCTGTTGGGTAACGCTCAATTCATTCCTGACCCTCCACATGTGTATCAGATTCTGCTTCCCTGGGCCCGCCCATGAGTTGGCTGATTGTAGGAACTGATGCCAGTGCCCTCCTTGGACGGCTGCTCGGACCTTGGCAATGACGGGGTCTGCCTCTGCGGCAGATGCTACCTCCTCAAGGGTCAGCGCTCGAGGGCACGTGAGTGCCGAGATCATGTTCAGGTGGGCCTCTGTGGGGTCAGTGCTCGGTTTGTCACATCCGTCTTCCGCTGGCCCCGGGTGTCTCGAGAGGAAATCGGCGGGGTTCTTAGCGCCTGGCCGGTACGCCACATCCATCTCGTACTGCTGGAGTTCAATGGCCCACCGTTCGATGCGTGGTGGGGGGTGGGGCGCCGATCCTTTAAACAGCGGTACTAGGGGTTGATGGTCCATAATGATCTTGAACGGGTGCCCACATATGTTCAAATGAAAATGCCGGCACGCCCATCGGATGGCTAGGGCTTCCCTCTCAATCTGGGCATATCGCTTCTCGGTCAGGGATAGTGCCTTGCTGGCATACGCCAGGGCAGCCCATCACCCTGGCTCTTGCTCCTGTGTAAGGAGAGCCCCTAGGCCTACGGGACTGGCGTCTACGAGTATCTCGGTCCGTTTGGCGGGGTTGAAATACACCAGCGTGGTGTGATTGAGGAGAGCACTCTTGACGGCTTGAAACGCTGCTTCTTCGTCTGGGCCCCACTGCCACATGGCATCGGCTCGCGTGAGATTCCGTAGTGGCTCCGCGATGGTGGCTAGGTCCGGGATGAAGCGGCCACAGTAGGTGGCCATCCCGAGGAAGCTGCAGACTTCAGCACCCGTGAGGGGTGCGGCTGCGTTCTTGATGACCTGGGATTTCCGGGGGTCGACCTGGATTCCATCTTGCGTGAACGTGTAGCCGAAGAATTCTATCCGTCGTTGGAACAGCAGACCCTTCTCCCGATGTAGTGTGACTCCATGGTCCTGGAGCCTTTGCAGCGTGGCTCGCAAGTGTCGGTAGTGTTCCTCGGCTGTCTGTGAGTGGATGAGGATGTCGTCACTCACATTTAGCACGCCCAGTAGCCCAACCAGAATCTCTTTGACTGCATTCTGGAAGATTTCAGCGGCTGAAGATATGCCGAAATTCAGGCGCTTGTACCTTCTGAGTCCTAGGTGCGTGCTGAAAGTGGTTATGTACCGGCTTTCTTTTGCCAGTACCAGCTGATGATAGCCCGCATTCAGGTCTAATTTCGAAAACCACCTGGACCCATTCAGATCAGCCACTATGTCGTCCATAGTCGGCGTGATGTGGCGTTCGCGTCGAATGGCCTTGTTGGGAAGGCGCATGTCAATGCAGAGTCTTATTTTCCCTGGTTGGCGAGGCTTTTCGGCAATCACCATGGGGGACACCCATGCCGTGGGCCCTGAGACCTTTTCTATGACCCATTGGTCTTCTAGCTTCTGCAGCTCTTCTTCCACCAGCGGTCGGAGGTGGAAGGGAATTCTCCTGTGCCTCAGGGCCGTCGGCATGACGGTTGGGTCTATGTGCAATTTGATTGGGGCTCTCTTTATCCGTCCCAGTCCCTTGAACAGATCCTTGAACTGACTGAGTAGTTCTTTGGACTGGTCGTCCTGCACGCTTCTGGCAAACTTCACTAGTCCCAGGTCTTCTGCTGCATGACTGCTCAGTAGTGTGTCTGCCTCTTGGTTGATGACATGGATGTCCACTGTGATCTCGGTGTCTTCTGACTGCACAGGCACGGTCATTTTGCCTCGGAGGGGCAACGGCGAATCACTCCCATAGGCGAAGATTTTTATCTTTGAGGGTCGCAGCTCCGGCTTGGGCTTCAATTTGTTGTATTGTTGAATACCCATGACGGTGACGGACGCTCCCGTATCTATCACTGCATTGACTTCTGACCCTGCTATCAGCACCGTGCATCGGGGTTGGGGACGTCTCCGCCTTTTCAGGGCTTGGGTGAAAGAGACTAGGTACGTCTCTCCTTCCTCATCTGATGAGGTGTCATCTGCTTGGTAGGCGGTTGCGCCCATCGCCTTCCTTCCTGACGAGGACAACAGCAAGACGCTCGACAGTTGACGGACCATTCTCCTCATAGGCTTGGGCCGTTTGCCTTCTTTACACAGTGTTTTCCTTCTGCACACTGATGCGAAGTGGTTCGCAATTCCACAGTTGGTGCATGTCTTCCCTTGTGCTGGATATGACTGCGGGGGATGTTCCTCATAACCACAGTACCCACACTGGCTTTTCGGGGTGGGCAGTGGGCGATCTCTTGGCTTGTTGGTCCTGTCCCGCATCCTGATGGCATCGGCACTTTCAGTCTTGACGGCGACTCCCTTTTCTGTGTTGCGCATGAGAGCAAGGTCCATTTTTTCTGCACGCGCTGCTGATAGATCATGGGACAGTGCCAACACCAGGATGTCGTTCATTGGTATGTTCGGCTGCCTTAGGATGAGGCCTCGCAGGACTTTACTGCGGATTCCTAGAATCAGTTGTGCCCTGATTTCTTCTGCGGCTCTGTCCCCTACGAGGTAGGTACTCGCAAGCTCCCTCAGCCTTGCTTGAAAAGAGTCCACTGACTCTCCTTCCCTTTATCTCGCTTGCCTTAACTTGAAATGTTCGAAATCAGGATTTAGTTGTGGGTCAAAATGTGCGTTCAACGCAGCTACTGCTGCTGCATAGTCCTCCGGGGGTCCGGTGGCGGGGAGGTGTTTTAAGAGCAGATAGATCTCCTCTCCCACGTAGTGAAGAAGTAGTGAGCGTTTGACGGCACCGTCCGTCTCCCTGGTGGCGATAAAGTAATTCTCCAGGCGGCCGAGCGAGACCTGCCACCTCGGCGAGGCCGTAGAGGGGTCTGCTGATTCACTAAATGGAGGTAGGACTCCTGAGGGGATGTGTTGTGTGGCGGCCCTCACTGGTGGTTGCTCCTCCTCTCCCTGGTCTCCCATAGTGCTGGCTAATGGGGTGTCTGTACGTCAGAGCAAGGAAGTAGTGCACAAAGGAATGGATCCGGCGTGTGGGCTAGAGAGAGTGGCGCCGCAATGGTCTTGTGTGGGCAGCTCCTGTGGGCGCAGCCTTGAGGCACGAGGGTGACCTCTGCCACGTGGGAAAATGCCTGGGTGCCTCCCTTGTGCGTCGTGCGCGATTCCCCACCGGTGGCGTGGGCGTGTCATGCTGCCCCTTGTCAGGCACTCCTTGAGGGTATGTGAGAGGCCTCCTACCTCGTGGTGTCGTCAGAGGAGTCTGGCCTGCTTGATGGTGGTCCTCAGTGTGGGCTGCACACTGTTGGGGACGTGCTGCAGCAACCCTCAGCAGGGTGCCTTGGAGCGTGGGTCGTTACACTCCTCGTTGCCAGTGTTGCATGTGGAGCCGGGGGGCCTTGCGGGGCCATGCGCGCTTGCAGACGCGCAGCGCAAATAATGCTACACCCACACACTGCTCGAGTTGGCGGCGGACTGCCTAACGCGGTCACGCCCCGTTTATTATAACTACGCGCTCCGCCTTCTGGCACGAGCGGGGGGGCCCGATATTTCCAGCACGTGCGGCAGTGTCAAAGGCTGGCACGCTAACTCACCACATCAATGACAGAAGCGGAGTAATCTGAGCTGGGGAATTCACGGCTCTACTGAGTGCACTCTTCTGCTGTGCAGTGGAGCGAGGTCCGGGGCGGTGGGAAGAAGCGACCTGGAACGGCGGAGGGTCTAAGAATAGATTCACCACAGGTGCGGGTCCCGGCGTGGCCAACTCAGCCTTTCATTCTTCGGTGTCTGATGAAATAAGCATTATTTTGTTGGTCAAAAACAAATGTTTGAGTGGTTCGGTTTGCGGTGATGCTCTGTAAGCCGTACTTATTAGTGCTGTTAAATGGGTCTTGAGATGAGTGTAGTTTTCCACCCCCCCCCTTCTAACTGGTGCCATTTTGCTGGGTTTTGGGGGGCTATTGTCCCGCTCCTTCAGGAGAACCCTGTAAATGGGCTACTATTGCATATTTCGTTGCCTGAGAATAAACAGTGGTGTAAAGGGAGGTGACATGCCAAGATTAAAGCCCGCCCCTTCAAAGCCCACTGTTTGGTTAATGGTCTGAACGTGCAGTGACTTGCCGTGGTGCAGCGGCCCCAGCCGCCGGGGGGGGTCGGATCTCTACCTGGTTTGCTGTACTCACCAGTTACCCCTCCTTCCGTGATGTCTGTCACCCGTTGGCTTGTTGGTAAACTTGTTAATAGTGTGAACTCTTTTTATGCAAACATCACACATGGCTGTCCTGTCCCTTCAGACACCAGGCCTCCTGTGGTCTGGGCTTAACCCTCCCCGGGTTTGGGGAAATCCTCCAAAGCAGACTGGAAAACTGATTCCCACTTGGTCCCTGAAACCCCCTCCCTTCCCCCGGTACCTGTCTCCATTTCTATGTTAATATTTTTCTTTTCAATTAATCACCTTTGTAAATCGTGCATATGAGTGATCCACTGCGGTACTCTAATTTTGAGTACTGAATTTCTTCTCTCATAAAAATATCTCATCCATGTTATGCCTCAAAATATATATAAATCAACATTTCAAATCATGTGGAATTATATTGCATAAAATGATTCAATTTGCATCAAATTATACCTCATATTCCATGCTTAGCATATCCAGTCATTGGGAAACAAAATAACTGCACTAATGTACATATCACAATTCCAATTGTGCTACACATTTGGAACTGCCTGAAGTGCCTACACCTAATGTTTAACTTTACAATGCACTGGTCACGAAACACTCATGATCAAAGTTACGCACAAGTGTGCTTTCATCTTTTTAGTGTATAACTTCCTGGAAATGGTAGTTCCTCTATTTGGTCTGATATCAGCAGTTATCTCTAAATCTAAGGGATGGTAGTCCATCAGGTTGGCAGAGGTAATGTCCTCTGGACCCCTGATGGATGGAGTACCATGCGTCAAACTTAAAATCAGGCCTCAAGGCCCACAATTACTAAGATTTCATGCAATACAGAGGAGCATCCAAATTTGATGTGTAGAATTGTGTGAAGAGGAGAACTCAAGGCAACACCATATCATTGAAGATCGGTCTGATGCTGGTGTCATCACCTAAGATGAAGCACAAAAAGGCTGCTATAGGTGACATGCATCCTCGCACTCTGGCACAGAGGAGAGTGTTTGTCTTGAGTAGATTTTGTACTGGAAGCAGACTCTTCAAGTACAACTTCCTAAGATTAAACAACTGAAGAAGGGTCAGACACATTGGATGTTTTCTGTGCACTGCATACAGATGCAGTGAATTGGTTGTTTGTGCCTGCTTCTAGGCATTTATTTGTGATGCAAAGTCTGGTCAGGCTATCTTAGATGATTGGCCTTTGAGTCAAAACTTATGCGTGTTTGCGCTAATCCAACCTCAGGGAATCGTTAAAATGCACCTTTCCAGTGCAAAACTCTTTTTGAGCTGAATAACATTATATAAACAAATGTATCAGTAGAGCACATATTTATACTTTGCGCTGTTGACAGAAAATAGATGTTGTTACCCAACTGAATGGTATTCAATTTATTGGTCTCAGAATGACGAAAAGCTTAGTGCATCAACCGGGTTTTAAACCTGTGACCGTGTGGCAAACAGATTGAGGAATCCAAAGCGTATTTATTGTCACGTTTGAATTGATGTCTACTAAATTTCTTATATTTACTGGCAACAGCCCAATCCCAATCTCCTGTTGTTTCACACCATAAAATGGAATAAATGGGTGGAATTACTTTTGCTATTACAGAGTAATGCAGGCCATTTAGTCAGGTTTCAAGTAGACACAGGGCATCAGCTTTGGATTCTGTCAATATGTCAATAAATGAGTGTTAACTAATTCCATCAGGGTGTACTTATTGGGCATGTCTATCAGGAGACTGAAAGAGCCTTCTGTGGTTTGCCTAACACATCAGGTATGGAAGGCTGGGCTTCGCAAAGGCATCTGTGTACCGGGGATGGCAGTTTTACTCATAGTCCCAGTGGGAAACAGGGAGCTGGCCATATTTTTGAGGCCAGTTTCGTCACACTTGAACCACGCAATGTGGTGCATGTGTGACGCAACCCAAAAATGAGATTTATGAATCCATGCAAGGCCACTTTTCAAGGCACAGAGTGGCTTCATAAATCTGTATTAATGCAACACAGTACAAATCGCTGTTTTGAGTTACTCTGCTGTGGGAAGGCATTTAATGGATTTTCATCGGTGTTCCCATATAACTTTCATGGATTTTGCCGCATTTCCACATTTACCAGAACTGCCAGAATGCATGGGAGGTTTAATGAGGAGATATATCTGTATTTCTCCTTTTTATTTCCTATTTCTACATGCAGCACACATAGAAAGAGGAATATGCCTCAGGGGATTGTTTTGTGCAGGATGGTACCCCTTCTGCCAGGCCTAAACCTTCTTTCTTTCCTTCCTTCCTTCCTTCTTAACATATATGTTACCCCTAGGTTATGCCTTAACTGGCCAAAGGGAATGGAGCAGTGTATTTATAAAGTTGGACATGTGCTTTTAAGTTTTACATGTCCTGGTACTGAAAAACTCTTAAATTTGTTTTTCACTACTGCACGGTCTACCTCTTCCATAGGATAACTTTGGGTTGCCTTATTACATTTATTATGTGATAACCTTTGATTGGAGTAGGTAGGAATATCGAGTTTGGCCTCTAAATAATTGTAATTTTAAACCCTCTTCAGTGGTAAAGTCAGATTTAAGTCACAATTCTAAAAATGCTTCTTTTAGAAGGTTGGCATTTTCTTGTCCTTACCATTTGGCGCCTGCAGCCTGCTCCTGGGCAACAAGACTAGGTGTGAATGGCAGTTGGTCTTTGTGTATTCCTCTCAGACAGCCACACAATAGAGAGACTGGGTGGTAACAGACAGAATATTTAGGCAGGATAGAGGGGGTCACCTACCAAATGTGCACTTCGAAGGGGCTGTCTCAGCATTTTCACAAAAGGCTTCACACTAGGTCATTGTGCCCCGCAAACAACTTGGGACCAGTACAGGGTGGCAGGACATTCTAGACACTTCTGTGGGGGGAAACTTCAGAAGCTTCTTCCACTACAAAGGGGACACCAGGTATAAAAACAGGAACCTCTTAAATTCACTTCTGGATCTGTTGAAGAATTCTCAGAGGACTGCCCTGCTATCTGTGGCCTGCTGTGTACTTAGGAGGACTGCCTTGCTGCACAAAACTGATTGCCTGCTTTTTGAAGCCTGCCTTGTGCACTCTGACTGACCTGGTGCTTGATATCTGCTTTTCTGCTTGTACCCAAGACTACAGAGTAAGTAGAAGGACTATTTGGTTGTCCTCCTGATCAGAGCCTGAGAGACAGAAAAGGCTCCATCCTGCACCTGGACCCAGCCTGTGTGAGTCCTGACCCTCCAAATGGCACCCTTCCAGTCCTGGACTGACCCTTGGAAATGGGGCTAAATGTGCTGTACCAGCCTAACTGAAGGTTCCACGAAATCCGGCGAGAAGCAATGCGAAGCCCCACAAAGCAACGCCACACGGACTATGCACCCTAGGACATATGGCACAATCCTCAGGGTGCCAAACTTGGTCATGTGCCCATGGTCACCCTGAATTTGCGACTTTGTTGCTATCCAGTGCAACAAGATGGCCTCAGTGGGTGCTTTGCCCCTTTTGGCACTACTTTTATCTAACACTTCAAAATTGCATATTTCCATTTCTACTGATTGGATTTTTGTTTTTTTGGTGTCATTCTATTCATTACATTTTACTCTATTTTTCTAAATTGGATTTTTCTTTTGCTGTGTTTTCACTTTATTACTGTTTGTGTGCTGCACAAATACTTTACACATTGCCTCTAAGTTAAGACCGACTGCTTTTGTGTCAAGCTCCCAGTGGGTTAAGCACAGGTTAATTTAGTGACAATTGTGGTTCATCCTTACAAGGATTGTGGTTGTTACTTGAGAAGGGCTCTCCCCCTTCCCCTTCCCCTCAACCAACAACCCAATTTCTCACAAAATGTGACAAATTACATTGTGAATAACAAACGTGATTTTGCACTCATAAAGGAACAGCTGATCCATGTGCATCAAGCCACGTGCTTCTTATTATCAGATGTATGTTTATCACTGCACATTTTTCCTGCTTAGCAAGCATGAGAAGGAATTGTTTGAAAATCTGAATTATCCACTCTTGATGTTTTTTCATGTTTTCCTCCTGCTATCCGTGTGTGTTGATATTGTGACTGTGTATGCCAGAAGCAGTGATGTAGAAGACCTACGAAAAACTGATACAACAGGTAAATGTAACACATAGTTAATCAGATGTAACTGTCCATGTTTGTGCACGCCTGCGTGCTTGCTTCAAGGTGGAGACACAACATACACTTTCTACTCTGTATATTCAGCTGCAGAGGGCAGCTTGCACTTTATCAGTAAAGACATATCTGAATTATTCTGTATGTGAACCAGATGCGATATCACAGTAAACTCAAACTAAAAAAAGATTTCAATTTCATAACATGCAATATTGAAAGGCACTGTTCGTATCAGTTTAGCTAATATGCCAATTCATGTAGAATGGAATCCAATTGAATTTTATAGAATACAAGTCATTCTGATACATGTTAATAAAGGAGGTGGCGAAATCATGGCATCAAAATACAAATACCAACGAAATACGATCCCTGGTTTCACTGTTAAGCAAAAAATAACAGACACTTTTGGGGCTTTTCCCATCAATAGCTCCCAGCGGAGGCAGATCATTATGATGTACCATCATCACCAGGACCGGCAGAAGAGATAAATGCAAACGCACCCCTCTCTGGCAGAGCGCTATTGACACTCCCCTGAAGTGGCACCTGCACTCACACTGCCAGGAAGGTGACCTCTGGTGTGCTGCCATCTATAGTGTGTAGAGGCCAGCAGGGCTGCGGCCTATCGTGGTGGGTCCCACACAACCCACACATGGGACTGTGATTCTGGCACTGCGCGAGCAGCCTGCTGGGGGCACTTCTACCTGTTCTGCTGGTTGTTTGAATGCGCTGGTGAATTACACCAAGGGATATTTGTTTACATAGGCCGCACACACAATTGCCTCTCTCCTGAAAGATGTCAAGTGATTGTTGGTAGAACATACCCTTGCCCTGCTTGTCAACTGTAACACTGATGTTTTGATATCTCTGGCCCACTGAGAACGAAGCACCTGTCTGTGAAGTTGAAATGGCAATCTCTGGACATGCACATTTGCAAGTATCACTCAATTCCAATGTTCTGTGCTTTCTACCCTTCAACGATCACTATGATTCCCTTTGATGGAGAACCTTAAAAGCCGAGAAGACATTGTTTATCGAAGTGTTGAGAGTGGGTTGGAAAGCATGTACCTTTCACCAATGAACGTCTTTAGACCACTTTTGAACTCTCAGGGGCAGATTTACAATTAACTAACGCAGCACGGCGCAGCAAGTCATTTTGCTGCGCCATGCTGCGTTAGTTTGGAAAGCACAGGGATGCGACATATTTACAAGAATATGTCGCATCCTTGTGCTTCCCCCTGCACTGGCGCACAAACTGCAGCCATGCGCCGGCGCAGGCACCCTTGCACCATGGTGCAAGGATGCCTGCGTCGTGGGGAGATTGTTTTTGTGCAGGAAGGGGAACCTTCCTGCACAAAAACAATCACTACAATCATTTTCCTCTTTCAATGCGTGCTGCAGAATGCAGCACGCATTGAAAGAGGAAAAAACGAGGAGAAATGAAAACATTTCTCCTCGGTGCTCTCGCTACGCCACCTCTAGGGTGGCGTAGCTTTCAAACGCATCTCCAGAGTTACGATTTCTCGTAATTCTGGAGATGTGTCTTGTTCCATGGGTGTTGCGTGGGAACACCCACAGCAACACCCATGGAACGCCCCTTCACCGCAAAGTGCTGCGTGTGAAGGGGCCGTATTTACAAGGAGAGGAAAAGTCACGCAGGGTGGCTTTTCCTCTCCTTGTAAATATGGAGCAGCCCCCTGCGCCACCAGTACGTCACAAAAAGTGACGTACTGGTGGCGCAGGGGGCTTGTAAATCTGCCCCTCAGGTGAGACGAGCAGGACGCTCCCACGGAGCATGAACTTCTGTTCTGCGGCAGTGGTGGCCAGGTATTGACTGGCTTTGCAACCTTGTGAGTTATGAAGCAAAGTGCAGTGTGAGTGAGAAGACAGGCATCGAATAAAATCAGAGCTTACGGTTCTATTGCGTTAACTTTTGTGACATGTCTGTCTGTTTTTATTATAATTTTATTTTCGTCCTCTTGCTAATATCTAAATCTGTAGGGTGAAAAATTAACTTCCAACCAGTATATTTTCACATTTATTTAAGCGATCAACATACATTCAGAAGTTGATGTCTATAGGATGCCAGTTTGCTAAGTACCCGTAAAAAATAAACAGTCAAATGATCTAGAGATATATTAGCATCTTAGTGACAGCACCTAAATAAATGTGCAGCTTTTTAGTGTTGATTAGAAAAGCAGTTAATAAGTCCAGGTTATGAATTAAAAAGTGGCAGTGAAGCTGATTGTTCTACTTCTCTGTAAAAAAAAATCATAAATATCATAAAAAACGAAAGCTTATGCATTGATTATATTCCTTAATTATAAAGGAGGTTGAAGAAAAGGCCCCGTGAGACCTGCGCGTTCACTTAGTGGGCTAATTAATCCACGTACAAGCAAACACAAATGTAAATGAACATGTGTGCTTGAATAAACCTTTGATGTTGACAATCTTAACTCTCACCTGGACTCCTGTTTGTTCTCAGCTTACACATTTGCAATAGGACCCTCAAAAATAGAAATAAAAAAAAAAAGAGCTGGGTTAACTAGATAGCATCAGTCCATTTTTTTTTCAACAGCATTTTTTCAGATTGTATAGTCTGTTCCCGTGCTGGTGATGTATATATTTATTTTTTTTGCCGATATTTGCACCGCTTGACCAGTACAAAAGTGCTCTTTTGAATTGGTCAGCTGGACATATATTATTATCCCTCCGTCTTGGTAATATTTCTGGGTCACATCGAGTGATCCATTGCTGTGGGGATTTTGAACGACAATTCATTGTCACGTGGATTGCACTGCACCTATGTCCTGATCCTCTCTATATATAGGGCCGTACCTTAAAATTGTGCAGCAGGTACAGTGGCACCAGGACCCCGAGTTCTGAGGGGCCTACTGCACCCCAGCTGAAGCTGCTTATTTATTTTACATTTTTACTACCAAAGAAGGTATTGTGGTCCTTTTTCCTTGCATGAATTAGGGCCCATGCCAACCTTGCTCTGACACTGTCTTTGAACAGAAAGACTGACTCCCCTGCTCTCGTGTTTCAATGAACCTTACAGCAGCCGGTTCCGAATACAAAGCTAAAGTCGGGATTGGATGTTGTCTGTCCCTTTTTTGTGCGACTGCTGCGGTGCAGAGCAACGACAGTAACACCAGAGTGTTCACCCAATTATACAGAGCGATCAGAATAATGTTGTTGCATATAGTTCCACAAATTGTGTCCTCTTTAGTCATTGCATTGATCATATTAATAAAAACTAGTACATAGCGCTGTCATAGTGTTTGTTGCATCTAAGCACTGTGTACAAATTGCGTCACTGTGAATCTATTTATGTATGTGGTATTACTACTGTGCAAACGCAAATAAAAGACAACAGCAAAAATCCAGTCTTGGTCCACAGGACTTGGATGCTACTTTTTAAACTAATTAAAATATAAAAAGGTTTTATTTTAAGAGATGAGTGTCTTGGAAAATTAATTTTGGGCTCGGAGATATCTTAGCAATTTCCACCATGGTTACTTTCTTGAATTTGGGCATGTATGCTCATTTTTGGAGACCTCTCCAGACCCAAATTGGATGTTAGTTGTGTGAGATGTGATGAGGCCTTTTACTGAACAAATACAAATTTACATTCTTCCCTGTTATGTGCCACTTTAGGTTGAAAATTACGGCTCGGCGATTGTTTTACGAATTGGTCATATACATAACAAAATCAGACCTCGGTTGAAAATAGCAACTTTGAAGAAGAATTTGATGAGCAATAATATATGCTGGATCTTCTTACAAGTAAGGTACATTTTTGTGCACTTGTGACCGGTGACATGAAACTTAATATGCCCAGTTAAGCTACAATTCCATGCCGTGTGGAAACATTTGCAAAGCCTAAAGTGGCCAGGCAAAAGGGGTGACGAACAAGAAGAGAAGACATTTGAGTCAAAAGGTACTAATACAAGTTTGTGAAACACTTTTTTCAAATATAAGCAAGTTAACTATCCTGAAACATATCTTTGACCTTCAACCTATCATCTGTTGATATCTAATTAGCTTCCAGGTACATAAATATCCGCCCATCAATACATGTAAGGTTTATGTTGCCAGCTAGCAACATAAATTGCCATGGGTTGATCTGCTTGCTGGAAAAACATTTATTTTCTTTGGTTCTGCAGGGTCTTTCTGCCAACACTACTGGGCATAATGAACTTACCTACTGGGGTAAATCTTTCGTGAACACTCAGGAACCTCTTGATTGAGACGTCTGGCTCAGCAGCAGGCAGAAGGATGCCTCCCTTCTCTGCTAGCACCCTGGCATGTGTGTTTGGGATGGCATTTTTGTAGTGTGTGAGGTGCCATCAGGGAGACACTCCCTGAAGCCAATCACTGACAAACAAGAAGCACAATAACAACAGATGGATTGAAGCTGCCCTCAAAGGTGGATTTCCACTGAGTGTTAGATTGCTTGCTGATGTAAACGTTTTGATGATTTACTGTCATTTAAATTTAATTGCAGTGCATTGAACACAGGGACTTGCAAATCAGTCTCTTAGCTATACACCTGTATGTGTTGTAATTAGGCATCAGTAACACTGAAAGGATGGGGATCAAATGTATGACATGCCTGTAAATGGTTGGGCCCTGAGCTGCCCCCAGAATGTAGTTTGACTGTTAGAACTGGGGATCTCTAATTGGCAGAGGTATGTACCTTTGTACAAGTAGGGACCCTTGCTTCTAGTCAGGGTAAGGGGGATGCACAGCCCCTTGGTAGCTTGGCACGAACAGACAGGCTTATCCCAAAGGCAATGTGTAAAGTATTTGTACTCAAAACACATAGTAACGCAGTGATAACACCGCAAATGGAAACCACACCAGTTTAGAAAAAGAAAGTATCTTTATCAAAACTCAACAAGAACAAAAACAACAAAAATCCAGCATACCTCTAGTAAAAAAGCACTTCAAAACAGTTATATAAAGCTTGTAGAAAACAAATAGCTCCACTTGGGGCTATTACGACGTTGTCTGTAAAAACAGAGAGGGACCCCTCTTTCTCAAATGGACAGGGTTCAAGTTAGAAAAAGACCTCAGATCATTGTTTAGAAAGATAAGACTAAGGAGGTTTTTTGAGCAACGCCCCCTTAGACACTCGGTCAATAGATCAGGATTAAAACCTAAATCCAATTTTACGCCACCTCTATCCCTAGTAGGAAAGAATGTAGAGGTTTTTTAAAGGGTAGTGGAGATAGGGATACAGAAGATTCTGACAGAAACACATTATCCCCCCAATAATTTGAATAAAGCCCATAGAGAAGCTCTAAATTCCCTTAAAAGGGATATGGATATTACTATCAAACCCGCAGACAAGGGAGGAGGAGTCGTAGTGTGGATTATCAAACAAGTGCTTTGAAACTCTTCTCAGTTAGAGAACATTACATGGAGATCCCAGATAATAGATTAGGAACCCTGAAAAAGGAGTGTCTGAGATCACTAACAGAAGCAAGAGACAATTACTGGATTTGTGAAGAGGAATTTAGGTTACTCAACAACACAGATCCAAAGATTCCAGCTTTCTATGGGTTGGCCAAAAGATCCACCTCTGACACCAATAGTCAACTGTTTGGGTTCACTACTGGAACCACTAAGCAAATATGCGGATTGTTTCTTAAAACCTTTGGTATGTCAATTAAAATCTTATGTCAGAGACTCCACACATATTATTTCAATATTGGAGAATAAAAGGTTTGACAAGTACACTCAATGCCTGGTGACTTTAGACATTGAGGCGTTGTATACAAATATTCCTCAGGAGGCGACCATGGAAGTAGTTAGCAACATATTAGAAACAGCAGATCTAAAAGGAGCCAACAAGGGATTGATTGTGAAATGTGTATCGATGGTTCTAAAGAATAATATGTTTCTTTTTTAAAGACCAGTTGTTTCTCCAACTAAAGGAGACCAGCATGGGAGCCACCTGTGCCCCAAGTTTGGCCTGCCTTTATGTTGGACATTTTGAAAAAACACATTTATAACGAGATGGTCATTTTTACGAAAACATAAAAGGGTGGAATCATTTTATAGGCGACAACTTCTTCATATGGGAGTGACCCAGAGAAGTTTTAGCCTGGTTAAATTTGGGGGACCCCAATTTGAAATTGACATCCCATTGGAGTAGGGAGAGTGTTGAGTAGATATTTCCATAAAAGAAAAGATGGGCATATTTGAGACTGAACTATTTCCGAAAGCGACAGACAAGAACACTCTCCTTCACTATTCTAGTTTTCATCCGAGGTCACAGAGGGATAACATTCTTTTTGGCCAATTCCTCCGCTTGCAAGGAAATTGTTCTAATTTGAATGATTTCTGCAAACATGCAGAGGTGCTAAAATCTAAACTTCGGGACAGAGGATATCCCAAAAACTCATCACTCATTCATTCAAACGTGCTCGATTTTACAATAGGGAGGAGACGTTTAATAAAACTAAAAATAAAGAAGAGATGACGAAAATAGTATTTGTAAGCCAGTTTTCTGAGATCAGTATTCAGGTTAAAAATGTGATTATTAGAAATTGGGGGAATCTGAATGAAGATGAAAATCTCAGATTGGCTAAACCCCTATTTGCTTTTAAACAAAATAAATATCTAAGAAATCATTCAGTACACACCTATAGAGATGAGAAGAATAGTCAGCAATCCACTAAAGATAAGAGAAGAGTGAGAGGCAATCATAAATGTGGAAACTGTGATATTTTTGATAAATGCCTAGTGCCCAATGAGATAGAAGATAATGGGGTAAAAATAACAACATGTACCCTTGGCAAAAACATAATATATCTGCTCAGATGCCCTTGTGGACTAGAATATGTTGGGGAAACTAGTAGGGAACTAAGGGTCAGAATTCAGGAACACAAATAAGCCATTAGAATGGCTAAACAAAATACCCCACTTTTAGATCACTTTCAGAAAGAAGGCCATAGTCATATGGATTTTAAATGGTTCACCATAGAGAAAATCACTACAAACAGCAGAGGAGGTTGTCTAGAAGATAAGAGGAAACTAAGAGAACAGTGGTATATCTCAAGACTAAATACTGTTTGGAATTGAATGAATCTTAGAGAGGAATGGGAGAAGTTCATCAGATGAATTAAGAACCAGAGACAGGTACATCCAGCACAAGTGGCCCATATGAATTACGATACAGATTGTACATGTAGCATGAGGGTTTGACATGGGTTAATAGTTAGATATGTCAACACTCTGAATGAAGTTTATCCAATACAATTAGGCCCAAGGACGTTGAATCCCGTAATTGTTAGCTATGTATTACATGAATTTGGAATCTGAGATAGGGACATCCAGCATTTTTGGCCCACTTGAACTGCGACATGGCTCTCTCATGAAGTATGAGGGATTGGCATGGGTTAATAATTAGATATGGCCAATACTTTGAATGACGTTTATCTAATATAACTAGATCTAGGACGCCGAATCCTACAATCATTAGGTATGCACATGGTTTTCTAAATGGGATGTAACAAACAATAACCAACAGAATGGGGGAGAGATAGAAGAAAACAATGCAAAATGAGAGTTTTATCCCCCCACTTGATCATTATCGAGATGGGAAATGAGATGTTACATACACCAATATGGGTAAATGTAGAGTAATAGAAAGACCCTTCAGTCACAATAGGTGGTTGATTTTTATTAATAGTTTGGGGGTGTTGACAAATTGCTGAGTAAAGCAACCAGTAGGAAAATAACTTCCGGTATGAGTAACCAGTAATAAAATATGAGCCATTTGCGTTATTGCGGGAGTAAACTCTAGTCCAGGAAGTTTCTGTACGAAGGTCATAGAGCGAGAAACATAAAATGAATTAATCACGCTTCCATTAGGAGAATGACTGTATGAACTAGCTAGTAGAACAACCACTAGGAGAGTAACAGCTCCAACATGCCCCAGCTAGTAATGTAACAATAGCTACTGGCGGGACTTTGTCAATGACCTCTAACCCAGGAAGAAAAAGTATGAAGGATGCAGTGCAAGAAGCGATAAATGATCTTAGAGACGTTTTCTACGAGAAGGACGACGAATGCGTTCCGATATTGATACGGTAAGAAATGGCAAACTAGAGGACTGATGTCTTTTAAGACACGACAGGAGAGGAAGATAACCAACCTCAAAGCGGGAAACGCTAATCGCTTTTGAACTTTATTTCGCTTTTTAATTCTCGAAAGAAAATAATGTGGTTGGCTCTTGAATTGCATCTTGCACTCCTAATTTGACTTTATTGGTCATGTGAGGGGCATTACATTACCCCGCAGGATAACATTCGTTTATTTGTTTGTTCTATTCAAATACTGACAACCCCGAGATAGAGACTAGAAAGATTCTTGAACATCCGGTTTGGCGGCCATTTCCTTTTTTTCCCTTTTTCTTTCGGGAGAATAGAAATGAGCAGAAGATGGTGCTAAATGTAAGCCGATAGGGCGCTGAATATGTATTAGATCGGGGGTCATTTAATTCTTAGACCTACTGAAGGTGTGTACATATACACCTGTTTAGAGGTGAGGGGTCAGAGGAGGGTGAAACCTGTGATATGAAGTGGATTAGCATCCCTTTGACCTAACAATAGGTTGCTATATGGGCATGACATAACCGCGTAGAAAGGCAGAACGTTACATTATCTATATTTACATCCTGTAAAGATGCGAATTCACACGTAGAAAGTAGAAGCTGTAATGTTTATTGTAAGGTAAATTCCAACATATCAAATGAGGTCAATGAGAAGATACAGGAGGAGCGTCCGGTCTCTGGAGTCATCAGCTGTCGTCTGTCAACATTCCAGAACGTACAGCTGATGACAGGGAGAGGAGAGGGTACAGGAGAGGGGAGGGGAGAAAATGGTAAACAAAGCAATATACAACACATCTTCCCCTTTTTCAGGGGAGTGAGAACAGATCATTCACATACATAATCATCAAATTTCTTGGGAGGGATCACATGCCGACCCGCTCTAGTTCTCTGGGTTGGGTAATCAATATTATCTGTGGCCGCGGCACGCACCTCAGGGCGAATGGGGGTAATATGGTGATTGGCACGGAAGTGAACCACATTATCTTCCTCATCCCCATAGTCCCACCACTTTTCCCTGGCAGCAACAGGCGGAGATGTACCATAAATTTGAGAACAGACAGGTTTGTGTCTTTCCCGGTTGACCTGAGAGGTGGGGGACAATGTGGGCTTACATGCAGACAGCATGGAGAGGTGCCATACTCTCCCATCACTCAAGAGGGCGGAATTGCAGAATAGCTTTCTTACAGAGAGGGGTTGGGAAAACCTACTGTGCCCCTTGTGGGTGAACCCACTTTTCTTTACTCGTACAACATCACCTTCTCGCAAATGTACTGGTTTGCACCGATGTTTTTTGTTGTAACGACTCGATCTCAGCTTGGGCCTTTTCTAGCCTGTCTATGACTTGGGCGGATGACCATTCCACCCTTTTGGAGGCGGATGAGCAACCCACATTGTTTTTGGACATGGGAGTCCCACCCCTCATTAACTCAAACGGACTGTGACCCGTGCTGTTGCATGGTATGATGCGGTATGCCCATAGCGTTTTGAAAACTTCACTCTTCCACACTAGATTATTGTTGTTAGCAAGTTGTACAATACTTTCGATGACTCTGTTGAAGCATTCTACAGCCCTTTTGCCAGCGGGGCGGTAGACGGATGTGGTTTTGTGGGTGATTTTGTTCCTGTGTAAATAGTTCATGAACACTTCAGAAGTGAATTGGGGGCCATTGTCGCCGACTATACATTTGGGCAGGCCTTCCTTGATGAATATTTCATCCAGGAATTTGACCACATTGGGGGCATCGGCCTTACTGACCAATCCAACCTCTGGCCACTTAGAGAAATGGTCAATGAGGAAAATGGTGTATGTTTGTTCCCCTTGATCTATGACAGGCCCCATAATGTCTATACCTATCCTTTCCCATGGCATGGTGGGACATGTGATGGGGTGGAGGAGGGCCTAAACGTGACCTGAGATTTGTCCAAGTTGCAGCATTGGAGAAATCTCTGACAACTCTTTCAATAGCAAGATTTACACCGGGCCACCAATACAGGTTCCTAACCCTGCACTTGGCTTTACTAATCCCTAAATGTCCTTCATGACAGATGTTAAGAATTTTGTGTCTGAGTTTGGAGGGGGGAACAATCTTGCCACTCCTTATAAGAAACCCATTTTCGTGCGAAAGCTCATGTCTGACTTCCCAGAAGGGATGGATGTCTTTGGTGATGAATTTCTTCTCGGGCCAACCCTCTGTAAGCATGCTGAGGACGTTGACCAATGTAGTATCATTTGTTTGCTCTGTGGCCCACTCTTCTAAGGATATGCCGTGCACCTCCTCATGTATGCTGGCCACAAAGACATTCTCCTCAGAATCGTACCTGGACTCTTGCGCAAGAATAGGCATGCGGCTTAGAAAGTCTGCCACTACAATCTTGGTACCGGGCATGTATTGTACTTTGTAATTAAAGTCAATTAATCTAACGGACATCCTGGCAAGTCTGGGGGACGCATTGTAAAGTCCTTTAGTGGTCAAGACCTTGGTGAGGGGTTTGTGGTCGCTGCGCAAAATCACTTTGTTACCCCATATGAATTGCCTGAAATGTTCCAAGCCCCACACGCAAGCCAAAGCCTCTCGCTCGATGACCGAGTACTTCTCTTCTATGGGCGTCAGGGAGCGAGAGGCGAAGGCAATGGTACACTCAGAGCCTTTGGAATCTTTCTGTGTGAGTACTGCCCCTAGACCTTTACCACTGGCGTTAGTGGTGACAATGTTGCATAAGGAGGGATCGAAACCCTGGAGTGGCGGGGAGGAACACATTTCTTTTTAAGCTCACAAAATGCCTTTTTGCACACATCAGATACAAATTTGTTTTTGTTCTTTAGCAGTTGTCTCATGTCATACGTTTTAGTAGAGAATTTCTCAATATATTTTGAGTAAAACTCAACCAGACCAAAGAAGGAACGAATTTCGTCCTTGCTTTTAGGTTCAGGGGCATTAAGAATAGCCTCCAAAAGCTCCTTCTTGGGTTTGATGCCTTCAGCTGTAATTACATGTCCTAGATAGGTTACCTCAGAACAGGCAAATTTACATGTATTGTGCTCAGCAGTGAGTCCCTTGGCCTCCAGTATGCCTAGTACTTACCCCAATCTTTCATCATGCTCCTTCTTGTCTTTTCCCATGACTAAAATATCGTCCTGGAAAAGAAGAATATTGTCTACATCTCTGAAAATCTCATGCATGAGTCTCTGGAACATGTCGGCAGAGGACACCAAGCCAAAGGGAACCCTCTTGAACCGGTAGCAACCAAAGGGCGTAATGAATGTGGTCAAACTTCTGCTGTCAGGATGTAAGGGGACCTGGTGGTATGCTGCCCTGAGGTCTATGGTGGAAAAACATTTGATCCCCTTGGTAAGAGCTAACATCTCGTTAATGTGTGGAAGGGAAAACTGGTCAATGATAATGTTTTCATTGAGATCGCGCAAATCAACACACAACCTCAATTTGCCATTGGGTCATTTGACCACAACCAAGGGAGCGACCCATTCAGACGACTCGACCCTCTCAATTATGTCATCGCTCAATAGTTTGTCCAATTGTTCTTTGACACCCTCTTTGACCGCAAAGGGAATGTTCCTGACTTTATGAATTTTGGGTATGGCTCCCTCCTTAACGCAAATCTTGTGCTCAAAACCTTTCAACAGGCCAATGGTATTAGAGAATACTTTGGGAAACCTCTGGAGGATGGAGTTGCTAAGTTCTTCATCAGCTTGAACTATGAGGACAGGTTCAGTACTATTGGGATTTAGGACTATGCCTAGTTTACCCTGGTCCAACCACCCTAGGACGGAGGGTCCTGTCTTGGAGACATAAAGCTTACAAAGTGATGTCCTGCCTTTAAAATCAAATTTGAGTCTCCTGTAAACTTTCACTTCTATGGCGTCCCCTGTGAAAGTTTTGATGGAAATATCAGGTACCTCTAATTGATCACCCAGGAGGGGAGAAAAATGTTCTTTCCAAACAGTATGATTGACAATGGTGTAGGGCGAACCTGAGTCCGCAACAATCGAAATACCTACCCCCCCCATGGACATATTACATACAGGCTTTTTCCTGTGCTGATCCACTTGAGTGTTATCAACTTGTAAAATGCATTCATCTTCAACATTAAGTACAAACATGTTGACATCATCTTCATCAGATGAGTTAGAAGTGGTGTCCTGACCAATATCTACAAACTTGACTGACTTGGAACGCTTCTTTTGGCATACTTTTTGGAAGTGACCCATGACACCACAGAATGAACATTTTTGTTTCCTGGCTGGACAATTTTTGTCATCGGCCAGGTGATTCGAATTGCCACATCTGTAGCAGCGTCTTTTTGAATTACTGGAGCTACTGAAAGTTTTGTCTCGGCCGGACTTGCTACTAATGCCTTTTTTCCCTTGTTTGAATTTGATATCCCCTACTTTGGCCATGATGCCTTCGTCCTTCCCATCTCTATTCTCCGCGATGACGGCTTTGGCACACCTACCAGTAAGTTCTGCCCTTCTGGCAATGTCAATGACGCTTTGCAGGGGACTTTCTCCTTTCGCCCATAGGTTCTCTTGAATTTTTGTATTGGAACCTTGCATCACTATTTGACCCCTAATGAAGTCATCATGAAGCCCTGCAAAGCGACAATTAATGGCCAGATTTTTTAACGCTGCTATGTAATCATCAATGGATTCGTCTTTACCTTGTTTCCTGTGAAAGAATTTGTATCTGTCCACTGCCACGCACACAGTGGGTTTGTAGTAATTGTTCAGATCATCAATGACATTGCTGTACACATCACCCTCATCCGCTGCCCTGGGTTTTTTGTTTATGCTTTTAAATATTTTTATACCCCCTGCGCCTAGACAATGCAATAGAATTTTATACTTTTTATCAGCTGTGAATTCTTCCTCATCATCAAATGTGGAAACAAAGTTGAGAAAGTGCTCCCTCCATTCCTCCCACTCGAGGAGGGGTTCACCTCTCCCTGACAAGAAAGTTTGGGGAGGGGTAAGATTCAATAAGTACCCAGAGGCCATGAGGATGCTGAATAAGCAAAACAGTATTTGGAGTATATGGGAGTGACCAGTGCAACAAAGGCAACCAAAATACGTATGAGTACTAATGTAGAGAGGAAACACGTGATGCAAAAATGGGAGGAACCGGTGAAAAATAGAGGAGGCAGGTGCTGTTGCAATGAGTGAGCGACCGGCTAGAAGGGCGCCGGGTATGCTGAGGGGAAAACTCACTTACTATGATGTCTCTGTATCGTCGCGCAGCTAGGACGAATGAAAAGAAGAAGAAAAAGAATCTGTAACGTAGATGCGCGGAGAGCGCACGTCCAGCTGAGGAGATGGAGAGATGCGAAGCCGGTGGGTTGGGCTTCCCAAAGATGGCTGGCGCTGACGTCGGCGACGGCGGTGCGCAGCGTGTGCGCGTCACGGAGTCAGCGTGAAGAGGTTCCTTTGAAGCTGGACCGCTGAAGAGAATTAAAGATGGCAGCAGCTGACGTAGTAGACGTCACGTGGTGCATAGCTGAGCAACCGTCTGCGTCCAGAGCAGCTGATATTCAGTGACAGTTGTGTCAGTTGCAGAGGTTGAAGAGTGGCAGTTACAAAGTGGCAGTTGAAGCTGTGCGGCGGTTGGTAACAGCCAAGTTTTAATGAAGTAAAGTTTCGTAACCTTGGCGCAGACAACCATGAGCGATTGAAGCTTGACACACTGAGGTAGTGCAAAAACGTATAAAGACGGGGGCATGTAAAACTGACACGCTAAGTTTGCGCAAAAATGTGGCACAAGCACTGGCAGTCTGCAGAGCTGAGGGGGGAAACCGCAAGCAGGAAGCAGGAGGTTCTGTGTAACCCTGGGCGATGAACTCCGCACCGCTCGTGGAGTTTGCGGAGTATCCTGCACTCCGCGTTACGCGGAGATCGCAGAGTTCCGAAAAACTCTGCTTCGCTCGCGTTGCGTAGCAGAGTTTTTTTCCTCGCTCACGTTCGTCAACGTCAAGTTGGCGACCGTGAGCGAGGAAAATCAACCTCCCGGCGAGATTTTTCCTCGTTCGCGATCATCAACATCAAGTTGGTGAGCGCGAGCGTGGAAAATCAACATCCCGGCGAGATTTCTCAACGCGGGGGGTCAGGTTTCTCATTGCGAGTGGTCGCGTATGCTCGTGCCAGCTCGCGTGAGAAACTGCCCGTTCGCGTTGAGAAAGCTGCCGCTCGAGTAAAAATCTACTCGAGCGGCAGAAAAGGAAAGCAGGGACCGCTTGCACTGTGCATGGTGCCGTTCGCAATGGTTGCAAAGTGCGGACAAGCATCCGGCACTGTGCAATCACCGCGAACGGCATATTATTGTACTCCGCCGCTCGCGTAGCTCCGCGTAGTGCGGCAGAATGTTTTTTGCACTTCGCGTAGTGCAGCGTAGTGCAACTCCGTGAACTCCGCCCAGGGTTAGTTCTGTGGGCTTCTTGGAGGGAAGCTCCGGGCAAGAGCCGGAGGTTGTTGAAGCCTCTCGCAGTCCCAAAGTTTGATGGAGGTCCAGGGCAAAAGCAAGGGGTGAGCGCAGGGATAAAGAGGAGTCGCTATGTGAAAACTTCGGTAGTAGGAAGCTTAGCCTCAAGCGTTCATGGATCCTGTACAGTGTATCCCCTTTAAGTCACTGACCTCCAGAAGAGCAAAGACAGGGTGGCACACCAGTGTAGTAGCAGGTTGAAGGTGGATAGCAAGCGTAGCAATCTTGATTTGGTCGCACGTAGTAGGAAGCTTTGTTCCAAGCGTTCATAAATCTTGTACAGTATATCCCCTTTAAGTCACTGACCTCCAGAAGAGCAAAGACAGGGTGGCACACCAGCGTAGTAGCAGGTTGAAGGTGGCTCGCAAGCGTAGCAATCTTGATTTGCTCGCACGCTGGGTCCGGATGTGTTGGAAATCGTCACCAAATTGTAAAGATGCGAATTCACACATAGAAAGTAGAAGCTGTAAGGTTTATTGTTAGGTAAATTCCAACATATCAAATGAGGCCAATGAGGAGATCCGGGAGGAGCGTCCGGTCTCTGGAGTCATCAGCTGTTATCTGTCAACATTCCAGAACGTACAGCTGTAGACAAGGAGAGGAGAGGGTACGGGAGAGGGGAGGGGACAAAATGGTAAACAAATCAAAATGCAACACATCCCACTATAACTCGGGGGAGAGATAAAAATACCATCTTGATTCCTTTGCCAGGTTCTAAGGATAAAGATCTATACATGGTAACATGCCCTGTACTCCATTCAAAGAGAGCAATGAGAATTTCTTGAGGGTACTATTTACTTGAGAGGGCAAAACCCTAAGGAACTAATCTATTTTACACATTTATCTGAAAAGCTTCAAGTGAATCGAGCACACGGGAAGGACTTGAGGTAGGAATAGAAGTTAAAAGAGTAAGTAAAAAACAAATGATAAACTTAAGACACTCTTTTAAAAATCTTCCTTACATATATTTTTCTTCCAGACAAACAGCTTGCACATATATAGAGCATTTGGGGAATAAAGTTCAACATAAAGAGGAACATTGAGGTGCGAATAATACTATCATGTGAGTTTAACCAACCATTTTGATTTAACTACAACTGAGAATATAGATAAAAATAATTGCATGGAGTGAAGAGAGATAGATAGAGAAGGGGTGTGTGCGATATGATAGATTCCACCCCGATGGGGAGAATACCATACATTAGGTGCTGTATGAAAACCACCCTATAATGTAAATAAGGATACAGAAAGGGTGTGTAAAGCTTTAAGAATGATATACCACTGTAAGTAAGAAGTACCTTAGTATGAGAGTGTGATAGTTGTCTATTTGGACAATTTATGTGACTAATACCATGATGTAATATAGAAATATAGCTGGTTTAGCTAACAGCAGAAAAAGCAGTCAGTCAATGTCATAAAGATTTGTCAAAGGAAATGTGTGTGCTGAGCCGGAACACCACTTTGCAGGAACCACCTTGTGTTCAACATTAGTTATGTCTTACAACACCACAAATTCTACTCTGTGTTAGTATAGGATGAACCAGAGACCTACTGGCCTCCCCTTCATACTGGAGGATTGCCCATGCCGTGACAAATGGAGAACACAGCATAATCTTGTTTGCACTCTGTCTGAGGTAAGATGCAATCTTGCCAGATTGGTCTGAATGACAGGAACCATGTGGTATTAAGGTCCCATAGACGAGTCATGCCCAATAGCTGTACTATTCGCTCACGGCACTTTCGTTCAAGGAGAGCTTTCTCCATTTCGCTCGGAGTGATGTCTGCGAATAGGCTAGCCATAGCGCAATAGCAGGAAGAGAAATAGAATTCCGGCAACAAGTGCTAGAATTAATGGTATGCCACCAAACACCGAATGTGCAAAGTTTGGGATGATTCCGAGTATTGCCTGGAAAGGTGCTAACAGACCGGAGCAGATGCTCTTAAATACATGTACAATTCCGGTTGTATCAGACATATCGAAGATACGTCCTATCATTTCCACGAAATGTATAGGGCAGTTTGTACGTATTGAAGTCTGTATCTCAGCCGAAGTCCTTGCAACTTGTAGATCATAGGTTTCTTTGGCCGAGGTCAAAGGCACTGTTTGCTGTAGTAAAAGCATGGCTTTCATTCTGCTCAAAGTATCAAATCTTATAAAAGAGACGTTCAGCGAAGGCCATAGAGGCGACTCCCTGACTGTGTCTATTGGGGCAAACAATACTTGCAAACAGAAAGTGACCCTGGAGTTGACCGTTACTAGATATGGGATGCCTGGCAGCATGCCACAGCAACTCTGATCATTCAACATGAGGTAACTCCCATTAGAAAGTTGTCCAAACGTTGGATTAATCACAGCAGCTTGTGTACCCTGCTGATGGCAAGACAAATTTGCCACAGAACCATTACAATCCCCGTGTAAGGAAATGTCCTGACATATAAGTGAACCGCTTAGTGCACGTTTACAGTTTGTACCGCTCAAAAACACTTCACGATCCCCACTCCAACATCTATATGTATACGGTAAATCCCAAGATGTCTTAATGTATTCCTTACCCAACCTTTCATATTTGCCTGCTTGCATTTGTCTGAGGCAATACTGAAACTGAAAAGTAGTCACAGGTAGTGTGATTTTGCCATGAATAAGCCATTCTATAGCTGGTTTTTCTGCCACTGTGAATGGTAATTTTTCCAGTTTTTCAATGGTCAGCACTGTATACCTTGCTCCTCTTTGTGCCAATTCGATCTGTTTATCAGTGAGATTGTATTCTGCAAACAGAGCCATTGTGTTGATAAAACGCCAAGGCACATAGCCCGCTCGCAAAGATTGCAGCGTCCAGCTTAATAACACAATAGAACGTAATTGAGACTGGCCTTGTTGTAACATCGCCAAATCTTGTTCTAGTATGTCGATAGCAGAGGATACAATGTCGTCCAGTGAATATATTCTGGAGGACAAAGTTGTTAACCCATTGTCGACCACAGAGAGTGTTTTCTCTAAATTAATACGATCAAGTTCACGTATTCGTTCTGCAGCCTCCATCTGTGAAACTTTCCATGCTTCATTATAGGTAGCATAAATGCCGGCATATATGAAACGTTTTTGATGCGGTTTTCTTGGTCCAAGCAAGAATTCCCTTAGGTCTGCGTCCTTTTTAAGTAAGGTTAAGTGTTGTTTCACATCCTGTAGTGTAGACTTATGCAGCCAATCGAGGCATAATTTTCCTACACTGTATGTTGTTACTACCCCCGGATGTTGTCTTTGGACGTATCTTGGGTCTGGCCTATTAATAGTAAAGCCCTGAGTTTTATTCAGGAATCTTTCCTGACAGTTATTCGTGTCTGTGGGCCAGATCAACCATTTTTTCCAATCAGGATTAGATCTGTTGAGTTGTATATTGTCAACTGTCACCACTTCCTGTGAATCGTTATTATTTGCAGGTGCTGGTACCGAAGGTGTGTTCATCTCTTTGATCTTGGCTAATCCAATACAAGATGTTTGTTGGATGGTTTCATTCAAAAACATTATTTGTTCAGGGATGATACAGGCTCTAAATAAAGCTTCTATCCCCTGCACTTGCCAATCTTTAGTACCCCACACAGTTTTTGTGTCTATTGTGTCTTTCCAAAAGTCGAAACCCTGTCTAGACAGTTGGGCATTAAATAATGCAGAATAAATCTGTTTTGTATTTGTTAACATAATTTTCAGTCCTGTCTTGTTTACATTTTTATAGTAAAACATTTCTGGATCAGATGTATTGTAACCTGAAAAATATGGAAATTTACTAGCTAATGTTTTTGAACTACCTTTAGGTGGTGTAGGACAATGTTCCCATTGGTTAAACATAAACACATTTCTTGGATATGCAGTTTTATACAAATAATGATGACCATAGTGGTTATAACAATACAGTTGTTCATAGTCTGATGAACCCTCTAAATTTTCATTTTTAGAAAATGCAGCCGATTTTTCTAGGTCAAACATTATGTCATTAACAGTCTCAAAGTCCCAATCATCAGAATAGGTACTGGACGAGATTAGATCACTTAGTGACATTTTAAACAAATGTGGAATGTTCAATTGTTCCGTCGGACCGAATATATCAAAATCTGTTTTGTCCCACACTATACCATTGTGTATAGGAACGGCTGTGATGTTCACTGATGACAAGTCTCTTGCTTCACAATGAGAAGATTTATGAGGTTTCAAAAGTACGTTCACGCCTTTTCCTTCAGTGTTCACATGGATGTATCTGCCACTTATAAGCACGCTCACAGTTGTAACCAAAGCTAGCCAGAGCAGGAAAACAAAAAGTCCAGATATAATCCAGAGTTCAATCCATGGAGAAACCAAATAAGTCTGTTTCAGAAAGTGTAGAAAGTCTTGTACTTGCTGCTTGAATTTGAATGATGCTGGCGTCGCTTCAGGTTCACTCGGATCTTCTGAGAACGTATCAAAGTTAATGAAATAGCCAGAAGCAGTTCTATCAATTGTTGGAATTGCATCAGGATTTGTAGAAATCACTGGAACCAGTCGATCACTTGCTACGTTGGTGTAGACAGGTGTATTTGGACGAACTGTTACTTGGTGTTTAAGAGGGATGAGTTCCATAGCGTTGTTGCTTAGTCCTCCATCTGTTACAGCTGAATTCTCGATTGTTATCAGTCTTTCAGTCTGAACCTCTTGGATAGTAGCGAGAGGAGTGCGTCTGCTTCTAGGTCGGAGTCCACGAGGCCTACTATTTAGTATTGGCCACATACTGTGGTTTGATGAGGTCGATGGACACAAATCTTTTCTCCTTTCTTCCAGCAAGGGGCGGCAGAAGTACTGTTCTTGTTCCTTGAACTGCTAGGACAGGTACTGGTTGTCTGTAAGAAGGTCCAAATTCCTTCTTGTCCGCAATTTTTCTCTGACTAGATCCCCAACTTTTGGAATCCAGACAGGCCTTGCTGGGACCGCTGATTTTTCCCCAGTGGTGGTTGGATGTAGGAATACGTTGCTTTGTTTCATTCTTAACTCATTGAGTTCCTGTAAAACAGCCAAACGATCTTTGATATCAAAAGGTTTATTTTCCACCACTGTGCCTACGTGTTCAAGGTCTGGTACCCACATTCTTGTCCCAAATAGGACCTCATATGGAGTGACCCCCCCTAGAGAACTTCTTGGCAGATTATTCAATGAGCGTTGGACCCCACTAAGGTGTTTGACCCACCCATCACCCGAACCTAATACCCTAGCTGTTATAGACTGCTTTATGTCTCGGTTTTTCCTTTCCACAACCGAATTTCCTCAGGATGGAATGGAGAGGAGTACCGCAATGCAACGCCCAGACTGGCCATGGCTTCTTTGTAAGCCCGAGAGCTAAACGCAGGACCCTGGTCAGAATGTAGCGTGCCTATTGCGTATATGCCGATAAAGACTCGCAAATCTTTTATAACAGTTCGAGCGTCAGCTGAGCGCTGAGGCCATAACCATAGGAACCTAGAGCATGAATCCACTGCAACCATGATATACTTATAGTTACCGTCCCTGTGCAAGGGACCGCAGTGGTCCAGGTAAACACAAGCTAATGGTTTGTCTGAAATTAACAGGGGTGTCTGCGCAGGACGTTTCACTGTTGAGACTTACATCTGTTGGCAAATATCACATTCTAAAACATAGTTTTTAGTTTGTTTCCGAATGCCAGGCCACCAATATCTTTGCTTGAGTAAAGATACTGTTGCTGAAACACCTGCATGGGCAGAAGCTATCCCTTCATGTGCTGCTAGGATTAGTCCTAATCTGCGTTCCTTGTTTGGAATTACCCTATCCCCCACTCCAGGGATTCGGGCAAAAGGAACGTTGTTCGCATCAATTACATAAGAGTACTTGAGTGGAAACTTTTTTGGTAACGCTGCACTGCTGCCTTTGCTTGAAGCATTGACAGCCAACATTATCTCACCGTCTATTTTTGTTTTTGAAAGAGTGATCGCAGCTACGGAAGCCGTCTGCACAGCCCCCTTTGCGGCTTCATCAGCCAATGAATTCCCTGCAACGTGAACGCCATCACGTTGATGACTCAGTGTGTGGATCACGTGAGCCTTTGGTAGTTCGTTTTTCAACTGAACTACTTGTTCCCAAAGCATTTTGTGCTTTATTGTGCCACCTTTTGCATCTTTGAAACCATTTTCAAGCCAGTTTTGTATATAATCATTATACGACTGAACACAGTAAAAGGAATCGCACACTATTAGTGTGGGGAATTCTCGATCTGTACTTTCAAGTGCCAGTTTGAATGCTTGTAGTTCAGCTCGCTGAGCTGTACAATCTCCTAGAGACTGAGTTTTTGTGACCATAGGTCTGAAGATGCCATTTCGCATGCGACCTTTAACGATTGCACACGCTGCACTGTAAGCTTGCTTACTCCCTATTGCGGGTTGTGCGGATCCGTCAGTGTAAATTATGAATTTGTACTGATCGAGAGGCAGAATTTCAGTAGGCAGGGGATATTCATGTTCATATTGCAGGAATGCTTGTGTTTTTAAATCGGGATCAAAAACATATTCAACATCTGTTGCAGCAAGAGAATTAACCCATTGTATCCATCTTGGATGTAATGCTTTAGCATTTGGAATGCTTGCTTTTGTAACCGCTTCTAAAGCTGGTACTGGGGTGACGACAATAATGCGTTTCCCTTGGGCTAAGGCTCTTTCTTTTGCTACAGCGGTTTGAACTGCTGTTAGAATTTTTTCAGTTGAACTGAAGCACATTTCCGCTTGTGTGTACAAATGAGATTTGTACGCTATTGGTATTTTTTCACCCTCATTGAAAGTTAAGTAGGTGAATCCGCATTGACCCGAAATTATTCGGATCACCAAATTGCGTTGACTTACGCGTGTTTGTAAGTGTTTAGTTGCTAACATGTTAGCTTGTAGTGAACGCAAGATTTCTGTGTGTTCTTGTGTCCAGTTTCTGATCGAAAAATCAGGTTTGATTAATGCGTAGAGAGGTTTAACCCTTTCTGCGTAATTTAAAATGTATGTTCTTCCAAAATTTAGGAAACCCAGGATGGATTGTAAGTTTTTAGCGTTTTGGAGGTTGGAGCAGCGCACATTTTTCTAAAAAGTTAGCTGCCAAGCTCTTGCCTTCACTTGAAAGCTCATATCCTAGAAATAGGACATTGAGATGGGCAATTCTGGGCTTTTTAAAGTTGAATTTGTAGCCCTCAGAGGCGAAACCCAGTATAATGGTGTTCACCCTGTTCAAGTGTTTGTCCAGGTCATCGTCTGTCAGATAAATGTCATCGACATAGGACAATGCCTCATTGTCATAAATTTGTAGTAACTCCGTTACCCTCGCTGAGAATAAACCTGGGCTGTTCTTCAACCCTTGTGGGAGTCGACAAAAGTGACGCTGGGTCCCCATTATGGAGAATGCTGTTAAGTACCTGCTTTCAGGTGCTATGTTTTGACAAAAGAAACCATTTGAGATGTCTAATGTTGTTTTATATATTTTACGCACAATGTTATTCATTAATGCTGTGCTATGTGCATTTTGCACTGCAAAAGTTGTAGAACAATTGTTTAGATGTCTGTAGTCTAAAACTAGACGATATGTATTGTCTGGTTTGGAGACAGGAAACAAAGGATTGTTCATTGAGGAGGTGCATGTTTCAATCACCCCTTGGTATTCAAGTTGATCTAAGATCTCCCTGACCTGTTTTTTAGCTTCTTGCTTTATTGGGTACTGCCGTTGTGCAGTTGGTTCATGTTTCAGATGTATTTTATGGTGAGGCGAGTCCTCATCCCATCCTACATGATTTTTATATAATGCTGGGGCCTGGGCTACTGCCCATTTCCTGGCATATGTATATTTTAGGTGAATTGGAATATGGTTGGAGAAGGCAGGCATAATAATGTCCTCGCCATGTGGGCACTCCCTGACAAATTGTGGTGGCCAGTCCTTTTCTGCTAGAAGTATGTCATAGCCCTTTGATAGTCTTTCCCAAAAAAGTGCTTTCACCTGTCTAGGTTTGTCTCCCTCCATCCGGAGTGTTATTTCATATAACATTTGTGGAGTACTAACCCTGGTGTCTACAGTCTCAACTGTGATGTACTCATTCAAGTCCACTATCTCCAGAAGTTCCTTCAGGTTCTGGCGAACTATTGTGACTTCTGCTGCACTGTCCAGCATTGTCTGAGCCCATTCTCCATATGCTTTAGTTTTTGGTGCGTGTTTGTCGTCTTTCGATTTCACGCGTTCTTCTCTATGTTCCGTCCGTCCTCTTCTTTCCGAAGTCTGTGATGAGATCTGAAAGGGACAAGAGGAACGTGTATCAGTATCTTGATACCTGTCAGGTTTTCTTAAATTATCCCTATTCCTGAGGTTATACCTCCTTTCAGAGGGCTCCTTTTGAGGAGATCTACCTCGGGATTGAGAACGTTTCTCGTTTGAATTTTGTTTATTAGTTTCCCACTTCTTTTTAGAAGATGTAGGAGTTTGTTTAATAGAGTCCTTCTCAGGACTTTCAGATAGCTTCGGCTTCACTGGTCTTCCACCCAAACTATCTCTGCCTAATTCTGCATAAGATTGTTCTATTATTCTGGTAAGCTGTGTTTGATGTTCTGTAACATCGAATTCCCTTAATTTTTGGCGGATCGCCACTGCTGCTGCCTCCCCTTTAATATTAGATAATATTATAGTTGAGACCTGGTCGAAATTTTTCAGTAATTTCATACCTAAATTTAGAGCAGGCTCTGCCCCGTATTCATTTTGAATTTGTTTGAGGACATCAGGTATTACCGCAATTGACGGAATGCCATGTGTTTTAGTATAGATGGCAGCAAAGACTGAGCCCCAAGTGGTGCAGTCTTCCAGTTGTGGTGTGATCCCCATTGGTAAACTGATTGTTAGGATTCTGTGTTTCTCATACGGGCTAGTATTTGGAAATACTGCTTCGATTTGAGTAATTTTTTGAGCTATCCAGAACGGAATTTGCTCACGTTTTGTGGGCATTTTACCCATGACTGCGTATAGAGTCTGTGGTGTAATTTTTAGTGTATTCCCCTGTTGGGGAGTTTGATTTGGAATTGTTAATGGTTGCTGGACTGTAAAAGTTCGCATGACATATTGGACCAATTGTCTGTAAATTTTTATTAACTCTGTGAGTTGAGTAAGTAATTCCTCGTCTGACATCTCTTCAATGTTAGGATGAGGTGTGTAGCTGGCTAGAATCGGCCATGTTGCTCCTGGTCTACCTAGTGGACCGAGCCTAGTAATGTTTTTGTGATGTTTTAGGGCGCCTTTAAACCAGAGTTGATGCGCCTGGTATGTTAATGGAATTTCAATATCCTCGAAAGGAATGTATTCCTCTGGTGTATCATCTTCTTTGTAGAAGTGAAACGTGTGTGATACTGGATTGCATTCAGGAAATATTACCCATGAATAGAATACCTCTGTCTGAAAGGATTCATGTGCCTCTATCACGAAAACTGCTCTACCTCCTCTTGGCGGTAGGCCATGTTTTATAAGTTTTAGAGTGATGGCTCTTCTTAAGTTTTGAGGGATGTCTATAACACCCTCCTCGGTTTCATTTAAACCTGTAAAGTTAAAAACTGCTGCTTGGGCTGGATCAGCCGCAGCTCCACCGTTTCCGGTTTCAATGTCGGTGTCAGGCATTTTGTTTTTTGAAAAATGTAGAACAAGTTTCAAGGAAACAAAGATAAGGTGCACAATATTTTGGAACACTGTATCCTTCAACGTTGAGCAAACCAAACAGCTAATATATAGGGTATTAACCAGATACAACAACGGCGGACCTTCTGTGCCAGTTCCTACATATAAGTTCGCCGTGCAATCTACCCCTGCGTCAGCCGTTGAATGACGTCACTGTGCTCCAGATCAGAGAATATTATGACAAGTGGGGGTGCGCAGCTCAAAAAATTCCAATAGACCAAGGAATTAAAAAATTATTTCTTCTCTCGAACACGGAAGAGAGAGGAAATTTTCGGTTGTAACGCAGAGGATTCTTCGTATCTGCTCAGAATGAATATGGGCCACAGTGCAATACACTTGACCTTTTGAATTATTGGAAAAACTTTTTAGGACACACAGTGGATATAGAGCCCTGATGAAGTTCCCTATGTGGGAATGAAACGCGTAGGCTGGATTGTCTATATTTGATGATTTTAAGAAAAATACATTTTTTGAATAAAGAAGAAATAATTTTTTAATTCCTTGGTCTATTGGAATTTTTGAGCTGCGCACCCCCACTTGTCATAGCTAATATATAGGGTGTTTCCTATATAGCCGTGGTGGATACTTAACCCTGCCCACACCAGACGTCTTTTGGAGTATATGGGTAGGGGTCTCTGAGAGAAAAAAGCACGGCTGAGTTACTCAGTATCTAACGTTGAATTACCGCCTTACCAAACCGCTGGACGCCATGTAGTGTAGCTCCTATTTCCCTAATAGGCTCTGCGCATTGGAATAATATATCCTATAGGTTTGACATAGGACTAAGGTCAGTATGTCCCTATCGAGTATATTAAACTTAATTACTTGTGCCAGCTAGCTCAGAGGCCACTAGAAACTCCTTGACAACAAGAAGGGAGTAGTTTCTGGCAGCCGCAAAGACATGACCACTATGTTTCCCTTTAGAATCAGAACGTGTCCCAGAGTCGTGGAAACAATAGATAACTATTTCACTCAGCTCAATCGTGCATGCTTAGTTTTCTCCAAGTTACACAGAAAGAACAGACGGGCGTTTCAATAAAGGATTTATTGAACAGTCTTGTTTCTGGTGTAAGTAAAATGTGCTGTTACGATCACAAGACAGTATGCGAGATAAATAATGTACAGTGTGAGCAGTAGAAATAAATAATACTGCGATAGCATTATCTTTTAGTACATATGCCTTTACATAAATAACACAGACTAAAAATGCGAGTACTCATACGATGCGTTTCTAAGCTAGTTCTACCCCAATGTACCTAACCTAACCTAGGTGTAGGGAGAGGTATGAAGTAGGTGAAGTATTCCTTACTATGGTATACTAAGAGTATGTTAAGCCTAGTATGCCTAGTATGCCAAGAGTCCCTCTAGGTTCTTGTCAGCTCCATACCTGAAGAATGAAAGAGGTAGGAATCTCTTTGCCAGACTCGAACTCCAACACCCCGCAAGGGAAGTCAGATCACTGGAAGCTGGACTCTCTGCGCGCAGGGATGACAGCGTCTTCTCAGTGCGTCAGGCCGGGAAATGGGCTCCTCTGAAGTCGAGGTCTCCTCTAGTTTACAAGGGCTAGGGAAGGTATATTTATACCTGAGAGTACCTAAGAATGTTAGTATTGACGTGAGTCGGACAGCGAAAGACGTCATGAATGAACCCCTAAGGAATAATGGTTCATGCATAATATATGAGTCCTTGAAGAAATCAATAGTCCTGGGCTAGGGAAACTCCTGCAGCCTAAGGGTCTGTTCTTCACGAACTCGTTGTGACGTTAGGGTGGACGGATGTCAGAGACCATGCCTGTATTTGGAGTGCACGGTTTAATGCCTAAATAAGGGCTGGGATTTTATGCCTATATAAGGGCAGGGCGAATTGTGCCTATATATGGACATGATACTGGAAAGCCCGTTATGGACAACCTAAGAGGAATACAACACAAGAGGTGTTCCATCAGTCCAGGACCCTTGGTTGTGGTGCTAAACATACCCAGATGGCCAATTTAAAAAACTGAGGACTTTGACAAAATTTGGCCAAAAATGGCTCTGAAAACCAGGAGGAGACCGGGACCAACTTGCTCGTCTATCCGCCTGAAGTGCATTGCCAGTTGGATTAACTATGCTGCACCTCTTGCTACTTTCTTTTCCGCAGCAGCAAATCCATTTCAGCTGTCCTTCGCCAAAGGCGTATCTGACCTCGTTGAACTGTCGTCGGCTAGAGCTTGCAGCCTCATTCCGCAGGAGTTTTTCAACTTCCATTTCAGTGACAAAGCCCAGGCATGGCATTCTTCACCATGGCTTCGACCCAAGGCCATCCGACGAATACACTCACCTCTCGGACAACTGCTGCATCCTTGCCCTGAACATTTCCTTCTCCGACACTTTTCTTCAGAAATGGTTCTAAGTCCAAAGATAAGTGCTGACCAGGCCTTATCCACCTCATTTACCCGAACCGTCTCAATCGTGGTTAGCCTTAATGTTTTGATTTGTCCTGGTCTTGTGCGACTAGATGTCTGCAGTTGACGCTTTGATATTTTAGGCACTATTTTGAACCTTAAACTTTATAAATTCATAACTCCGGTTCTACTTATGTGAGTCAAATATTTTATTAAAATGTAGTCTATATTCTAAATTGGTTTGGGAGTTTTCTTGTCTAGTGTTTACACTTTATTGCTGTTTGTGTGATGCATAATGCACATAGCCTCTAAGTTAAGCCTGAGTGCTTTTTGTGCCAAGCTACTCAGTTAAGAACAGGCTAATTTAGTGACTTTTTTATTGTTCACCCTGCAAGGGTTTGTAGCTGTTGATTGACCAGGGCTCACACCCGAGTCAAGCAGCATCCCAGTTTCTCACACTCGATCTCTTTTGGTCAATGATACATCTCACAGGACTTTTGAGATTCTACTTCCTCTGAAAATTAGTCCATCGTCAGAAAGGAAGGGAGTCAGGGGAGGTATCACAGCCATGTTTATAGAATGGATGTAATGCAGGGAGATACTAAATGCTTCTTTCTCCATGTTCCAATACCTAGATCTACGTGCTCAACACAATTCTCCTTTCAGAATAATTACCATCTATCACCCACCAGGTGATAACACAGCATTTGTTGGGGAATGCATTGACCTCGTAATTGACATAACAGCCCAGAGTGACAAAGTGATATTGCAATCCTCACTGGGCTACCACAAAAAGATCTGCAGTAGCATTCTTTGACTCCACTCCAACATAACCTAAAACCAACACACACAGAAAGATCCATACCAGACCTAATAATCTCCAAAGAAGACTGACTCTCAGAAAATGAACCCATATTGGTAGTCTGGTCTGATCACTTCCTTATTTCCTTCACCTTACAACTCTCTCATACAGTAACAATGGGCCAACTGAAAATAACTGGATTCATGAAACCAGGATCATGGACATCAGTATGCCTTTCAAATTTGCTCAGAAGATACTATCTTTTGATTGGCCCCATCTCAGATGTGAAAGTCTTGACCTCCTGCAGCTTTGAATGTCTTGCTGATCTGCTTGATGATTAGCTCCACTCCAAAGCAAAAGGAAATGCCCTAAATTATCAGCAGCATGGTTCAACTAGGCCTTATATGACGAAATGAATGCCTTAAGAATCTTAGAGAAGAATTGAGGACGGTCATCTTTCACCACTAACCTCACTTGTCTCAGAAATAGAAGGTCCCAGTACAAAAGACATATCTTTGATGGGAAATATATCCACTTTAGATCTCTCCTGGACTCAGCTAAAAGCCAACCGAAGAACTCTTCGATCTGGTAAAAAAATACCACAAGTCCCTCCACGTCCACATCTATCAAAAACAGCAGAGTTTCTTTACTTCTTTGACTCTAAAGTAAAATTATTTCTCAGTCACAATGTCCACCCTACCCTTCCCCTGGTGTGCGAATCTTAAGAGATTTAGCAACTAATTAACCCCCTAAAAGGGGAAGACGTACTCAAAATCATTATGGAAACCAAACCCTCAAACCACTTTGTTGACCCAAACCCAGGTAACATTGCCACAGGCCTTTATACTCACATTCCCCTCTACTGAACAAAATTGGTGAATTTCTCTCATGGCTAAGGAACATTTCCTGACTGCCTCACAGCTGGACAAGTCACTCCTCTCTTCAAACTATACTCCACAGATATTTATGACCTCAACTATCGCCCAATTGTCACATGCCCTTTCTTTCAAAAACCATTAAAATATGTGTAGCAGAGCACCTCACCAACACATCAAATACAACAATCTCCTAGGCAAATACCAATCAATTTTGAGTCAGGGTTACAGAACAGATTTAGCATTACTACATGTGGTCTATGATGCACTTTGAATCCTAGAGTCAAGTAATACCTGCCTCCTGATTCTTCTCAACATATAAGCATTTGACACAGTCAACTACCACAAGCTCCTAGACACACAAAAACATGGAATCAGAATTGATGGTGTGGTCCTTAAGTGGTTCAAATCATTCCTTGTGGGTCGTTCACATGGGATATACATTGATGACTATCTCTCAACACCAATAGCATTTGAGCAAGAGGTCCCACATCCCGTATCCTTCCCCTGACAATATTCAAGCTATATGTCGAGCCACTTGGAGATCTCCTTAAGAAAGCAGGTTTCTTTTATCATCATTACGCAGATGACACAAATATTCCTAAAAGTCATCTCGTCAAACAACATCTTGCACCTCGCCACCACCCTAACCTCTGTTAAAGACTGGAAAACTTCTCATCACCTAAAACTGAATCCATCCAAAACTGAGATCCTCCTCATCGCCTTTTCAAGATCAACACTTCTGCTACAGTCCTGGATGGACACACACAACATTCTTAAAAATAAAACCACCAATTTTGACAGTGCTATATCCCTAGGAGTCATCCTAGATAAGACTTACATTCCTCAAATCAGCACCATCTCAAGAAATACATGCATTCACCTACGTCTTCTCTGTGAAATCCATTGTTACATTCCAGAGAAAGATCTAAGATCTCTTTCGCATACACCCACTGAAATCAATCCTACATTTGGCTGCATGCATCTACAGGGCCAAAGTATGACCACATTACACCTACACTGGTCACTCTCTGCTGGTTGTCAATTGAAACCATGGCTATATACAAAACAGCTTGCATCACCCATAAGGCTCTACACACATACACTCACCATTACCTGGTGGACAAACTCAAGCACTCAGGAGGTTCTAGATGTTAGAAATGTGGGTCTCTAGTTCACAAGGGTTTGGACCTTTGTCCAAGTAGGGGCCCTTCCTTCTAGTCAGGATAAGGGGGTTACACTTCTAAAATAACCCCTGCTCACACCCTTGGTAGCTTGGCACGAGCAGTCAGGCTTATCTTAGAGGCAGTGTGTAAAGCATTTGCACATAACCAACAGTAATACAGTGAAAGCACTACAAAAGAACACCACACCAGTTTTGAAAAATATCCAATATTTTTAAATATCCAAAACAAGACCAAAAACGATACAAATCCACCATACAGTTCTCAGAAATCTTCAATAATCAAAAATAGACTTGAAATACAGTTCCTTGAAGTTGGTAGCTCTGTCTGGGGCTATCACAGCGTTCTGAACCACAAATCCAAACAGTTCTGGCAAACTGCGGCATCGCAGGCCATCTACGGTGTCAGTAAGAACTGCAAAATTGTACCTTTAGAAATGCAGGATGTCGGCGACCTCTCGATGAGCCCCGAAGAGCCGCCGTCTGCAGGCGTCGGTTCCAGAGGTCAGTGCAGGAGTCGTCGGTCCCTTGAAGTCACACATGTTGCAGATCGAACTCCTCGCGGTTGAAGTCGGGAGCTCCGGCATCGGCAGGCATCGGGGCTGCGGTGCGAAGTGCAGCGGTGCCGCGTGCGGTGCTCTCAGGTCGCGGTGCAGGCAGCGGCTTGGTGACGGTTGTCCAGCAGCGTCGGTGGGACCAGGGCTGTGGTGCGAAGCGATGCAGTGCTCGTCGCGGTGCTGGCAGGTCACGGTGCAAGCAGCGTCGTCGTCGTTGCTGAAGTGCTGTCGTTGGCTGACGAACTGGAGTTGATGATGCCGGCGTCGGTGGGCCAAGGCTGCGGTGTGGGATGAGGACGGTGTGTTGTGTAACTTACGAGTGGTGCCCTTGAACCACAGTGCAAGCAGCAGCGTCGATGTCGGCATGGAGCGGCATCGCCGGGGATACCAAGGCAGCGTCGTGAAGTGAGGCGGCGCAAAGTGCGGTGCCCACAGGTCGCGGTGCAAGCAGCGGCTCGGTGGCAGCGCGGTGAGACCAAGGTTGCGGTGCGGCATGCAGCAGTGCCCTCTGCCGTGCCTTCAGGACACGCAGTCGGCTGCAGCGTCGTAGATGGCATCGGGTTGCTTTTTCTTCTGTTGCAGCACAAAATATTCAGTCCCCAGTGCTGATGGCAGAAGAACTTGAAGTCTTTGCTGTTCCTAAGACTTCTTGAACAGGGGGCAAACTCTACCTCAGGCCCTTGGAGAAACTCACAAAAAGGAAGTTGCAGAAAGTTCAGTCCAGTACTTTCACTGCCCAAGATAGAAGCAACCACTGCAGGACAACACAGCAAAGCACACAGCAAAGTGGTGGGCCCTCCTCACAGCTTCTGCAGCTCTTCTTCTTGACAGTCTTCTTGGCTCCAAAGAGTTCTCTGAAGTGTTTTATATCCCAGAGACTTCCAACAGGAGGCAAGCTCTACTTCAAGCCCTTGGAGAACACTCTAACAGCAGGATGATGAAAGTACAATTCAGTCCTTTCCCTGCCCAAGACAGAAGCAGCATGCCAACACAGCAGAGCACGTAGCAAAGTGGCAGTTCCTCCAGACAGCTTTTCCAGCCCTTCTTCCTGGCAGGTTCCTTAGTTCAGCAGTAATTTCAAATACTGGGGTCTGGGCCCCAATATTTATACACCAAAATCCTTTGTTCTCTGGAGGCAGAGAGTGTCTGTGCTCAGCCAAAACCAGTTCTGTCCTCTCTGGCCCAACTTCCCAGCAGGAGGTGGAGACAGCATTGTCCAAGTCAGACTGGGCCTGTTCAGGTGCAAGGGAAATCTCCTCCCATCACTCTAAATGCAGACCGGGCCTATTCAGGTGCTAATGAAAACTCCTCCCACTACTCTGAATGCAGCCCAGGTCTATTCAGCCCAGTCCTCACTCATTCAGGAAAGGCAGGACACACATCAACCCCCGCCTCCTCCACCTCCCCGGTGGCCGTCTGAGAGAATGCACCTCCCCAGCCCCTGTCACTCCAAAGCCAGACAGTCAATACACAACCCAGCAGAGGCACATAGAATGGCTCAGCAAGAAAATTCCTACTTTCTAAAAGTGGTATTTTTAAACACAGAATATAAAAATCATTTTTACTAAAAGATGAATCTTTATTTTCTGAGTTCAGGCATCCTAAACTTTACTTTCCTATCTTGTCCCACTGGCAAGTTATATTTATAAGATGTTATAAATAAACTCCCATTCTACCCTATGGGACAGATAGCCTTTCCAAAGTGAAAAACGAAATGCAATGTAATTCACTACCAGGACATGTCACACACACCAGTACATGTCCTACCTTTAACATACACAGTGCCCTGCCCACAGGAGTACCTTGGGCCTACCTTAGGGGTGACTAATATGTAAGAAAAGGGAAGATTAGGGCCTGGCAAGTAGGTGCACTTGCCAGGTCGACATGGCAGTTACAAACTACGTGCAGACTGTGCAGTGGCAGGTCTGAGTTACCTTTTCAGGGCTACTCATGTGGGTGGCGCAATCAGTGCTGCAGGCCCAGTAGTAGCATTTGATTTACAGGTCCTGGCATACTCAGTGGACTTTACTATGGGGTTACCAGTAAATCAAATATGCCAATCATGGAAACACCAATCAATAATACAATTTATACAGAGAGCATATGCACTTTAGCACTGATAAGCAGTAGTAAAGTGCCCAGAGTCCTAAAACCAACAACAGCAGGTCAGGAACAAATAGGAGGAGGAAGCAAAAAGGTTGGGGATAACCCTGCAAAAGGGCCATTTCCAACACTACCCCCTTCCAGCCTAAAGCCAGGGTAGACCAATCCATACCTTGATGGGCTTCCCTGCTTGGGGAGATAGAACATGGAACCTGGCCTGAAACAGCAGGGGTCTATTCGTGTTCTATGCCTCCCTGAACCCAGTTGGATCCCTCTCTCCATACTCTCAGGGCCCACTAAGCTGACCCATGGGGAACTCTTCTCCTCACCTGTGGACCCCATCTGTGCAGCACCTAAACTTACTTGCTCACAGATGTGTCCCAACAGGCAGACAGTACCCACATGGCCAACACAGTGGTGTGGCCCAGTCCACCCCCGGGGTATGACTCCTGTCCCCCTCCCAGAGGCAGTTCTGTCCACTAGGACAGCAAGCCACAGTGGCCACTGACAGATGTCAGTGATGAGAGCCAGGCCTTATGCCTTTCAGGCCTCTTTAACCTCTGTGGCGTCAGAGACTGGGGGGAGTAGCCCCAGGTGCCTGGCACCCTTTCTCCACTCTCCCTCCTGCCAAGTCAGGTATGGCATCCTGACACTGGACTACCAGCCCAGGGTCTGTACCCTGCGGCTGGACAGGAGACAGGTGTGGGCTCTTCCACACCCTGTCCCCCTCCCCGGGGCTCTGCATCCCCCCACCGGTAGCAGTCCCCTTCGATTCCAAAATTGTCAGGCCACCTGTGGCAGGTATTCTGCACAATTCTCCCACCAGTTCAGGGGTGTTATGTTATGTTATGTTAAGAATGGAATTGTAGAGCGCACAGCTACTGAGCAGAGTATCCCGGCGCTGAGACAGAAAGATATAGAGGCCAGAGATGGAGCATCGGTCCCGAGGCGGTCGGCCATTAAACTGCTTGTTGGAACAGCCAGGTTTTCAATTGTTTCCTGAACGCCAGTATACTTGAGCTACCTTGCAACTGGTCCACCAGCACAGGGTCTGTACCCTGAGCCTGGACACAGGACTGGGGTGGTCTCTCCCATACCTGGTCCTCCTCACTGGGGCTCTGTACCCTCCCACCTGGAGCAGCACCCCAAGAAGACAAACCGGTAGGGGCACTGTTAGCAGTCACCCCTTCCTCCAGGTCAGGGGGTACACCCTGAACCTGGTCCTCCAACCCATGGTCTGTACCTTTAGGCTGGACCTGTGCCTGACAATCCAGGAATTCCGGCGCAGTACACCAACCCCCCCAAGGGAAACACACTCCTCATGAGCTGCACAAGAGTCTGCCTGGCGCAGGTCTCCAGCCTCCTGTCCACCTGACAGAGCATTAATACCCCCCAGGCCAGAAGTGGCTCACCAGGGTCAGTCCTGGGGTGCTCTGACCTCAGAGCTGGCAACCCCTGACTCACTGGTCCGTCCACTGGGGACTGCGTCCCCCCTCACTTCTCTCTCTGGAGTCATGCACCCTCCCTACTGGAGCGGTGCTGCGAGACACCAGAACCTTTGGTACGCTGATGACAGAGGCCCCCCCAAGATCCCCAGACACTAGGAGATCCCCCTCAATGGATGGCCTTCAAGTACAGCCTAGGCTCCCCACCTGGTGTTCCCTCATGGAACCACCCAGGCTCTGAGACCGGGTTTCGGGCACCTTGGGCCACAGCCCATTCCCACTCCTTCTCTGCGAAGACAGGACGTGAGTCCCTACACCCCTCCCATGACACTGGGACCTATCAGACTACCACAAACCTTTCCCACCACCCTCGGTTGGGAAATACCTGAGCCACTTCCTTCAGGATCACCCCCAGATACTTCTCCAGGCCCTCTGGAATCCACCAAAAGGTCTGCCTCCAGTGTGAGCTTCCTAGGGTCAGAGAACTCACACTCCACCGGGTGTTGGCATAGCTCTGGAAAACAGGGACTGAACATATGCATGCTCTCCAGCATCCAAATTACACAGCCCCTTACATGTGTCAACCAAACTACCCTTCACCCAACAATCCAGTGCCTCAGAAACGTACCCCACATCATTCTCGCAAGACTGGTGAGACAGTGTCTGACTTTTGCTGTCCCTCAACCCATACTCTTCTGACTGGTCTTCATACTAACTTACCAGGGCTTCTACCATGGGGGAACCCCTCTCCCTGCACCTCTCATCTAGAGTCAGTAGAGTGTCCCTCCCACCACAAGGAATATGATCCCCTGTGTCAGTTCCCCAATCCACCTCGGGGACACTGTACACCACTGGAGTAACCTCACAATCCTGAACCCCCTGGTGTATGTCAACCCCCTCCTTGAAGCAGGGCATCAAATCTGTGTGTGTGTGTGTACCTCACCCTCAGTACTGGACCTAACACTTTTGCTGCTACCATCGGAGCTGGACTCCACCTCCAGCCCAGCGAAGCTCACTTCCTGAGCTACACACTTTTTCTTTTCAGCTAAGGCTCTCATCTCAAACCTCTCACACGTCAGGGTGATCTGTCCCTTATGCCTCCATCCCCACGACCCCTGACACGCTCACCTGAACTGACCCGCCTTATTCCCTCCTCTAATTCACCATCTGGACCGAAGCCACCCACGGATCTAACCAGCAACCTTACTTCCCCCATAAACACACTCAGCACGCAAACGTTCAGCAGAGGGTCCTCACCTTTGCCCACCCCAATCAGCAATCTCTTGGTAGCTTTTCGCAACGTTGGGCTAAACAAACCTAATTGATCGGGCCTCATCGCTAGACCAGCTTCTCCTGAACCCTCTGCTGCTGCACCCCTCGATACCATTTCTGTCCATATCAACCATACTCAGGCTGTCCTCAAGCCTAGTCCCCTCAATAAGGAGCACACCCATATCAAAGCAAACTCTGCTCCTAGCTCCTGAGGACTTGGCTTGCAGCCTCACATGCGCATTGCTGGAAGTGTCAATAACACACGCACACAGATCTTGTCCCATAAGGTACAGAAACTTGAATCACTGGCTAATGATATAGCTCACCTTAGACGTGACTTTTCTAAACAGGCTAAGCTATCCAGCAATCACACCCCTGAGAGTTATAAATTACCTCCTCACACTTCCTCTCCTTCCACAGCCTCTAAACACCCCCCATGACTCTACACTCCTTTAGGGCATCTGTCCCACAGACACCACCATGCTCTCCGCACCCTATCTGATCTTGAAGCCTCTGCTCTCAGCGAATCCTACCCTACTAATACTCAGACTAGGTCTCCTCAATCCGCCTCACTATCCCAGTTATTGTGAGCTCTAATAGAATCCCCTCATCTAGCAACGAACTCAGACCGCCTGCTCAACTCACTACCATTCAAACTCTTCCTGCCTCTAGGGAAAAGTCCTGTTCTCTCTCCTGCTTGCTCCTCAACTGCAGATCAGCAATCAAACACGCTACTGATATCGCTGAATCTATTCTCAGGGAAGAAATAGATGTAGCTTTCCTCACAGAATCCTGGCTTAATGAACACGCCACCCCCATTCTCGACCTGCTAACCCCTCCTGGGTATACTATCATTAGACAGGACACACCCAAAAGATCTGGGGGAGGTCTAGCCATAATTCACAAAATTGGAATCCAAATCTCCACGTTAAATAAGGCAAAATACTAGTTGAATACCTTGGGGCAGAATTTATAAACAAAGGCTTGCATCCTATCAAGTCAAGTCAAGTCAAGCTCTATTCGGTTAAAAGAAAATGCAACCATAAAAGCATCCTAAAAGTAATACCATCTTCATATTTCATCACAAAAGTATACAGTATAGTGCATTTAAGTTTAAAAATTCCAACAGCAAACCCGATGAAAACATAATACATAAAGTGTTGCGTGAAAAATATACAATCAAGAGCAAAACTCAGACCGTGATCATCCGTTATCAGTGTGCAACCTATCTTCTTCATATACAAGGGCCTCCAGATGTGAATTATTTTTCCTTATTCTAATTGCCTTACGAATATAGACTGCCACTGCATTACAGACTCTGTTGTTTACTAGATTACAGATATACTCAAAGGCAATTTTATATGTAAAAAGTCTCTCTTTTAAAAACAATGGTCGTAAAATGCTCTTCCTTATATCTCTATAAAAATCACAGAATAAAATAAAATGCAAGGTTGTCTGATCTGATTTTCCATCGCAGGGACACTTCGGGAGATTTTGTTTCCACTTGCCCATCTTTGGAAAAGCTATTAAAAGATGGGCTATTCCCATTCTTAGTCTAGTAAGATAAAAGCTGTGTCTTGTACTTGTGACCTGAATTAAATGGTATTGAATCCCTATCCCCAGAGTCTTGTCACAGTATGCCTTAGTCAGCTGTTTCGAGTTTGCATCAACTTCCCTTAACCAGCTCCGAGATTCTATGAGGGCAGTTTTTAGGTCCTTTTTATTATACTCAAGTATTTGGAAGGGATTATTAAATTCAATATTTTCAGCACATTAATTTAAAAGGTCATTAATATACATCAGCCATGGGATCTTTTTCCCATAATCGAGTGCGAGGCAATCCTTAATGATCTCCTGAGTAAATTTTGTACCCTCCTTACTCCATATTCCATACCAGGCATTTAAACGTGCTAAACAAATAAAATCATTTAAATAAGAGGCATCCAGCTCTTTGTGCATGCTATATGTGGGGGTAGAATTTGGGACGGCTAGCAATCTCCGTAAAAAGATATTTTCTTGAGTCTGGAGGATGGAATGATTTGCCGATCCCCAAAGCGCAGGGCCATAGCAGGTTTCAGTAAGACACTTGCTCTTGTATAGTGTCATAATTTCCCTAATGGGTTTGTTAGCCATTTTTTTTGAGAATCTAAAAATTGCCTCTATTACCTGGGTGAATTTTAATTTACAGTGTTCGATGTGGGCTCCCCAATGTCCATTTGTTGTAAATGTTAGTCCTAAATATATAAATGAATTCGTTGCTGCAATAGGGACACTATTTACGTGATGGGTCCTAGACTTTATTTTTCCTCTTCCACACTCCATCGTAAATGTCTTTTTCGGGTCAAGCATCAAATCCTTTTCCTGCATATATTCTGCAAATTTCTCAATTATGGACTGGAGCCCATTTGCAGTTCTAGATCGTCGCCGGCATTGAGCAGAGTGAGGATAACACGTTTATCTAGTCTAGGGACATCAGCATTTATCTTTTGCAAAATTTCGTCTACTCCATTTATATATAAGGAAAAAAGGAGTGGAGCAAGTACACAATCCTGCCTGATTTCCCGTGTTACCCTGAAACTAGTAGTACATTCTTCTTCTGTCCCATATTGAACTCTAGTGCTCAGTCGGCTATATATTTGTGAAAGATATACAATAATGTCATTCGGTGCGCCCATGTGAGTCAGAGTTTGCCATAGCTTCGCATGGTTTACTAAGTCGAAGGCACTAGTGAGGTCAACAAAACAAAGATGTAAATGGCCCTTTTTTACAATTGTGCATTTGCTGATTATGAGGTGCAGATTAATGCACTGTTCAATTGTCCCTATCTCTCTTCTAAAACCATACTGTGATTCAGTGAGGATTTTATTTTCATCTGCCCATATTTCCAACCTCTCCAAAAGAATTCTGCCCATCAGTTTTGAGGTTGTGTCGAGGAGGGAAATAGGGCGATAGCAATTGGCATTACTTCTATCGCCCTTCTTAAAAATCGGGACAATAATGCTCTCAGTCCACGTTCTTGGCACCAGGCCACCCGATACAGTGTTAAACACTTTTTGTAAAAGTGGGGCCCAAAAGTCTGTACCTATTATAAAAATATCTATTGGAAGCCCATCGTGACCTGGTGCCTTTCCGTTTGCGCATCTATCTAGGGCAATTGTGACCTCGTCCAGGGTAATGAAGGCCAGGTTAGGGGATTCAAGGGTAATAAAATCTTTATTTTCTAAGGTTGTTAGAGTACCATTAAGGTCGCTATTTTTTACCAATATAGGTGTTTCATTTTCCGGATTAAAAACCTGTCCAAAATAGCTTACCCACTCTGAGGGCTGCACCAAGCTCTCAATTTTAACTGCAAAGTCATCTTTAAAATAAGGATGATTAATCGTCTTCCAAAATAAGGGAGCATCCTTTGTGTTTGCAGCCTGGATACGTTTTTCCCATGCATGGTCTTGAATCTCCCTTTTCCTTTTTGTGAGGGTCTCTTTATATATCCTCCTCTGTGTTCTGATGAGTGCACTATCTCTAGGCCTAATTTTTAGAGCATTTTTTAAAGATTGGTTAGCCTTAGTTCATTGGCAATCAAACCAACTAACTTTTTTCTGAGAGTTCTTCTTATTCTTACTTTTCAATCCCCCAGAGATCGCAGAGGTGATATTACAAAAGGCCCCAATGATCTGATAATCAGTAGAGTCCCCCCTATTACAGATCTCAATTTCATTTTTACAATCATGCATTAATCTATTCACAAATTCGTTAGGATTTACTCCAGACCATTTAATAGTCATCCCATTCTCTCCTTGCATTGATACATAGGGAGCTAAGCAGGGCCATTTCTGGGGAGTATCATTTAGTTTCACTGTTAAAAATAGGATATGATGATCGCTAAAACAGCTTTCTATCACCTCCATTTTCACTATCTGGTCCCGCCCAAATGCAGAGATTATTATATGATCAATGATTGAACACTGTCCATGACCTTCATAGGTTGGTAGCTGCGGTTGTCCCTCTGGGATTGACTGATCCAATAGTTCTAAATTATATTTATGTATTGCCCCATTTATAGTTTCGCCATAGAGGTTGTGTGGGAAGTTAGAGTAATTTTCACCAAACTCTTTCCCATATCCACAATATTTCCCATCTAGGATTCCACATTTCTTACTATTAAAATCCAAAATCCAGATCGAAAAGCAATCACTTCTAATATATTTTAAAAATAAATCAAGCTCCTTCCCAAGTGTAACCTGATTTCTGGTGTTATCAAATTCATTATTATAGAAATTAATTATTACAAAGCACTGATTATCAATAGACAGGAACCACACAAATTGAAAATAAGGTGAGTCAGTATAAGCTTTTTTTTAAATTAGTGGGCATGTAACGGAATCTAGGACTGCCAAACCCCCTTTAGCCCTTCCATTCCGTGAAGGACTTGCTTGTGTATCAACTGTTGAGAAGCCATCAATATGGAAGGGATCTGTGTACCAAGATTCTTGCATGCAGATGATTTGACAATTACTTAATAGTTCAAGCCATGCTTCGTCGCTCAGTCTCTTATTAATACCCGCAATGTTCCATGTTACCAACATCAGGTTCTTAGAGTTCGAATTTTGAGTTGGATTTAATACTTGATTTGTTAAAATAGGAGAAGAATTTTGTTCGGCAACCTGATGTAGTCAATCTAAATCACTGCATCTTCTGAGGGGTAGAAATCTATTGGACAATGTAAGTGGTCTAAACCTATCCACTGTTATTGATCTGTTTACAGGGTGGCTGAAAACTTCCATATCTGGTTTGTAGAAGAATTCTAAGGGAACTGCAGTGAAAACGTCATTCTGAGACTTTGATGACATTGCCCTTCTGCTACGTAGCTCTTCAAACAAAACTCTAACCATCTCTGGGTATCGAAAAGAAACAACAACACAGTCCCCTTCACAGGCTTTTGCAGATTTCCCCACCCAGGATACTCTTTGTACCATAAAGATGTTTTGGGCCAGGGTATTTGAGTTATAATAGCAGTGTTTAGTAAACCAATGCATTGCCTTGTTTTTCAAATCTCCCCAATCCTCTTTGGCCCCGTCCATTAACTCTGGCACGTTTTAAGTGCAATGGTATAAGGGGTTGCCTCAGGTGGTAGATGTAGGGGTATCCGGTGGTTTCTTAGGGGTTGAGAAGTAGGTTGGGTTTTATCTACATTTATGTTCTTGCTTGTTATCATTTTTGTGGCACAGGGGGTTGACGGCACAGAGTGCGACACAGTGTGCCTAGTATTCATGGCCGTAGTCTCCATAATATTATTTCCACTACCCACTATTGTTGTTCCCGGTGCGCCTGGTAAAGTGTCATTTGAGGCAATTCGTTGGTTGTGTTCAGTAGCCTTCCTGCCGATTTTAACATTTGAACTAATTACACTGGAGCGATTCTCTATTAGTATCGATTCCGTAATTAATTTTGCGATCTGGGCTACATCGCTCTTAATTTTTGTTATTTCAGACAGCAGGTTCCTTTCAATTGAGTCGAATTTCCTGTGTAATTTGTTAAATAAAAGTTCCAGGTTATGGGAATATTCAGTACTTGAGGTACCCCCTATGCCCTTACTCTGTCTCATAGGCAATAACTGTGACTGTTTATGAGGTTCTTTTGTTTATACCTTCGGTAGTTGTTTTCCTTTGTTTGCCAAGGGGGTCGTTGAGTCTATACTCTCTGTTAGAACTGTTATTTCCAATGGTATGGTTGATACACAAGGCGCTATGCTGGTATTATGTATTACAGCTATTATTCCCTTTTGTTGGGGATTTGTGTTTGTGTCTGTCTCTGGCGCTATATTATTCAATACAGTTCCTTCAGCCACTGCAGTTAGTGCTGTCTTCATAGCTGCTAAGCGCTCCTCGACGTTCACAATCTCGCTATTAATTAATCCCATAGCGGTGTTTAAATAGTTTGTTATAGGTGCACTCAATCTTGCATTTTTTTTTTACTGCCTGAAGTAACAGCTGCAGTTTACGCTTTCCCATAATTAAGAACAAGGATAAGAGCCACAAACTATGGCACATATGAACAAATGTGCACTTATATTCACTCTTACCGTAGTTCCGGGGTTCTTGTTTAACGATTTAGAGAGATGGCCCAGCCCACCCTCTACTGGCCGCTGACTGGCGCAGACAGGCTCGCCCTTGGCCCGGGCTTTGCCCGGTCACGGCCCGGGCACTCCCGCACGCGTCCCTGCCTTTATGCGCCTCCGGCGTGTGAAGAGTGGCGTTGGCGCCTCCTGGCGCATTGTGTGATGGGGCATGTAGTCCCAGAGGAAAGAGGCAAGATTCTGGCAATGTGAAAGTGACGGGCTCCCTCGCCGCGGGAGCCCGAGGCTGCCTTTATGCGCCCCGGCGCATGAAGAGTGGTGTTGGCACCTCCTGGCACGTTGTATGAAGGGGGATATAGTCCCTGAGGAAAGAGGCAATATGCTGGTGATGTGAAAGTTACGGGATCCCGCGCTCTGGGAGCCCCAGGCTGCCTTTATGTGCACTCGGCGTGTGAAGAGTGGCATTGATGCCTCCTGGTCCATTGTGTGATGGGGGATGTAGTCCCCGAGGAAAGAGGCAAGATGCTGGCGATGTGAAAGTTACGGGCTCCCCCGCTGCGGGAGCCCGAGGCTGCCTTTATGCACCCCCGGTGCATGAAGAGTGGCATTGGCACCTCCTGGTGCGTTGTTTGATGGTTGATGTAGTCCCCGAGGAAAGAGGCAAGATGCTGGCAATGTGAAAGTTACGGGCTCCCACGCTGCGGGAGCCCGAGGCTGCGTTTATGAACCCCCGGCATGTGAAGAGTGGCGTTGGCGCCTCCTGGCGTGTTATGTGATGGGGGATGTAGTCCCCGAGGAAAGAGGCAAGATGCTGGCGATGTGAAAGTTATGGGCTACCGCGCCGCGGGAGCCTGAGGCTGCCTTTATGCACCCCCAGTGCGTGAAGAGTGGCATTGGCGCCTCCTGGCGCGTTGTGTGATGGGGGATGTAGTCCCCGAGGAAAGATGCAAGATGCTGGCGATGTGAAAGTTATGGGAGTATTTTCTACCCACATCTAAAGATGAAATGTGGAGACGGCCCTTTTCAATGCTGGTTATCCTATCAAATTCCACACCATCTACCATCCTCCTGGTGACCGAGCCCTCTTTGCAGAAGAGTTGTCAGACCTTATTACTCGATTCCCCTTATCTGACACGAATGATGTGTTCCTGGGCGATTTCAACATTCTTTGGAACAACGCAGAAGATACCTCAGTGCGATTACTTACGAACCTTCTGGAACTTAACGACCTAAATCAACTCTGCAAGGAACCAACTCAAAGGCTCCACCCTAGATGCGATTATCTCTAAAAATGACCTGATATCCATCAGATCCATATCTCCTATTGATTGGTCAGACCACCATCTGATTCCTTTCAATATCAATACCACAGTCAAACCCCTCCGCGATGATACTAAGAAGGGTAAGCAATTAACCAGACATATCAAACGAGTTCCAATTCTTGAACTTGAATCCAAGATTCTTGAACAACTACAGCATCCTCCCCCTCTCGTACACAGCTGAAGCGCTCACTTAACACTACGACTCATCCATCTCGGTTGTGCTCAATCAAGTGGCCCGCCTAAACTAAAACAAATGAGAGCTACTAAATCCAAATCATGGTTTAATTCAGATCCCAACAATGAAAGAAGAAAACTCAGGCAAGCAGAAAGGACTTGGAGACAAAACCCTTGACTACTCACCTAGCTCAACTTAGAACTACAAGGCTTTCATACAAAAAACACATCTTTAGAGAAAAAGCCTCCTTCTTCCGCAACCAACTGGATTGTGCAAAGAATAGACCCAGGGAACTCTTTAACATTGTGAAAAGCCAAACCACATGTGACCCCTCTCTTGCTTTAATCGCCACTAATGAACGATGTGAAGAAATTGCTAACTTTTTCTCTGACAAAGTCGCCAAAATTTGGCAATCTTTCTTTCACGTCTCCCCTATGCCCTCTGTCCTCACCTCCCTCTCTGACCCACATCCCCTCACAGCAGCTCCTCCTCCAGTTCCCATTGAGACCAAATGACCCCTAAAAGTACTAACAGCTACCCTAATCACTCCAAGCTGAAAAACAACGCCAACTGGTCTGACTTCAAACTTTTGACTGAAAAGGAAGTCTTCAATATAATCAGGAATCTAAAGCCATCGGGCCATACCCATGACCCCCTCCCATCCACAATGGTGAAAAACCTCAACCACATCTTCACCCCGTTTTGGACTCTAATCATCAACACATCGCTCACGACGGGCAGTGTTCCGATCTCTCTCCAACGAGGACAAATTACACCCATTCCCAAAAATCCCAGGGCTGACCCTAACGATCTCAACAACCTTAGACCTATCTCAAACCTCCCCTTCCTAGCCAAGACGTTGGAGAAATGTGTCTTACAGCAACTTGATCATTATATACGAAAATTCACCCTTCTGGACACCTTCCAATCTGGGTTCAGAAAAGGCTGTAGTACTGAAATGGCCATGCTCAATATATCTGATGACATTCAGAGTTCCCTAGATGAGGGGGACGCTTGCCTAGTTATCCTTCTTGACCTATCGGCGACGTTCGATACTGTTAATCACCCAGCCCTACTTGAATCTCTGAAATTTCGCTTCGGCATGAATGCCACAATCTTAAAATGGTTCACATCGTACCTACAACACCGTTCACCACAAATCAAAATCAACTCATGTCTATCTAATCCCACTCGGGTCAATCTCGGAGTGCCTCAGGGCTCAAATCTACCCCCCTCCCTTTTCAATCTCTTAATGGAACCCCTTACGGTCATCTTGAAACAGGCAGGGATCAAATATCACCTATATGCTGATGACAGCCAACTTTACTATAAGATCAAATCACCCACTGACATTCGACATCTTAATGCCACACTGATCAAGTTACAATCCTGGTTTCACTCTAATCACCTGAAGCTAAACCCCAACAAAACAGAAGTAATTCTATTCTCCCCCAAAAGCAACCACGTACCAATCCACGAATGGCTTAATGACCCAAATGCCTTAAATTGCTCTCTCACTCTATCCAGCTCCGCAAAGTCCCTTGGCTTCTTCCTGGACAACAACATGTCAATTAAAGAACACATACAAAATTCAGCAGAAGGAGCGCTTTACTCACTAAAAAACATTAAGAAAATTAAACCTTTCATTCCTGCCGATGATTTTAAGATTGTGGTGCAATCTTTGGTCCTTTCCAAACTAGACTATGGTAATGCCATGCTCACGGGGACGCCGAAAACTCACCTCAGCCCGCTTAGATCAGTTCTTAACTTGGCAGCCTGGCTCATTTCAGACATCAAACATTTTGAACACATCACTCCTGCCCTCAAGACCCTCAACTGGCTTCCCATCGAAGGAAGATGTACTCACAAGACTGCCTGCATCATCCACAAAGCTCTGCACTCACACACTCCCAAGTACCTAGAAAACAAGCTGATGAAAGCGGGGACTACCAGATCTTTGAGAAGCTCTAACACACTTTTACTCATACCTCCCAATCTACAAAAATAAGCAACCAAGTCTTGTTCTTTTTCCGGAAATGCTCTGAGCATATGGAACTCTCTACCTTGTGACCTGCGATGCAACCCCTCCTTCCTTAGCTTCAAAAGGAACCTGAAACAACTCCTCCTCAACAAATACTTTAACTCCTAGGCTATTGACCTTGGTTAACTATTTCACGTACAGGTCTAGTCCCTTCGATCATTGTCGGCGGCTTATTTGTTTATGCTGTCCTTTTGATCATCTCGAATCTGCTTCTCTTGTTTTTGGTATTTTGACTTCTCGCCTCTTTTTGTGTTTGCATGCCTGATTTACTGTATTCCTGTTCACAATTTTGTAAAGCGCTCTAATACCTTAGGGTCTAGCTAGCGATATATAAAACTTATAAATAAATAAATAATACATAAATAAATAAAGCTCGCTCTATCTCCTCGCACTCCCGGTCTAGCTGCCTCAGCCTCCGGTCACGAGCACGAATCCGATTCCTCTCCTCACGAGCCAATATTTCCCATAATGTTTCCTCCTCAGGGCCACTGCCCTTTTGGTATTCTGGCTGGGGATCCTCCCCTTCAGATTCCTCCTCAGAGTCATCTGTTAGTGTTGCCTCCCATCATAGCACCTTATAGCTATGCAGGGCTGCTTCAAGATCCTGCTTTGTGGATCTCCTCTTCACAGGTAGCCCCCTCTCTTTGCAAAATACTTTTAGTTCCCCCATCTTGTAGATGTGCAGGTTCCAAAAGTTGATTTCCATTTTGCCAAGGCCCCACAGGTGCAACAACTAACCAGAGTTCCACAACCAAATTCTGAAGGGAAACAGGGAAAAACAGTATGTGATACATAATGGTCTGCAATATGGTAGTAGTGCACACCAATCTCTGTAAGTGAAGTGCAAACGCAAGTCCTATCCTCACCGGTGACAACCAATGTTAGAAATGGGGGTCTATAGTTGGCAAGGGTTTGCACCTTTGTCCAAGTAGGGCCCCTTCCTTCTAGTCATGATAAGATAGTTACACTTCTAAAATAACCCCTGCTCACCCCCTGGGTAGCTTGGCACGAGCAGTCGGGCTTATCTTAGAAGCAGTGTGTAAAGCATTTGCACATAACCAATAGTAATACATAGAAAGCACACCACATCAGTTTAGAAAAATATCCAATATTATTTATATATCCAAAACAAGACCAAAAACGATACAAATCCACCATACAGTTCTCAGAAATCTTCAATAACCAAAAATAGACTTGAAATGCAGTTCCTTGAAGTCGATAGCTCGGTCTGGGGCTATCACGGCGTCGTGAACCACTAATCCAAACAGTTCTGGCTGACCGCGGCGTCGCGGGCCAGCTACGGTGTCGGAAAGACCCGCAAACCAGTACCTTTAGAAATGCAGGGTGTCGGTGACTTCTCGATGAGCCCCGAAGAGCTGACGTCCGCAGGCATCGGTTCCGGAGTCTTCGGGCCCTTGAAGTCACACGTGTTGCAGATCGAACTCCTCGCGGTTGAAGTCGGGAGTGCAGGTGTCGGCAGGCATCGGGGCTGCGGTGCGAAGTGCAGCGGTGTGGCGTGCGGTGCTCTCAGATCACAGTGCAGGCAGCGGCTCGGTGACGGTCATCCAGTGGCATTGGTGAGACCAGGGCTGCGGTGCGAAGTGATGCAGTGCTCATCGCGGTGCTGGCAGGTCACGGTGCAAGCAGCAGCGTTGTCGTTACTGAAGCACTGTCGTCGGCTGACGAACTGGAGTCAATGACGCTGGCGTCGGTGGGCCAAGGCTGCAGTGTGGGATGAGGACGGTGCTTCATGAAACTTACGAGCGGTGCCCTTGAACCACGGTGCAAGCAGCGGCGTCGATGTAGGCGTGAAGCGGCGTCACTGGGGATTCCAAGGCAGTGTCTTGAAGTGAGGCGGAGTCTTCTGGCCCTTGAAGTCACACGTGTTGCAGATCGAACTCCTCGCGGTTGAAGTCGGGAGTGCAGGTGTCGGCAGGCATCGGGGCTGCGGTGCGAAGTGCAGCGGTGTGGCGTGCGGTGCTCTCAGGTCACAGTGCAGGCAGCGGCTCGGTGACGGTCATCCAGTGGCATTGGTGAGACCAGGGCTGCGGTGCGAAGTGATGCAGTGCTCGTCGCGGTGCTGGCAGGTCACGGTGCAAGCAGCAGCGTTGTCGTTACTGAAGCGCTGTCGTCGGCTGACGAACTGGAGTTAATGACGCTGGCGTCGGTGGGCCAAGGCTGCAGTGTGGGATGAGGACGGTGCTTCATGAAACTTACGAGCGGTGCCCTTGAACCACGGTGCAAGCAGCGGCGTCGATGTAGGCATGAAGCGGCGTCACTGGGGATTCCAAGGCAGTGTCGTGAAGTGAGGCGGAGCGAAGTGCGGTGCCCACAGGTCGCAGTGCAAGCAGCAGCTCAGTGGTGGCGGCGGGCAGCGGGTGGCATCATCAGTGAGACCACGGTTGTGGTGCGGCATGCGGCGGTGCCCTCTGCGGTGCCTTCAGGACAGAGAGTCGGCTGCAGCGTCGTAGATGGCATCGGGTTGCTTTTTCTTCTGTTGCAGCACAAAACACACAGTCCCCAGTGCTGATGGCAGAAGAACTTGAAGTATTTGCTGTTCCTGAGACTTCTTGAAAAGGGGGCAAGCTCTACCTCAAGCTCTTGGAGAAACTCACAAAAAGGAAGTTGCAGAAAGTTCAGTCCAGTCCTTTCACTGCCCAAGATAGAAGCAACTACTGCAGGCCAACACAGCAAAGTACACAGCAAAGTGGTGTCCGCCCCTGCAGCTTCTCCAGCTCTTCTTCTTGGCAGTCTTCTAGGTTCCAAAGAGTTCTCTGAAGTCTTTTATATCCCTGAGACTTCCAACAGGAGGCAAGCTCTACTTCAAGCCCTTGGAGTGAACTCTAACAGCAGGATGATGAAAGTACAATCCAGTCCGTTCCCTGCCCAAGACAGAAGCAGCAAGCAGCAGGCCAACACAGCAGAGCACGCAGCAAAGTGGCAGTTCCTCCTGACAGCTTTTCCAGCCCTTCTTCCTGGCATGTTCCTTAGTTCAGCAGTAATCTAAAATACTGGGGTCTGGGCCCCAGTATTTATACACCAAAATCCTTTGTTCTTTGCAGACAGAGAGTGCCTGTGCTCAGCCAAAACCAGTACTGTCCTCTCTGGCCAAGCTTCCCAGCAGGAGGTGGAGACAGCATTTTCCAAGGCAGACGGGGCCTATTCAGGGCAAGGGAAATCTCCTCCCACCACTCTAAATGCAGATCGGGCCTATTCAGGTGCTAGTGGAAACTCCTCCCACTACTCTGAATGCAACCCAGGTCTATTCAGCCCATCCCTCACGCATTCAGGAAAGGCAGGACACACATCAACCCCCAAGCCCCCCATGGCTGTCTGAGAGAATGCACCTACCCAGCCTCTGTCACTCTAAAGCCAGACAGTCAATACACAAACCAGCAGAGGCACATAGAATGGCTAAGCAAGAAAATACCTACTTTCTAAAAGTGGTATTTTCAAACACAGTGTATAAAAATCATCTTTTCTAAAAGATGCATCTTTATTTTCTGAATTCAAGCATCCTAAACTTTACTTTCCTATCTTGTCCCACTGGCAAGTTATATTTATAAGATGTTATAAATAAACTCCCATTCTACCCTATGGGACAGATAGCCTTTCCATAGTGAAAATCAAAATGCACTGTAATTCACTACCAGGACATGTCACACACACCAGTACATGTCCTACCTTTAACATACACAGCGCCCTGGGTTGACTAATATGTAAGAAAAGGGAAGATTAGGGCCTGGCAAGTGGGTGCACTTGCCAGGTCAACATGGCAGTTACAAACTGTGCGCAGACTCTGCAGTGGCATGTCTGAGTTACCTTTTCAAGGCTGCTCATGTGGGTGGCACAATCAGTGCTGCAGGTCCACTAGTAGCATTTGATTTACAGGCCCTGGCATACTCAGTGCACTTTACTAGGGGCTTACCAGTAAATCAAATATGCCAATCAAGGAAACATCAATCCATATTACAATTTACACAGAGAGCATATGCACTTTAGCCATTATCAGCAGTGGTAAAATGCCCAGAGTTCTAAAACCAACAACAGCAGGTCAGGAAAAAATAGGAGGAGGAAGCAAAAAGTTTGGGGATAACCCTGCAGAAAGTGCCATTTCCAACACAACCCCCTTCCAGCCTAAAGCCAGGGTAGACCAATTTATACCTCGATGGGCTTCCCTGCTTTGGGCGATAGAACATGGAACCTGGCCCGCAACAGCAGGGGTCTATTCCTGTTCTACGCCTCCCTGAACCCAGTTGGATCCCTCTATCCATACTCTCAGGGCCCACTAAGCTGACCCATGAGGAACCCTTCTCCTCACCTGTGGACCCCATCTGTGCAGCGCCTAAACTTACTTTGCTCACAGATGTGTCCCAACAGGCAGACAGTACCCACATGGCCAACACAGTGCTGTGGCCCAGTCCACCCCCGGTGTGTGACTCCTATCCCCCTCCCAGGGGCAACTCTGTCCACTAGGACAGCAAGCCACAGTGGCCACTCACAGCTGTCTGTGATCAGAGCCAGGCCGTATGCCTTTCAGGCCTCATTAACCTCTGTGGCATCAGAGAGTGGGGGGCGGTAGCCCCAGGTGCCTGTCACCCTTTCTCCACTCTCCCTCCTGCCAAGTCAGGTATGGCATCCTGACACTGGACCACCAGCCCAGGGTCTGTACCCTGCGGCTAAACAGGAGACTGGTGTGGGCTCTCCCACACCCTGTCCCCCGCCCGCAGGCTCTGCATCCCCCCACCGGGAGCAGTCCCCCTCGATTACAGAATTGTCAGGGCACCTGTGGCAGGTGTTCTGCACAATTCTTTCACCAGTTATGGGGTGCTATCCTGCAACTGGTCCACCAGCCCAGGGTCTGTACCCTGAGGCTGGACACAGTACTGGGGTGGTCTCTCTGACACCCGGTCCTCCTCCCTGGGGCTCTATACCCTCCCACCTGGAGCAGCACCCCAGAAGACAAACTGGTAGGGGCACTGTTAGCTGTCGCCCCTTCCTCCAGGCAGGGGGGACAACCTGAACCTGGTCCTCCAACCCAGGGTCTGTATCCTTAGGCTGGACCTGTGGCTGGCAACCCAGGACTTCCGGGGGAGTACACCAACCCCCCCCAAGGGAAACACATTCCTCATGAGTTGTGCGAGAGTCTGCCTGGCGCAGGTCTCCAGCCTCCTGTCTACCTGACAGAGCATGAAGACCCCCCAAGCCAGAAGTGGCCTCACCAGGGTCAGTCCTGGGGTGCTCTGACCTCAGAGCTGGCAACTTCTGACCCACTGGTCCATCCACTGGGGACTCCGTCCCCCCTCACCTCTCTCTCTGGACTCATGCACCCTCCCAACTGGAGCTGTGCTGCCAGACACCAGAACCTGTGGTATGCTGACGACAGAGGCCCTCCCAAGTTCTCCAGACACTAGGGGATCCCCTTCAATGGATGGACTTCCAGTACAGCCTAAGCTCCCCACCTGGTGTTCCCTCATGGAACCACCCAGGCTCTGGGACCGGGTTTCGGTCACCTTGGGCCACAGCCCATTCCCACTCCTTCTCGGCGGAGACAGGACGTGAGTCCCTACACCCCTCCCATGACACCGGGACCTATCGGACTACCACAAACCTATCCCACCACCCTCGGTTGGGACATACCTGAGCCACTTCCTTCAGGATCACCCCCAGATGCTTCTCCAGACCCTCTGAAATCCACCAAAAGGTCTGCCTCCAGTGTGACCTCCTTGGGGTCAGAGAACTCACACTCCACCGGCCGTTGGCATAGGTCTGGAAAACAGGGACTGAACATGTGCTCTCCAGCATCCAAATTACACAGCCCCTTACATGTGTCAACCAAACTACCCTTCACACAACCATCCAGTGCCTCAGAAACGTACCCCACATCATTCTCGCAAGACTGGTGAGACAGTGTCTGACTGTTGCTGTCCCTCAACCCATACTCTTCTGGCTGGTCTCCATTCTTACTTACTAAGGCTTCTACCATGGGGGAACCCCTCTCCCTCAACCTTACATCTAGAATCAGTAGTGTCCCTCTCACCACCAGGAATATGATCTCCTGTGTCAGTTCCCCAATCCACCTCGGGGACACTGCACACCACTGGAGTAACCTCACAATCCTGAACCCCCTGGCGCATGTCAACCCCCTCCTTGAAGCAGGGCAACAAATCTGTGTGTGTGTGTGTACCTTACCCTCAGTGCTGGACCATCTGAGCTAGACTCCACCTCCAGCCCAGCCAAGCTCACTTCCTGAGCTACACACTTTTTTATTTTGAGCTCAGGCTTGCTCTATCTCCTCGCACTCCCGATCTAGCTGCCTCAGCCTCCGGTCATGAGCACGAATGCGATTTCTCTCCTCACGAGCCAATCTTTCCCAGAAGATTACAATGGCTAAGCAAGAAAATACCTACTTTCCAAAAGTGGTATTTTCAAACATAGAATATAAAAATGATCTTTACTAAAATATGCATCTTTATTTTCTGAGTTCAGGAATCCTAAACTTTACTTTCCTATCTTGTCCCACTGGCAAGTTATATTTATAAGATGCTATAAATAAACTCCCATTCTTCCCTATGGGACAGATAGCCTTTCCATAGTGAAAAACGAAATGCACTATAATTCACTACCAGGACATGTCACACACACCAGTACACGTCCTACCTTTAACATACACAGCACCCTGCTCACAGGGGTACCTTGGGCCTACCTTAGGGGTGATTAATATGTAAGAAAAGGGAAGATTAGGGCCTGGCAAGTGGGTGCACTTGCCAGGTCGACATGGCAGTTACACACAGTGCACAGACTCTGCAGTGGCAGGTCTGAGTTACCTTTTCAGGGCAACTCATGTGGGTGGCACAATCAGTGCTGCAGGCCCACTAGTAGCATTTGATTTACAGGCCCTGGCACACTCAGTGCACTTTACTAGGGGCTTACCAGTAATTCAAATATGGCAATCATGAAAACACCAATCCATAATACAATTTACACAGAGAGCATATTCACTTTAGCACTGATCAGCAGTGGTAAAATGCCCAGAGTCCTAAAATCAACAACGGCAGGTCAGGAAAGAATAGGAGGAAGAAGCAAAAAGTTTGGGGATAACCCTTCATAAAGGGCAATTTTTAACACTAGACCACAGCGAACCACCGAAGCATTGCTGCTAGAACCCCCAACCTGTGAAAAGGAATTACTCGTGGCATTGGTATTTGGAACTCATTGCCTCCAAACCTATACACCAGCACCTTGATGATGAGTTTCAAAATGGTTTTGAAAGCCCTCCTTCTTCAACTATATTTTAGCTAATACACTGCGACTGATTTGGCACAGACAACTACACTACCGCCATTTCATCAGGCACTTACCATAATTTCACTGCTCTATATTCTTCTTGTACAATTTGTTTTTCTGTATGATTTACCATTTTGTAATTACTGACCTTATGTAACTATGTTTGGTAATATTTGGCCATTCTTAACCCTCTGTGATTATCCATTGTTAGACCTGACATTCTTGATGTGACCTCCCCCAAACATTTTTCATTCAACTCTCCTGGCTCCTGAATCAGTTTTTGTTGCTATTAGGACTTTACCACTGCAAACCAGTGCTTACATTTTTGTGCTCTCGCCCTTTAACATGGTAAAATTGGCCTCCACCTGATTGGCACAAATAATTTACTTGTAACTCCATAGTAAAATGGTACTATATATACCCAGGCCTGTAAAATAAACGCTACTAGTGATCCTGGAATACTCACTAGTCTAGCACTTCAATCAATCAATCACTCAACAAAGCTTTATTCAGTTAGGCATAGACAATGATAAAAGCACAATTAATAGAACAATATGCATGAAAACACAGATTAAAAGAGACATATCAAAAACAATCAGATCCTTGATCAAAAAAGCAACATTTTACAAAAACGTCTGACAGACTCAAAAAACATCTAACTGAATTACAGATGATAGGGTTGGATAACATTCATAAAAACTAAGGGGCAGATTTACAAGCCCTATGCGCCACATTTAAGTGACGCAACGGCGGCGTAAACCATGCGCCACGTTGCGCCTTATTTACAACGTGACGCATCTAGGGAGATGCATCACGTTGTAAAGCCCTGCGCCACATGAAACCTGCGTTAGGTTTCTTGTGGGCGTTCCGGCGCAGGGTGGGCGTTCTGTCGCAGGAACGCCTCGTAAAAGTGACGCAGTGAAATCTACAAGATTTCACTGAGTCACTTTTACGCCCATGCTGCGTCAATACCCCGTAAGGAGTGACGCAGCATGTTAGGCATAGGGCGCCCCTGAGCATTGCTGGAGCCGCGTCGCGCTTGCGACACGATTCCAGCAATGCGCCGCCCTTACGCCACAGGATGCGACACGCATCGCCCTATCCTTGCGCCACGGTGCGCCGCATTGTAAATGCGATGCATTTGTGGTGGCACAGGGAGGGAATTGCGTGTCGCATCTGTTCTGGCGCATCGCTGCTCATTTGCAGAGATGCGCCAGAACTCGTAAATCTGCCCCTAAGGTGCTGGTTTGCATTTAAATAAATCCATATTTTTTAACAAAGGGTAACAAAGGGTAACAAATACCAATGTGTTAAAGGTCTATAAAACCTACAGAAAATGCTAAAATGCATCAGTATCTGTTATGAGGATTCATCTCAAGGGTAAACAAGAACTGTTTACAAATAGAATTTGCCAAAAGGGAAGCTAAGATGACCCTATGCTTCCAAACCAGTAATCAGTTGATAACAATCTTTCCTAAGTATTATTGACCCAGTTTAGATAAAGTAGTTTGTATAATAGTATATTCTCAGAGTATTGGTTTCTTCAATTCTTCAACCTTTCAATTAATTGTGGTCAATAACTTGTAAAGGATTTTAACCCTCAAAATGTCCCTCTCATTTATTTGGTTAGGCAAAGTGTATAAAATAAAGTCTTCCGAGAACATCAGTGACCTGCTCAATATGCCTCAGACAGGGAATTGTATGTCCTTGATCACATCTTAAGCAATCCTTTTATTACATCAGATTGACAGGGAAAGGAGCAATTGGCGCAGCATGATTTGATCTGCCACACAACTGAAGCCTAGTTCCTCATCAAGGAAATAGTATGGACTACATGGAGAAAGACCTAATAGGTGCTTACAAAATCTGTTTTCTTCAATTTACAATGTTATGATTTCACAATAGCCCACAATAGATTGCTGCCCCATAGATCAAACCTGGCAAGCATTTAAGCGTATATATTTCCAACAGTGGTCCTGTGGGCTTGTTCCCAACACTCTTGGCACAGTTAAATAGAACCACCACTGATTGGTGAAACTTCAAACATCTGTTAGCAAGGCAGGAGCCATGTGTTAATGGAATCAACTGTAACTCCTAAATAGGAGAAGTAATTTGCCCTTTCAACCCGCTTACATTTAATAAAAAAACTGTCTGACTTTACCGGGTTTAGCACCACGGGTCATGAAATAGGGTTTTAACAAATGTGTCTATAGGTCAAGATTATCCATGAACTCCACAAAATTATCAAGTGACCGCCCAAGGAAAACCGGAGTTGGGCACATTAACACTTCGTCTTTGACATAAGGTCAAACTGGAATGGGTCATTGTTAATTGTGGGCATATCCTTCCCAGAGGGAAGCAAATAGGCCACTGATGTGCAAAAGAAACAAAATAGGGGCCAAAACACATCGCTGACAAACTCCCCCTTTAAGCTCAACAGATGTAGTACATTCTCCCTTGATCACACACCATACTGAAGCCTTGACTCAAAAGCGTAGAGATAGTAGAAGTTCCACAATGTTGTGATCTAAACCCATCTCAAGCAATATGGCCTATAACTAATAATCCAGTCAAAGGCACTACTAACATCCAAAAAAGTGAAATACAATGAACTCTTTTTTGTGACAGTATACCTGATGAAGATTGAGCTATTGCTACTGCGTTCCAAGCCCCTCCTTAAAGCCATATTGGGCTAGTGTTAACATGTTATGTCCATTAATCCCCAAAAAAATCCTATGCAATGCAATTAGCCCAACAACTTTCACAAAAGAGTCTAAAAAGGAAATAGGCCTATAGCTGGATTGGTCCTTCCTATCCCCCTTCATGCCAAGCTGCCAAGGGGGTGAACAGAGGTTATTTAGGCATGCAATGCAGTTAGATCTAACTTCAAATACCTCTATAACAGAGATTAAGATTTCAATAATATAGGTCTTTTCATGCAGGTTTACAACATTGCAAAAATTGAGTTAAAAGAAAAGAAAGACACAGAAACGTTGGATCCCATTGTAGTGTAGCTCCTATTTCCCTAATAGGCTCTGCGCATTGGAATAATATATCCTATAGGTTTGACATAGGACTAAGGTCAGTATGTCCCTATCGAGTATATTACACTTAATTACTTGTGCCAGCTAGCTCAGAGGCCACTAGAAACTCCTTGACAACAAGAAGGGAGTAGTTTCTGGCAGCCGCAAAACATGACCACTATGTTTCCCTTTAGAATCAGAACGTGTCCCAGAGTCGTGGAAACAATAGATAACTATTTCACTCAGCTCAGTCGTGCATGCTTAGTTTTCTCCAAGTTTACACAGAAAGAAATAGACGGGTGTTTTCAATAAAAGATTTATTGAACAGTCTTGTTTCTGGTGTAAGTTAAATGTGCTGTTATGATCACAAGACAGTATGCGAGATAAATAATGTACAGGGTGAGCAGTAGAAATAAATAATACTGCGATAGCATTATCTTTTAGCGTATATTCAAATACATAAATAACATGAGCTAAAAATGCGAGTACTCATACGATGCGTTTCTAATCTAGTTCTACCCCAATGTACCTAACCTAATCCTAGGTGTAGGGAGAGGTATGAAGTAGGTGAAGTATTCCTTACTATGGTATACTAAGAGTATGTTAAGCCTAGTATGCCTAGTATGCTTAGTATGCTTAGTATGCCAAGAGTCCCTCTAGGTTTTTATCAGCTCCATACCTGAAGAATGAGAGAGGTAGGAATCTCTTTGCCAGACTCGAACTCCAACACCCCGCAAGGGAAGTCAGATCACTGGAAGCTGGATTCTCTGCGTGCAGGGATGACAGCGTCTTCTCAGTGCGTCAGGCCGGGAAACGGGCTCCTCTGAAGTCGAGGTCTCCTCTAGTTTACAAGGGCTAGGGAAGGTATATTTATACCTGAGAGTACCTAGGAATGTTAGCATTGACGTGAATCGGACAGCGAAAGACGTCATGAATGAACCCCTAAGGAATAACGGTTCATACATAATATATGAGTCCTTGAAGAAATCAATAGTCCTGGACTAGGGAAACTCCCGCAGCCTAACGGTCTGATCTTCATGTACTCGTTAGGGTGGATGCCTGTATTTGGAGTGCATGGTTTAATGCCTAAATAAGGCCTGGGATTTTATGCCTATATAAGGGCAGGGTGAATTGTGCCTATATAAGGACATGATACTGGAAAGCCCGCTATGGACACCCTAAGAGGAATACAACACCCACTCCACTTTCGTGTATACGATGATACTAAAATGCTAAACATTTAAAATGCTAAACATAAAATGGAGCACCGCAAATTAAAAAAATTTTTTTTTTTTTAATTATTAAAAAACATAACATAAAATGCAAAAAGGTACTGTACATTTAAAGCAATAGCTTATCATTTCAGGCATATAGTTTTTCAAAATAAATGCAGTTGGAATGAAATAAGCAATAATATTTACATGTGACAAAAAAATGATCGATAAGTTGTTCAAAAATCAAAGTCATTTCATGTCATGAAAATTAAATGAACTGTTTTTAGACACATAAGATGACTAAATGTCTGTGGAAGGACCGCCAAGTCTGTACTATAAGGCTAGTTCTACTTTAAGCAGATTGAAGTACCATTTTCGTTCGAAAAATGGGAAAAAAGTTCAATTTTGGTAGAGTTCCAAGTTTTTGTAGAATGAAGGCCAAATTGTTACTGTATTTCTGGAACACTGTATGCTGAATCAGAGTCAGTTTACGGGTCTGGTGTAAACATGAGATCATCTATTTCTATAGACAAAACATCATCCACTGTAGTTGGTGTGAGTTGGAACACCTCGTGAAGCAGGTTAATCGTGTGAAGCATTGCTTTCAGCAATGGTCGCCGCAGCAATGTTCGCGTCCGTTGTTACCTGTGTGCCTGTAGTTCTTTCGCGTACCTCAGCAGCAGCCGGAAGCGTCTGTGAGATCTCAATGAATGCTGACATCAGGATTGGTAGCCTCTGGGGACAACACATAGCATGGGCCGTTATCTGGTCCAGCAGAGTATCGACATCCGTTGGCGTATCCAATGGAAATGTTAGACAGGTGTCCAACACGCATTCTACACCGCATAGCAGGCATCGTAGAACAGGTAAGATGCAATCTTGCCAGATTGGTCTAAATGACAGGAACCACTTGGTATTAAGGTCCCGTAGACGATTTATGCCCAAAAGCTGTACTATTTGCTCACGGCACTTTCGTTCAAGGAGAGCTCTCTCCATGTCGCTTGGAGTGATGTCGGCAAATTGGCTGGCCATAGCGCAATAGCAGGAAGAGAAATAGAATTCCGGCAACAAGTGCTAGAATTAACGGTATGCCACCAAACACCGAATGTGCAAAGTTCGGGATGATTCCGAGTATTGCCTGAAAAGGTGCCAACAGACCGGAGCAGATGCCCTTAAATACATGTACAATTCCTGTTGTATCAGACATGTTGAAAATTCGTCCTATCATTTCTACGAAATGTATAGGGCAGTTTGTACGTATTAAAGTCTGTATCTCAGCCGAAGTCCTTGCAACTTGTAGATCATAGGTTTCTTTGGCCGAGGTCAAAGGCACTGTTTGTTGTAAAAGCATGGCTTTCATTCTGCTTAAAGTATCAAATCTTATAAAAGAGACGTTCAGCGAAGGCCATAGAGGCGACTCCCTGACTGTGTCTATTGGGGCAAACAATACTTGCATACAGCAAGTGACCCTGGAGTTGACCATTACTAGATATGGGATGCCTGGCAGCATGCCACAGCAACTCTGATCATTCAACATGAGGTAACTCCCATTAGAAAGTTGTCCAAAAGTTGGATTAATCACAGCAGCTGGTGTACCCTGCTGATGGCAAGACAAGTTTGCCACAGAACCATTACAAGCCCCGTGCAAGGAAATGTCCTGACATATAAGTGAACCGCTTAGTGCACGTTTACAGTTTGTACCGCTCAAAAACACTTCACGATCCCCGCTCCAACATCTATATGTATACGGCAAAGCCCAAGATGTCTTAATGTATTCCTTACCCAACCTTTCATATTTGCCTGCTTGCATTTGTCTGAGGCAATACTGAAACTGAAAAGTAGTCACAGGTAGTGTGATTTTGCCATGAATAAGCCATTCTGTAGCTGGTTTTTCTGCCACTGTGAATGGTAACTTTTCCAGTTTTTCAATGCTCAGCACTGGATACCTTGCTCCTCTTTGTGCCAATTCGATCTGTCTATCAGTGAGATTGTATTCTGCAAACAGAGCCGTCGTGTTGATAAATCGCCAAGGCACATAGCCCGCTCGCAAAGATTGCAGCGTCCAGCTTAATAACATAATAGAACGTAATTGAGATTGGCCTTGTTGTAACATCGCCAAATCTTGTTCTAGTATGTCGATAGCAGAGGATACAATGCCGTCCAGTGAATATATACTGGAGGACAAAGTTGTTAACCCATTGTCGACCACAGAGAGTGTTTTCTCTAAATTAATACGATCAAGTTCACGTATTCGTTCTGCGGCCTCCATCTGTGATACTTTCCATGCTTCATTGTAGGCAGCATAAATGCCGGCATATATGAAACGTTTTTGACGCGGTTTTCTTGGTCCAAGCAAGAAATCCCTAAGGTCTGCGTCTTTTGCAAGTAAGGTTAAGTGTTGTTTCACATCCTGTAGTGTAGACTTATGCAGCCAATCGAGGCATAATTTTCCTACACTGTATGTTGTTACTACCCCGGATGTTGTCTTTGGACGTATCTTGGGTCTGGCCTATGAATGGTAAAACCCTGAGTTTTATTCAGGAATCTTTCCTGACAGTTATTCGTGTCTGTGGGCCAGATCAACCATTTTTTCCAATTAGGATTAGATCTGTTGAGTTGTAGTATATTGTCAACTGTCACCAATGCCTGTGTTTCGTTATTTTTGCAGGAGTTGGTACAGAAGGTGTGTTCATCTCTTTGATCTTGGCTAATCCAAGACAAGATGTTTGTTGGATTGTTTCATTCAAAAACATTATTTGTTCAGGGATGATGCAGGCTCTAAATAAAGCTTCATTTCCCTGCACTTGCCATTCTTTAGTACCCCACACAGTTTTTGTGTCTATGGTGTCTTTCCAAAAGTCGAAACCCTGTCTAGACAGTTGGGCATTAAATAATGCAGAATAAATCTGTTTTGTATTTGTTAACATCATTTTCAGTCCTGTCTTGTTTACATTTTTATAGTAAAACATTTCTGGATCAGATGTATTGTAACCTGAAAAATATGGAAACTTACTAGCAAATGTTTTTGAACTACCTTTAGGTGGTGTAGGACAATGTTCCCATTGGTTAAACATAAACACATTTCTTGGATATGCAGATTTATGCAAAAAATGATGACCATAGTGGTTATAACAATACAGTTGTTCATAGTCTGATGAACCCTCTAAATATTCATTTTTAGAAAATGCAGCAGATTTTTCTAGGTCAAACATAATGTCAGTTACAGTATCAAAGTCCCAATCATCAGAATAGGTACTGGACGAGATTAGATCACTTAGTGAAATTTTAAACAAATGTGGAATGTTCAATTGTTCCGTCGGACCGAAGATATCAAAATCTGTTTTGTCCCACACTATACCATCGTGTATAGGAACAGCTGTGATGTTCACTGATGACAAGTCTCTTGCTTCACGATGGGAAGATTTATGAGGTTTCAAAAGTACGTTCACGCCTTTTCCTTCAGTATTCACATGGATGTATCTGCCACTTATAAGCACGCTCACAGTTGTAACCAAAGCTAGCCAGAGCAGAAAAACAAAAAGTCCAGATATAATCCAGAGTTCAATCCATGGAGAAACCAAATAAGTCTTTTTCAGAGAGTGAAGAAAGTCTTGTACTTGCTGCTTGAATTTGAATGATGCTGGCGTCGTTTCAGGTTCACTTGGATCTTCTGAGAACGTATCAAAGTTAATGAAGTAGCCAGAAGCAGTTCTGTCAATTGTTGGAATTGCATCAGGATTTGTAGAAATCACTGGAACCAGTTCATCACGTGCTACATTGGTGTAAACAGGTGTATTTGGATGAACTGTTACTTGTTCTTCAAGAGGGATGATTTCCATAGCATTGTTGCTTAGTCCTTCATCTGTTTCTGCTGAATTCTCGATGGTTATCAGTCTTTCAGTATGAACCTCTTGGATAGTAGCGAGAGGAGTGCGTTTGCTACTAGGTCGGAGTCCACGAGGCCTACTATTTAGTATTGGCCACATACTGTGGTTTGATGAGGTCGATGGACACAAATCTTTTCTCCTTTCTTCCAGCAAGGGGCGGCAGAAGTACTGTTCTCGTTCCTTGAACTGCTAGGACAGGTACTGGTTGTCTGTAAGAAGGTCCAAATTCCTTCTTGTCCGCAATCTTTTCTCTGACTAGATCCCCAACTTTTGGAATCCAGACAGGCCTTGCTGGGACCGCCGATTTTTCCCCAGTGGTGGTTGGCTGTAGGAATACGTTGCTTTGTTTCGTTCATAATTTGTTTAAGTCCTGTAAAACAGCCAAACGATCTTTGATATCAAAAGGTTTATTTTCCACCACTGTGCCTACGTGTTCAAGGTCCGGTACCCACATTCTCGTCCCAAACAGGACCTCATATGGAGTGACCCCCCCAAGAGAACTTCTTGGCAGGTTGTTTAAAGCGCGCTGTACCCCACTAAGGTGTTTGACCCACCCGTCACCCGAACCTAATACTCTAGCTGTTATAGACTGCTTTATGTCCCGGTTTTTCCTTTCCACAACCGAATTTCCCTCAGGATGGAATGGAGAGGAGTACCGCAATGCAACGCCCAGACTGGCCATGGCATCTTTGTAAGCCCGAGAGCTAAACGCAGGACCCTGGTCAGAATGTAGCGTGCCTATTGCGTATATGCCGATAAAGACTTGCAAATCTTTTATAACAGTTCGAGCGTCAGCTGAGCGCTGAGGCCATAACCATAGGAACCTAGAGCATGAATCCACTGCAACCATGATATATTTATAATTAACGTCCCTGTGCAAGGGACCGCAGTGGTCCAGGTAAACACAAGCTAATGGTTTGTCTGAAATTAACAGGGGTGTCTGCGCAGGACGTTTCACTGTTGAGACTTTCATCTGTTGGCAAATATTGCATTCTAAAACATAGTTTTTAGTTTGTTTCCGAATGCCAGGCCACCAATATCTTTGCTTGAGTAAAGATACTGTTGCTGAAACACCTGCATGTGCAGAAGCTATCCCTTCGTGTGCTGCTAGGATTAGTCCTAGTCTGCGTTCCTTGTTTGGAATTACCCTATCCCCCACTCCAGAGATTCGAGCAAAAGGAACGTTGTTCGCATCAATTACATAAGAGTACTTGAGTGGAAACTTTTTGGTAACGCTGCACTGCTGCCTTTGCTTGAAGCCTTGACAGCCAACATTATCTCACCGTCTATTTTTGTTTTTGAACGAGTGATCGCAGCTACGGAAGCCGTTTGCACAGCCCCCTTTGCGGCTTCATCAGCCAATGAATTCACTGCAACGTGAACGCCATCACGTTGATGACTCAGTGTGTGGATCATGTGAGCCTTTGGTAGTTCGTTTTTCAACTGAACTACTTGTTCCCAAAGCATTTTGTGCTTTATTGTGCCACCTTTCGCATCTTTAAAACCATTTTCAAGCCAGTTTTGTATATATTCATTATACGACTGCACACAGTAAAAAGAATCGCACACGATTAGTGTGGGGAATTTGCGATCTGTAGTTTCAAGTGCCAGTTTGAATGCTTGTAGTTCAGCTCGCTGAGCTGTACAATCTCCTAGAGACTGTGTTTTTGTGACCATAGGTCTGAAGATGCCATTTCGCATGCAACCTTTAACGATTGCACACGCTGCACTGTAAGCTTGCTTACTCCCGATTGCGAGTTGTGCGGATCCGTCAGTGTAAATTATAAATTCGTACTGATCGAGAGGCAGAATTTCAGTAGGCAGGGGACATTCATGCTCATACTGCAGGAATGCTTGTGTTTTTAAATCTGGATCAAAAACATATTCAACATCTGTTGCAGCAAGAGAATTAACCCATTGTATCCATCTTGGATGTAATGCTTTAGCATTTGGAATGCTTGCTTTTGTAACCGCTTCTAAAGCTGGTACTGGGGTGACGACAATAATGCGTTTCCCTTGGGCTAAGGCTCTTTCTTTTGCTACAGCGGTTTGAACTGCTGTTAGAATTTTTTCAGTTGAACTGAAGCGCATTTCCGCTTGTGTGTACAAATGAGATTTGTACGCTATTGGTGTTTTCTCACCCTCATTGAAAGTTAAGTAGGTGAATCCGCATTGACCCGAAATTATTCGGATCACCAAATTGCGTTGACTTACGCGTGTTTGTAAGTAATTTGTTGCTAACATGTTAGCTTGTAGTGAACGCAAGATTTCTGTGTGTTCTTGTGTCCAGTTTCTGATCGAAAATTCAGGTTTGATTAATGCGTAGAGAGGTTTAACCCTTTCTGCGTAGTTTAGAATGTATGTTCTTCCAAAATTTAAGAAACCCAGGATGGATTGTAAGTTTTTTAGCGTTTTTGGAGGTTGGAGCAGCGCACACTTTTCTAAAAAGTTAGCTGCCAAGCTCTTGCCTTCACTTGAAAGCTCATATCCTAGAAATAGGACATTGAGATGGGCAATTCTGGACTTCTTAAAGTTGAATTTGTAGCCCTCAGAGGCGAAACCCAATATAATGGTGCTCACCCTGTTCAAGTGTTTATCCAGGTCATCGTCTGTCAGATAGATGTCATCGACATAGGACAATGCCTCATTGTCATAAATTTGTAGTAACTCTCACCCTCGCTGAGAATAAACCTGGGCTATTCTTGAACCCTTGTGGGAGTCGACAAAAGTGACGCTGGGTCCCCATTATGGAGAATGCTGTTAAGTTCCTGCTCTCAGGTGCTATGTTTTGACAAAAGAAACCATTTGAGATGTCTAATGTTGTTTTATATTTTTTACGCACAATGTTATTCATTAATGCTGTGCTATGTGCATTTTGCACTGCAAAAGTTTTAGAACAAGTGTTTAGGTGTCTGTAGTCCAAAACTAGACGATATGTATTCTCTGGTTTGGAGACAGGAAACAAAGGATTGTTCATTGAGGAGGTGCATGTTTCAATCACCCCTTGATATTCAAGTTGATCTAAGATCTCCCTGACCTGTTTTTTAGCTTCTTGCTTTATTGGGTACTGCCGTTGTGCAGTTGGTTCATGTTTCAGATGTATTTTATGGTGAGGCGAGTCCTCATCCCATCCTACATGAATTTTATATAATGCTGGGGCCTGGGCCACTGCCCATTTCCTGGCATATGTATATTTTATGTTGATTGGAATATGGTTGGAGAAGGCAGGCATAATAATGTCCTCGCCATGTGGGCACTCCCTGACAAATTGTGGTGGCCAGTCTTTTTCTGCTAGAAGTATGTCATAGCCCTTTGATAGTCTTTCCCAAAAAAGTGCTTTCACCTGTCTAGGTTTGTCTCCATGCATCCGGAGTGTTATTTCAAATAACCTTTGCGGAGTACTAACCCTGGTGTCTACAGTCTCTACTTTAATGTATTCATTCAAGTCCACTATCTCCAGAAGTTCCTTCACGTTCTGGCGAACTATTGTGACTTCTGCTGCACTGTCCAGCATGGTCTGAGCCCATTCTCCGTTCTTGAGTTGTGTTCTCAGTATTCTCGGCATGTCTGATCTTTAGACCTGCTACTTTCTTTTTGGAGAATTGAGGTTTTGCTTTAGTTTTTGGTGCGTGTTTGTCTTCTTTCGATTTCACGCGTTCTTCTCTGTGTTCCGTCCATCCTCTTCTTTCCGAAGTCTGTGATGAGATCTGAAAGGGACGAGAGGAACGTGTATCAGTAGCTTGATACCTGTCAGGCTTTCTCAAATTATTCCTATTCCTGAGGTTATACCTCCTTTCAGAGGGCTCCTTTTGAGGAGACCTACCTCGGGATTGAGAACGTTTCTCGTTTGAATTTTGTTTATTAGTTTCCCACTTCTTTTTAGAAGGTGTAGGAGTTTGTTTAATAGAGTCCTTTTCTGGACTTTCAGATAGCTTCGGCTTCACTGGTCTTCCACCCAAACTATCTCTGCCTAATTCTGCATAAGATTGTTCTATTATTCTGGGTAGCTCAGTTTGATGTTCTGTAACATCGAATTCCCTCAATTTTTGGTGGATCGCAACTGCTGCTGCCTCTCCTTTAATATTAGATAATATTATTGTTGAGACCTGGTCGAAATTTTTCAGTAATTTCATACCTAAATTTAGAGCAGGCTCTGCCCCGTATTCATTTTGAATTTGTTTGAGGACATCAGGTATTACCGCAATTGACGGAATGCCATGTGTTTTAGTATAGATGGCAGCAAAGACTGAGCCCCAAGTGGGACAGTCTTCCAGTTGTGGTGTGATCCCCATTGGTAAACTGATCGTTAGGATTCTGTGTTTCTCATATGGGCTAGTATTTGGAAATACTGCTTCGATTTGAGTAATTTTTTGAGCTATCCAGAACGGAATTTGCTCACGTTTTGTGGGCATTTTACCCATGACTAAGTAGAGAGTCTGTGGTGTAATTTTTAGTGTAGTCCCCTGATGAGGGGTCTGATTTGGCAGTGTAAATGGTGGTTGGACTGTGAGAGTCCACATGACATATTGGACCAATTGTCTGTAAATTTTTATTAACTCTTGTATTTGAGTTAGTAGTTCCTCATCTGTCATTATATCCAGTTCAGGATGAGGTGTGTAGCCGGCTAAAATCGGCCATGTTGCTCCTGGTCTACCTAGTGGACCGAGCCTGGTAATGTTTTTGTGATGTTTTAGGGCGCCTTTAAATCAGAGCTGATGCTCCTGGTATGTTAATGGAATTTCAATATCCTCGAAAGGAATGTATTCCTCTGGTAGTTCATCTTCTTTGTAGAAGTGAAATGTGTGTGATGTTGGATTGCATTCAGGAAGTATTACCCATGAATAGAATACCTCTGTCTGAAAGGATTCATGTGCCTCTATCACGAAAACTGCTCTACCTCCTCTTGGCAGTAGGCCATGTTTTATAAGTTTTAGAGTTATGGCTCTTCTTAAGTTTTGAGGGATGTCTATAACACCCTCTTCGGTTTCAATTAAACCTGTAAAGTTAAAAGCTGTTACGACTGGGTCAGCCGCAGCTCCACCGGTTTCGGTGTTATTGTCTCCGTCAGGCATTTTGTTTTTTGAAAAATGTAGAACAAGTTTCAAGGAAACAAAGATAAGGTGCACAATATTTTGGAACATTGTATCCTTCAATAGTTTAGGAGTAAATAAACTCTTAGATAATTTAGGCCTGTTGGGCCTTACTCAAAGAGTTAAAGGTCCAACGCACCGGGCCGGACATACTCTCGACTTAATTTTTTCCAACATTGACCTCCTTGCCTGCAATCCCCCTAACCCCCAATTGTGGACTGATCATTTTTTTAATCTTGTTTACAATTCAACAAAAGAGTAAGGATGATGCAGCTGCACACCCTGGCAGGAAAAAAGAGGTGCGTAGACCCTGGCACAACCTAACCACAGAAAATTTTAGTGAGGCTTTCCAATATAAATTAGCTGAGAAAAATCTGGATGTATCTAGACTGCTGGAGAGGTTCAACTCCGCTTTTCTGAGTGCACTAGATGAAGTAATTCCAAAAAGAAATTATGGCACTCTACAGAGACGCCCGTCTGCCCCATGGTATACACCAGACTTAAAAAGTGGGAAATCAAAGTGTAAAACTTTAGAGAGAATCTGGCGGAGTAGCAAAGACCCCCAAGATAGACTACGATTCAAACAAGCTCTGACTAGCTATCATCAGAGTATAAAAACTGCTAGACAGCTTTTTATCTCAAATCAAATTGAACATGCGAGCAACTCATCTAAAACTCTCTTCTCTATAGTAAAGGAGTTTGTGTCTCCACAAGTGTGCAGCCAAGTCCCAACGGAATCTCAAGAACTTTGTAACTCAATAGCTGTCCACTTTGAGGAGAAGATTAGAAAAATCTATGAAAATTTCCCTACCACCTCTCAAATAAAACCAGAGCAAGATCATAGGGAAGAGGAGCTAGAAGCAGAAGTATCCAGCACCCTTAAATGTTTTGAACTGATTACATTAGAGGAGGTCCTCCACTCTTTGGCTTCTGCTAAATCGGGGTCACCAGAGGACCTCTGTCGGCCTAAGACTATGGCTTTGCTGGCCCCCTGTTGTGCACCTGAGATTCTACGAATTTACAACTGCTCGATACAATCGGGATGTTTCCCCAGGGCCTGGAAGGAAGCATTTGTACGGCCAATATTGAAGAAACCGGCAGCAGATCCGCAGACCCTTAGTAACTATCGCCCTATCTCTCTGCTTCCCCTGTTGGGTAAGCAATTGGAAAGTCTAATAAATAAGCAGTTAGGATGCTACTTAGAATCTAATAATATTCTGGACCCCTCACAATCAGGGTTTCGATCAGGTTTCAGTACGGAGACTGCTCTTCTGGCCGTAACTGATTCCCTAAGAATGGAAGTGGATTCTGGAGGATCAATAGTTCTGATCCTATTAGACTTGTCTGCGGCGTTTGATACCATCTCGCATTCAAAGCTCGTGGATCGACTCTTGGCCTGTGGAATCCAGGGTACAGCCTTAAAATGGCTGAAACAGTTTTTATCCGACAGATACCAAACCATCATTCTGGGCCCTTATCGATCAGAAAAAATGCATTTGGATAAGGGGGTCCCTCAGGGGTCTTGTCTGAGTCCCACGCTGTTCAACGTTTATATGGCCCCATTGGCAAAAATAGTTGAACAGTTTGGATTTGAGATAATATCATATGCTGATGATACTCAGCTTATGTTTAAAATTGGCCCTAACCCTGAGACGGAGAAAACTCGCTTTGCTACAGGAATGCTTGCAATATCTAGCTGGATGACGGATAATTGCCTCCAACTAAACCCCGGTAAGACTGAGATTATGTTAATGGGGAAAGCCTCATCCATTTGGGCGGATGACTGGTGGCCCACCAAATTGGGAGAGGTCCCCGTTCCCAGAAAAACTGTGAAAAATCTTGGGATAAAACTGGATCAATCACTAACAATGAAGGATCATATAAATGCCACCGTTAGTTCCTGTTATTATGCCCTACGCCTTCTGCGTAGGATCTTTCCTTACCTACCTATGAATTCTCGAAAAACTCTTGTTCAAGCTATGGTGATTGGCAAAATGGATTATGGAAATGCCCTACTGGCAGAGGCGGATGAGTCCTCGCTAGCAAAATTGCAAGTGATTCAGAACACGGCTGCAAGGCTAATTTTGAATCGCCCTTCGGGCTCTTCGTCTGAGCCGCTGCTGAGAGAACTACATTGGTTACCAGTAAAGAAGCGATCCGTTTTTAAAATATGCTGCCTCACGTATAATGCTCTTGGAGGCAAAGGGCCTAGGTACTTGCAGAGGAAACTATTAAAATATGTTCCCAGCCGAACTCTTAGATCTAGTTCACTCGGCCTCTTACAGGTGCCCCGAATACGCCATAAGCGTACGGGGGGAAAGCTTTCTCCTACCTTGCTCCTAAATACTGGAACAAGTTACCCCAGGCTCTTCGTGAGTCCCCTTTCTATGGCTCCTTCAGAAAAAAACTTAAAGCATTTTTGTTTTAGGACTACAGGCAATCCCTCATGGTATGTCTCAACACAAGCGCCGAGATGCCCCCGGGTGAGTTGTGCGCTATAAAAGTGGTGTTAACATAACATAACATAACAACGTTGAGCAAACCAAACAGCTAATATATAGGGTACTTCCCTATGTAGCCGTGGCGGATACTAAACCCTGCCCACTCCAGACGTCTTTTGGAGTAGATGGGTAGGGGTCTTGTGAGAAAATAGCACGGCTGAGTTACTCAGTATCTAACGTTGAATTACCGCCTTACCAAACCGTTGGGCGCCATGTAGTGTAGCTCCTATTTCCCTAATAGGCTCTGCGCATTGGAATAATATATCCTATAGGTTTGACATAGGACTAAGGTCAGTATGTCCCTATCGAGTATATTAAACTTAATTACTTGTGCCAGCTAGCTCAGAGGCCACTAGAAACTCCTTGACAACAAGAAGGGAGTAGTTTCTGGCAGCCGCAAAACATGACCACTATGTTTCCCTTTAGAATCAGAACGTGTCCCAGAGTCGTGGAAACAATAGATAACTATTTCACTCAGCTCAGTCGTGCATGCTTAGTTTTCTCCAAGTTTACACAGAAAGAAATAGACGGGTGTTTTCAATAAAAGATTTATTGAACAGTCTTGTTTCTGGTGTAAGTTAAATGTGCTGTTATGATCACAAGACAGTATGCGAGATAAATAATGTACAGGGTGAGCAGTAGAAATAAATAATACTGCGATAGCATTATCTTTTAGCGTATATTCACATACATAAATAACATGAGCTAAAAATGCGAGTACTCATATGATGCGTTTCTAATCTAGTTCTACCCCAATGTACCTAACCTAATCCTAGGTGTAGGGAGAGGTATGAAGTAGGTGAAGTATTCCTTACTATGGTATACTAAGAGTATGTTAAGCCTAGTATGCCTAGTACGCTTAGTATGCTTAGTATGCCAAGAGTCCCTCTAGGTTTTTATCAGCTCCATACCTGAAGAATGAGAGAGGTAGGAATCTCTTTGCCAGACTCGAACTCCAACACCCCGCAAGGGAAGTCAGATCACTGGAAGCTGGATTCTCTGCGTGCAGGGATGACAGCGTCTTCTCAGTGCGTCAGGCCGGGAAACGGGCTCCTCTGAAGTCGAGGTCTCCTCTAGTTTACAAGGGCTAGGGAAGGTATATTTATACCTGAGAGTACCTAGGAATGTTAGCATTGATGTGAATCGGACAGCGAAAGACGTCATGAATGAACCCCTAAGGAATAACGGTTCATACATAATATATGAGTCCTTGAAGAAATCAATAGTCCTGGACTAGGGAAACTCCCGCAGCCTAAGGGTCTGTTCTTCATGTACTCCTTGTGACGTTAGGGTGGACGGATGTCGGAGACCATGCCTGTATTTGGAGTGCATGTTTTAATGCCTAAATAAGGCCTGGGATTTTATGCCTATATAAGGGCAGGGTGAATTGTGCCTATATAAGGACATGATACTGGAAAGCCCGCTATGGACACCCTAAGAGGAATACAACACCATGAAGCAGAATTGGAATATGCACAATCTGTGGATCTAAAAAAGTCCAAATAAAAGTTATAAGTCCCCCTTGGTCTTCCCGCTGGAGATGGAATTTCTGGTACAGACAAAGTGACATATCCATCCCAAATCCCTTGGGTTGCCAGGTTTCCTCAAGCATGATACTATCATATGTTGTTACATCAGTTAACCATTTTTTCATAGTTAATTTGGAACCTATGCCTGAAATATTTCAGAAAATATAATTTGAGTAATTAACATGCAGGGCTTTGCATGAGAAGTTATTATGTTTCCATCAGTTAGCCAATCAGTCCTAATGGGTGCAGTTCCCTCCACCCTTTGTCAGTCTAAGTCCTCAGATCAGAGAGTGGAGAAAAACTGACTATGGTTGGCACCAGGCCTCCTTCACCCAATGAGGCAAAGGTTTGTCGCTTGGTTGCTGTTTAGCAGGCCTGCACCGCAAATGCTTGTAAAACAAGTCCATGTGTAAAAGACTAGTATGCATCTCATTCCTCAACAATTCTGGGAAAGAAGATATGCTACAGTTGGATATTTACAGATGATGACTGCACAGTCTCCTTTAAAGGATTTTCAGGAGGGCCTTATCCAATTCAATTTCCACAATTAGCAGCATTAAAGTTGGCATTTTTGAGAACCAGTGGCACACCTTATTCTTTAGCTGTATAGTATATTCTATTTTCCTTTGTTTCAAAATTGGCACATTAACAATAGCAGCAATGTGAGGGCATGAATCCAGTGGAAGGTTAAATCAATGATAAGATGATTGCTGAACATGTTTAATGGGACCATGGGGACCAGGAGTCTGTGTTATTTCACATTCTGAAGCTGTAGAGTTATCTAGACATTCAGGTATGATTGATTGCAGCAGGCTTCCAGGGTTGGCTCCAATGAATTAGAAATAGGTGTGGGTGATGGATGTGTAGTAATCCCAGCTCTGCAATCATGTGTGTGTCACCCTAGAAGTAGTTAGTTTCACAATTTCATTTTTCAATACATAGAGTCGCTCCACCAGAGGGCAAACACTAGACTCAACAATACCTTTGAGTTTATCAAAAAAGATATCTCAGTCAGGGTCTCCCCCTTCCCAGGGAGCTCTCATCATCCCCAAACAGACGAGGGACTGGATGGTGGTTAGCCTGAGTTTCAGACTATACCGTATGTCTATTTGCCTTTCTTTTCCTTTTCCCAATGGGGCTAACATTACTTCTATCCGGACAATCAAGTGCAGTTGGGTCACACTAATATGGTATTATTGCTTCAAAAACCTTCAGGGGGACTGGAATGGAGTCACAATGATCTAGTGAGAGCAGCCTCTATGCCAAGGTAATATCCTTGGAGATAACTCCCACCGCCCATGCTAGAAAGGAATACAGAGTAAAACTATTTTGCTCGCCTTCAGGTTTTGAGCCGTTGTTTTTCCTCTTGCCCATATTTATGTATATATTTGCCAAGTAAAAATGATAAAAATGGCAGTGGCTTGTTGGCTAGAACCAAGCAAAAAAATGCAGCAACGCCAAAAGGATTAGTAAACACGATCAGCCCTTTCTTACTGGGTTAGTCGACGCCAGATCATCCAGATCAACCACAAAACTCTGCTTGATAGCGATTGCAAGCCTCAAAGTATGCAATCACAGAATCAAGTGAAATTAGGAGTAAAACAATGCAAAAATACCATGGCTTTATCCTTGAGCCAAGTCCAGTCCAGCCTAGCCCAGCTTCTTCCGGTATTTTCCCAGGCCACTCCCAGGCACGTACCTGCATGTTTCAAACAGCGGGATGCTGAAGCACCTCTATATGTCTCTTCCCCACCACAAAACAAACAGGTACAGGCACAGGCTTCTGGGTTAAGTAGCTACTGCGGTGGCTGCATGTAAATAACACCCCGTGCAGTGGGAAACTGGATCTCTCTTTATAATGCCTCTGCATGTCCCTCCTCCACCATCAAGCAAACAGGTACAGCGACAGGCTTCTTGGCGATCTAGTCCCTGCAGTGGCTGCATCTCCCTCCAAATTTCACCCCTCCTTTTTTGCTGGATTTGTTTTTCTTGGCTTTGAAACTTTACCACTGCTAACCAGTGCCGAAGTGCTTGTGCTTTCTCAAGGGGTTTGTACAAGATATAGTTGGCTTACACCTGATTGGCAGATTTAAGTTACATATAAGTCCCTGTCTATGGTACTACATTTATCCAGGGTCTATAAATAAAATGCAACAAGTGGGCCTCCGGCATTCCTTTTGCCACCCACTTCACTCCGAAAAGCACTTTAAAGCATGTCTCAGGCATACCACTGCTGCTTGTAGTGCAGTATTTAAACTGCCATTTCAACCTACAAAAATAAACCTTTGGCCAGGCCTAAACCTTCCTTTTTAGGTCGAGCCTAGCGGCAGCGCGCATGCGCTACTCGCTCTGCGAGACTGCGGTAGAAGAGTATGGGAGAGAAGCCGCGCCCACTCTCCTCCCATATTTTTCATTGGCTTGTGTCATTGTCTTTCGTAAATGCTGCCTTCGGATTCGTTAATAGGCTTGTTAGTCCCACCTTAGTACGGCCTTGTCTTCATTTGTAACCTCCCAGGGCTACTGGCCCTTTTACTTCGGTTGTTTCACAGGACCTGTTCTTTAGTCTGTGAGCACTATTTACTTTATTGAGTTTCTCTTACTGCAGGCCGGACATGCGCTGCTTCAGCTGAAACCTCTTGTGTTTTTTTAAGCAGCACGGCCGCCCCTGTAACACGGGTGCCCATTTTTAAGCACTCTAACCCGGCATTATCTTGTGTCTGTTTCAACCCCCCTGAAGTAAAATGGATTTAGAAATGATTAGCGAATTAAGACATGTGAATTCCAGGTAGCACATAATCTTGTGCTAATGGGCTGAAGCTGACAACAGCACATCTGTGTTACATGTCATCTGTACTAAAGCTACCTGAGGGGTTGTTTTCAAAAGCCTGTTTTATTAACAACAACACCACCACCACCACCAATACCAATACCACCACCAATACCACCACCAATACCACCGCCACCAATACCACCACCAATATCACCACTACGAATACCACAACCACCAATACTATCACCACCACCAATACCGATACCACCACCACCAATACCACCACCACCACCACCACCAATACCACCACCAATACCACCACTAATACCACCACCACCAATACCACCACCAATATCACCACCACCAATACCACCACCAACCAACAATACCACCACCACCACTACCACCACCACCACCAATACCACCACCACTAATACTACCACCAATACCACCACCAAAACCACCACCAATACCACCACCACCAATACCACCACCACCTGCAATACCACCACCACCAATACCACCACCACCAACACCACCAATATCACCACCACCAATACCACCACCACAATACAACCTCTACCACCAATACCACCACCAATACAAATACCTCCACCACCAATACCACCACCACCACCACCAATACCACCACCACCAATGCAATACCACCACCACCAATACCACCGCCAATACCAATATCACCACCAATACCACGAGTACCACCACCAATATCACCAGCACCAATACCAACACCAATACCACCACCACCAATACCACCACCACCAACACCACCAATACCACCACCACCAATACCACCACCACAATACAACCTCCACCACCAATACCACCACCACCACCAATACAAATACCACCACCACCAATACCAATACCACCACCACCACCAATACCACCACCACCACCAATACCACCACCACCAATACAATACCACCACCACCAATACCAATACCACCGCCAATACCAATACCACCGCCAATACCACCAGTACCACCACCAATATCACCACCACCAATACCAACACCAATACCAATACCACCACCAATACCACCAGTACCACCACCATCAATACCAATGCCACCACCACCAATACCACCACCAATACCAGCACCACCACCCACAATACCACCACCACCAATACCACCACCTATACCACCATCACCACCAATACCACCACCAATACCACCACCAATGCCACCACTAATACCACCACTAATACTACCACCAATACCACCGCCACCAATATCACCACCACCAATACCACCACCACCAATACCAACAATACCACCACCACCACTACCACCACCAATACCGCCACCACCATTACCACCACCAATACCACCACCACAAATACCACCACCACCATTACAACCACCACCACCAATACCACCACCACCAATACCACCACCAATACCACCAATACCAATACCACCACCACCAATAGCAATACCACCACCACCAGTACCAATACCAATACCACCACCAATACCAATACCACCTATACCACCACCACCAATACTACCACCAATACTACCACCAATACCACCACCACCACCAACAACACCACCACCACCAATACCACCACCACCACCAATACCACCACCACCAATACAACCTCCACCACCAATACTACCATCACCACCAATACAAATACCACCACCACCAATACCACCACCACCAATACCAAAACCAATACCAACACCACCAATACCACCACCACCAATACCATCACCAATATCACCAATCCAATACCACCACCACCAATAACAATACCACCGCCAATACCAATACCACAACCAATACCACCACCACCAATACCACCAATACCACCAATACCACCACTGCCACTAATGCCACCAATACCACCACCACCAATATAACCACCAATACCACCACCATCAATACCACCACCACCAATACCACCACCACCAATACCACCACCACTACCAATACCACCACCTATACCACCATCACCACCAATACCACCTCCAATACCACCACCAATGCCACCACTAATACCACCACCAATGCCACCACCAATATCACCACCACCAATACCACCACCACCAATATCACCACCACCAATACCACCACCACCAATACCACCAATACCCCCACCACCACTGCCACCACTAATACCACCACCACCAATACCACCACCAATACCACCACCACCACCAATACCACCACCAATACCGCCACCACCACCAATACCACCAATACCAATGCCACTACCACCAATACCAATACCACCACCACCAGTACCAATACCAATCCCACCACCAATCCCACCACCACCAATCCCACCACCACCAATACCACCACCACCAATACCACCACCAATACCCCACCACCAATACCACCACCACCACAAATACCTCCACCAATACCTCCTCCACCAATACCAATACCACCACCAATAACACCAATACCAGTACCACTAATACCAATACCAATACTGCCACCACCAATACCAGCACCACCACCAATACCAATACCACCACCAATACCAATACCAATACCACCACCACCACCAATACCAATACCACCACCACCAATACCAACACCGCCACCACCAATACCACCACCACCACCAATACCGCCAGCACCAATACCACCAATGGCACCACCACCACCAATACCAGCACCACGAATACCACCACCACCTATACCACCACCACCACCACCAATACCACCAATACCACCACCACCAATACCAATACCACCACCTCAGTGCCTCTCGCTCACTAGTAATAGCAGGGGCACTGTACGAGGCTAGAGCTGCAGCCGAGACCATCCCTCCCTCCCTCCATGCCTGCCATAAAGCCACCAGGAGGTGAAGCCAGGGCCCTACTACAGCTGGATAGTTTTTTATTAGGCCAAAGATAGCAATGACATTACGCAATGCCACACTGCACACTCAAATCACCGAGAGGGCAGGAAATAGCCCCCCTACCGCTCTTCCTCCTGAGATGCGACAGTGTAATCACAGAGAGAAAGGTGTTGGAGGGCTTTGTTAGTGTTTATAGCTCAGATCATATGTAACTTTCACTTCACACTTTGTGTCTGGGTAATTTGCAATGCTTACACATCTTCTTCACTGCACTATTTAGCACTACTTTGAAGACGTCGCAGGCCGGTCTCTTCCTCTGATATTTACAATCTAACAAGCGGTCGAGAAGGCCCTTTATTGCAATGCAATAGGTCTCGCATTTGCGAGAGTTAAGCTATTATTATTGTAAATGACAATGCCTTATATTTATGTTTTTAAATTCCAAAACATAAATAAAAGGCATTGTCATTTACAATGCCAATAGCTCAAACTCATGTGAATGCAAGACCTATTGCATTGCAAATGCTTGTTAATATACATCACCACTACGGGAGGCCCTAAAGCCCATAAAGCTGGTATGAAAAACTCCAAGATCTGTTTCTCAGTACTGACCGGCCTATGTCTGCTATTAGATAACATTAGTTTACCTTATTACATATAATAAGTGCTAACATTTGATCGAAAGCAGGTAGAAAGTCATGGTGCACTCAAATGAAATCTAATTTAAGTCAAAATTGTGAAACTGCCACTTTTAGAAAGTTGGCATTTTCTTGTTGTAACCATTTGATGCCTGCTTCTGAGACAAAAGGGTGTAGGAAGGATTGGCCATCCTGCCAGGATTGTTGGGGTTTAGCTGTTCCCTGCCCCACTTACATTTCAAAAGGGCTTACCTTCTACACACACAAAGGATCCTGACATTAGTCTTTTGTCACCCCAGACTTCATGGAGCCTTCATCAGGAAGCCATGTATACTGGATGCCTGGCATTTCATAGTGTTTCCAGCTAAAGGGCAGTCTTAAGTGGAACGTCTGTGGCAAACACGATCAATATTCCTATGTTGTGCCAAGCAACATCTGTTTGTAATGGAGCTCAATGTGATACGCTCCTATAAATCATTGGTTGATTCTGCGGGGAGCTCGTACCGAGCGTCTCAAAGGGCAGCGGATCTTCGGTGTCTTGAAAGGGATGCGTGCACCACGTATCGGGAACCCGAACCGGCGTCCGGATATATTAGCGCAGAAGCGCAACCGGTAATGTCTCCCTGTTGGTAACGCCACTTAAGGATCAATCCAGAATATAAAGCACCTAATTGTATAACGTGCTAACATGTCACCCAAGACTTCATGGAGCCGTGGGAGGGGAAGGGGAGAACTTTTGGACCCTCAGAGCATCTATTCAGTACCAGTAGAAGAGAATTGTGTTATACTTGGGTATGAGAGGTTTGAGGATAGGTTATATATCGGTTTGTCCCATGGCAATGGAGTAGTAAGTAGAGGGTGCTATTTCTTCCCTGATGACCAAAATGTCGCAGATTCCTTAGGGTGGAACAAGGGCATATGAAGTAGTTTTAAAGCCTGAGTTAATTTCCACAGAAAGAACTCTGCAATGGTCATTGCCTGGTTTATTTGTATGTAGCTATTTGTGTCCTGCTTTGTAGCTTACATTAATCTACATTTTCAAAGTATGTAAAGAAGTTTGAGAAGACCACCAGTAGTTGGTTCTATGAGTGGTTTTCCTTCTTGGTATGGTCAGTGTGACTGAAAGCCATGGAAGAGACTAGCCATTATTTGTGTCTAATTCAGTTGCCATTATGTGTTCTTTCCAGTGAGGATCATGTTTGCCTGAGATACACCTGTTACCAATGACTATAGCATTGCATATGAGGTCTGTATAGGAAGATGAGAGGGCCAAATATGTTGTCAAACTTATCATTTCAAACAGCTGGAATGTCTCTTCCAATCCTAATAGTTGGAAATTACCTTATCTGGAATTAATCAAATGCAGAATATAAACATTGCACATGTGGGAGCTGTTTCTTGGTTGCTGTCTTCTGCATGGTGCACAGACTGCCTGAATCTGGTATCCTGGTTTCTGCTTTTGGCACTAGCATGTGTGATTTTACATAAGTGAAGTCCTGGATCTGTCATGTGTCCTGGAGCCTGGAGGGGTACACCAAGTATGCCCTCATTGCACAGACATTGGACTACTGTCACTGTCAAGGGTTAGTACAAGTGGTGGTGATATAATACCGTGCTTTGTGAATCCATATTTGTGACAAGAACTTTTTGTCTGTGCCACTGGATTGGAGAGCTACTTGCCATATCATGTAAAATTCTGTCTGCTTTTAGAAGCTAACACATATCCTTGTTCTAACATCCTTAGTGTATGTTGTGCATGTTTGTGTATGTGACCTTTGTGGTACATGCATCGTGTATGAGGATACCATAGAAATGGAGGCCTGTGGCACCTATAATTTATGCCCATAGTCTGGCCCTCTGCATTAAATGGAGGTGAGGTTGTTTTCCCAGACGTGTATTGCTGACATTCCATATGCCGGAAGGAGGAGACGTAGATGCTTGTTGTTGTATCCCTGACTTAGGAACTTTATCTAGTAACAGGGGAACCCCTATATTTACATTTGCTTACTTTTCCAGAGTGCTCATTCAAGGTCATGGCACTTCATCCAAGTTAGCTGAAGATTATATCAACTTCATCGTAAAATCAAACACACCAGCTGCCATTTGATTAGCCTGGATCATCACTGCCACAAGCCATATTACCCATCAGTCATGGAACCAGCACACTCGACCTCGCACCAGTGAGAGTGAGTATCAAAAATACAGAAATGTCAAAGACGTATTGTCCTTAACTCAAGAGGGAGTTATATTGCTAGGGTCAAGAATCTTGATTCCGTAGAGTCCGGGGCAGAAAATGATTGAAGTTGCCAATGAAGGACATAGGGAAATCGTTGCCATGAAACTAGCTCTCCGAGACAGAGTCCTCACCCAGCAGATGCTGAAAAGTAAATCTGATGCTCCCTTTGATGCCGATCCATTCCAAGTAGTGCCGACCAAAGGACACATGATGACTGTCCAGGGCCCTGGGAAGTCTATTACCAGAGACTCTTTTCACTTTTGGCTTTTGATTAATTGTTCACCAGATCTCCATGGTGAAGGAGAGACTGATTCTGAAATACCATTGACTGCTGCCGCCTTCTCACCATCCCACTAGATCTTGGATCATGATGGCCGATCTCAACTTCACACGACATGGTCTGGTCGAACCATTACAGTGCCAAAGAGATTAATTGAGGCGATTTAAATGTATATGCGTGTGTATTTTTATGTAAAAGCAACAACTTTTCATTTAACAGAGGTGTAGAGGTAGTGTCTTGTGAAATAACAATGATGGAAGCTTTTTGGCTTCTAATGAACTCCGTATAGCTATGACGTAATGAATAGGCTGAAGTCTGTTTCACAATGTTGAGTTCGCAGTTACATGCAGACGAATAAAGACCAGTGGTGGCTGGCACGGAACGGAACGGGGGTGGAGGGGCGGAGGGCATGAGTGTAGGGGGTGAGGGGTAAAGAAATAAAACATGCCTCCACGCCTCGTCTTGTCTCTCCACGTCGTCCCTCCGGTGGGCTGGGACAGGAATCACCCAGGCTTCCCTGACCAATCACTTCGGCGTTCAGCCAGGGAATGGGAGCCTGGGTACGTTCTCCATCCAGGCTGTAATGCAGCCTGGGTTGAGAACATTTAAAGTGTGTATGACTGTTTGGCCGGCCCGAGAGTGCCGACCAAACAGTCATTGCATACTTACAGAGTGCCCCCACTCCTCCACTCGGCTCTGAGAGCAGAGCAGCCCCACCCCACCCCCCAAAGATGCCGCAGCAAGAACAAATAAAATGATAATAACAACAAGTTATCATTTTATTTTTCCTTTATTTACACTGCTGAAAGCAGTGGAGCGATGCTCCTCCACCTTAGCGGAGGAGCCGCCACTGATAAAGACATGTATTACTGAGCTCCATGCGTGACATAGACATAGGTGATTACCCCGGCTGGGAAGATGCTACACCATACTTTTCAGGGATCCAAATAATCTTTTGGTACATTTTCTGCAGTTCTGTTTGGGCTATGAGGGCTGTCCTATTTTTCCTCCAAACTTGCCTTTCTATACTGATGTCTTTGATATTTTTTTAGTTGAAGTAGCTAATCCAGTGGATTATTCTTCCGTGTTTGCTCACACTTCTTTCCCAAAAATGTGTTAGTTAATTTTTTTTCTATCGCTAATGTTTCCATGTGAGCCTCTTTGCCCACTAATTTATGAAGGGTTAAGCTGTAACTGCACTGGTTCCAGGCAGATCACCCCTTATTTCCACTTAGTTATCCAACTGCTACTCCTGTATTGAAGCTGTGGTCGGATGTTTAAGATTCATAAACGTGGTTGCACTTTATATTGGAGCAAGAGTCGACAGGTTCGAGCACTGCCTTGAGGTCAATACAGTCTTCTCATTACAAGAATGCTTCACTGGAGAAGAAACAATTAGCATCCAGCTCCAACTTGGGACATTTGCCACATATGCAACTATTAACAAGAGACCCCTGGTGGGTTTTCCATATTCCAGCCACTGCTATGTCCAAAAATTCAAGTGTTCTAGAAGATATTTACGAGAAGTGTGAGATGTCAGAGTGTGTTCCAAGAATTTTGCAAAAAACGCACTAACTGTTTAGTTAATTTGCTAGTCAGTAGGAAGCATGTCTCATTATTAATTGCAAATTTAACTCAAAGCATTCAATGTAAACCTCACTGTAATTAAACCCTTGGGAGAAAAACATCCACCACATGGTGTTTTTTGGCTTCAAACGTTGCATGGACTCAAGGTGTCAGCAATTGCAGCCCCATGGTACCTGAGACACTATAAAATGCCAGCACAGCACACCTGTCCATGAGCGCCATGAACAACATGTGGTGTAAAGACCAGCCAGAGAGTGCTGAAACTGACTTTTCTCCTCTGAGGCACCTGCATGTTTTGCTTCACCTGTTAGGTAAGGTAAACAAGGGCGTAAAATATACTTTGAGAATTACAGCTGCTGAACATCCCCATACTGAGTAGAACATTGGTGTGGCTTCAAAACTCAACAAAGAAATGTTTCTGTAACAAAACGTGCCATATTATGAACATGTATGACAATTAAGAATAGGCCTCCCGTGAGTCCCCTAAATTTACAAACCAAAGGGCCAGTGTGATTTCTAATTCCTGCTCTTACTTACAACCAAGAGAATTAGATAACTTTCTAAGCAAGGCCCACCACAATCCACTTGACTTCTTGATCATCATGCAGGGGCACTCCGGGATAAATTACCAATACGCAAATGCTTCTGTGTGCCTTCTGTAACATTTCATCTGCAAAAACTAAATGGAAAAATAAGGGCAGGTGAGAGCCACTTGCTTCACATTAGGCACAGCCAAGATTTCTAAGATCTAATGAAAAATAATGTATTGTGCAAAGTGATAAAAGGGTAAATCTGTTTGATGCATAAAGATTATGGGGATGATCATACACCCTGAAAACCAGAAATCTATTAGTGATGCAGCCTGCAGAGAAAGAAATGCACTTATACCAATTGACTGATAGAATTTGCAGAATTACAAATGTGCCAGATCTCCTGTGCACCTTATTACAAGTGCAACAGGACATAATGCACTTGTGAGGCGGTCGGGATATTCCTCACATTTCCGAGGTATTATACCATCCTCCAAACACTAAGGGCTTGATTATGAGTTTGGTGGCGCGGCACCAGATCCACCCCACTACTGCACCGCCAAAACCTGTGGTCGGGCCACCAGCCAGAGTATGAGTGTTTCTCATGTCTGGTGGGCTTTTTTTTTTACATTCCCATGGTGGTGCCCTAAAAATGGGAACCGCAATGGGAACGCCAAAAACAATTCCTGTATGGCATGGACTGTAAAGTGCTTGCTGTGCTGGAACTGCTGTGCATGCACACAAGGGGGCACATGCTGCCCTCTGCAGGCACCACATGGCGCAGAGGCACAAGATAGCCATGTAGGTTTTCATGGAGGAGGAACCGCCATGAAAACCGTGGTGGAGAGGAAACCCACAATATGCCTGGCGGGACCGCGGCTGTCCCATCAAGCATATTGCGGCCTTCTGACCACCGCAAAACTGCCAGGGAACAGCGGTTCCCTGGCAGCTGTGGAGGGGGTGCAATGTTGGTCCGACTGCCCAAATTGTAATAGGGAGGTCTGAACACCATCACCGCCTCGCCCTCATGAGTCCGGCGGTCCCTGGACCACCAGACGCTTAATTTGGCCCTAAATCAGGCCTGGAGTCACATGATGCTAGTCATTGTACTTTGTACTGAAGTAAACCACAAGAAGTCCATGTGCTTTGTTGCAGAGTGATTGTGATTGATTGTTCCCTATGTAGCATTATCAGTATAAGGGATTTTGATAACTGACATATCAGGTATTCATTTTATTCACAAGCAGTCTAGGTTCTGATGGGGGCGCAAGATGCATGAAGACAGCAGAGTAAGAAATCTTTATTTAATGAACTAATGCATATCTAAGTGAATAGTAATGTAGAAAAGAAATATGCACCATTTATACATGTGCAGATTAAGTAAATAGATTAGGTAAATGCGTGAAGGCAAAACTAATATAGGCCACAGTGCTTATTAACTAACGCTAAGTGAGACGTGTTTATATACAATGTATTTAAGGGCATTGGATTACAGCATTGTGTTTAGTTGAAAAGTGCATCTTCAAGTTAATTAGCACAATGCGCTAACAAAATGCCAGTGCATGCCCATAATGACATAACTAGTACGTTGAGGAAATTGTGACCACTGCAGAAAGAAAATATGTCATTGATGTAATGTCTTCTGAGAGGCATTGTCTCAATAAGCAAAAAGTATCAACATTCAAATGGACGAATAAGGCAGACCTTATGTTAGCAATAATTTCTATTATAAAGTTAAGTTGTTAAGGTTCCCAGACATATAGCACTACCTTTCAGGGAATTAATGCCCTTCTGTAAGGAACTGAAATATTTATTGCAGATAGGGTAACAGCTAGACGCCTTCCCACAGAAAACAGAATGACATAATTAGTCCACAGCGATGAACTATGGGACTGAGTGGGACTGCCCCCTAAATGAACGGGGCGTAGTAGTTTTCCAAGACATTCTTTCAAGAGCCCCAAGGTTGACTCTCGGACCTGGGAAACCACAAGGGCGACAGTGTAGCTGCTGGTGCAAGAGGACTTTGCCTTGAACTTCCTGGCCTTTCCTTATTTTGCCTAATGGGACTTTTGCTTGAGGCTTGACGGACGGACAGAAGATGGATTTGCAGAAATAATAATGAGAAACGCACAGACTAAAAAGCCACGTTCGACGTGTTTATTCCTTGAAAGACATACATTAGCCAACTGACACTGCATATCCAGGACATATATTTTTCAAAACTGTTGGGTTAAAAAGGGAAAGGTGTGTCTTATTTCTGGGACATTTATAAGGCTAAGGAAAGGTGATTAGTAAATCTAACTTCTCATTTCAAGACAACACCAACACATTTCTAATATTAATTGAGACAAAACTTCCCAGTCACACAATGGGGCATACTCTCAAGGACTCATCGCCGATTTATCGGCACTTTAGCGCCGCAAAAGTGGCGATAGATTTATCGCCCTATTCTCAAGCTGGTGCAAACTGCCAATATCGCCAGTTTACCAGCGATAGCTGCCGCAAAAAACAGCGCCACGGATGAGTGCGACAACTAACGCTAATGATATGCAGAGTAGGCGTTCCCGTGCAAAAACACACGAAAACACCATTTTGCGATATTCTCAACGACCAGCCAGATCTGCGATACGAACCAAGAACAGGCGATAAGGCGCGTTAGCTGCAGGGATTTAACACCTGCCTTCTGCTGGTGCTAAGCAGGACGACTACCTGTAGTATGAAAGGGAGCCCGGCCCAGAGCCACATCTGAAGACCCACAGATGCCATGGAGCCAATGAACATGTAGCTCGGAGACCCAAGAGGGCCACAACACCCACCGCCACCACCCCCAAGACCCCCCCCCTCTGTATCCCCCCCGGACTACCACTGAGGCAGCGTAGGACAAGACAGCGGACCTTCCGAAAATGGCATGGCCCCACAGCCACACAAATGCAGAATGTGGGGAGAGGTGGGAACCAAGTATGTGTGAAAGAGGCAACTCACCCATGAAGAAGAATGTTCACAATGCCAAGTGTGGCGGTGATGTGCTGGACAGACCACAGAATGCAGAGCACAGACATGTCCATGTGGACATATACTGCTGGGGTTTGTAGTGTTGTGGACAGTGGACGCAAACATGTTACCTCAGGCAGTGGGGAAGACCCTGGACATGTAGCTGTGCCGTCCCACCCTGTAAGCGTAAGCGCAGTGGGCTGGGCCGGCGTACGCCACTCCAGCGTAGGAGTGTGGATAAAAAGGCCGGGCTCTGGGCGTGGTTCTCTTCCGTGATGGGCAACGCGTCTGCCAGGGCGGCGCACCTCACCCTGCCATGAGTCCGCCGCCGTGACCTCCAGACTTGGCGACACAGGTCCCCAGCACATCCAGCGGCACAGCAACACGGAGTCATGTGTGTGCTGGATACTGCCTCAGTCCTACACTGCGGTCAGCAGGTCCCACAATTCAAATCGTGCCACATCTGTGTTAATGGAGGAAACCACTAGTCAACAGACATTGCCCCCAGTGCGGCCTGCCCGGACGATGCATCATCGTTGGCTGTGCACCTGCTGAGTGCTCCAGGTGCCACTGACCCTGTGCAACACAAGTTGACGCTACGTGCCAATATTGAGGCAGAATTCAGTAGGCAAAAAAAACATTGCTCCCAGTGCGGCCCGCCCGGATGACGCATCATCGTTGGCTGTGCACCTGCTGAGCGCTCCAGGTGCCACTGACCCTGTGCAACACAAGTCGACGCCACGTGGCTGTGTGCCCTTTCTGACCGCTGCCTCCAGCCTACACTGCGGTCAGCAGGGCTCACAATTCACATTGAGTCTTGATTCATTTATGGCAGAGTCCAGTAGGCAACAGACATTGCTTCCAGTGCGGCCCGCCCGGACGACGCATCAGCGCAGGCCGCGCACCCGCCGAGCGCTTCAGGTGCCACTAACTCAGTGCACCACAAGTCATCGTCACGTGACTGTGTGCCCTTTCTGATCGCTGCCTCCGGCCTACACTGCAGTCAGCAGGGCTATCAAATCCAATCCTGACCTGCAAGGACACGGCATCATCGCTGGCTGCACACCTGCCACCACCGCCAGGACCACCTCCAACCAACAACTGCCAGAGTCGGAGGAGTCTCACAGCCAGCCTATCTAAGTTGCTCACACCTGTCTTGGATGCCATCATCAGCTTGATACCCTGCTCAGCTCTTCAGGTGCCACTAACTCAGTGCACTACAACTCATGGACCCTTTATGATTGAATCTGTGTGTGTGATCCGATGATCACTGTTCTAGTTGTTGCCAGCACCAACCACTCCCTGAGGGCTGGCTTACACTCACCCCACACCCATCCAGCACAGGCGTCACTGGACATGTGACCCTGGTAATAAAAATGGGCCGGGCGCACGTGCCCGTAGCCAGTTTCACTATCTATCTAAGTGTGTTTGTGTGGTCATTATGTGTGCATGATGGGCCAGGGCCCTACCACATTACATTGTGCTGTGGACAGCGGATGCAACCATGTCACCTCAGGCAGGGGGTAAGACCTTGGACACGTAGCTTTGTCGTCCCCAATATGCGTAAGCTGAGTGGGATGGGCCGGCGTACGCCAAGCCAGCTCTGGGCCGGGGCTCTGGGCGTGGTTCAGTTCTGGACTGGACAAGGAAGTATCTGAGTGTGTCACTGTTGTAGTGTCGGCGCCACCCAGTCCGCAATCGACAATGTAGCATGCACCCGGAGGGCGGGCTCGCACGAACAGGGATATGAAGGAGCACAAGACCGCTAAGGGTCTTGGCTCATACATGCCAAGTGTTGTGTGTATCTGTATTGCCGCAGCATGAGCCAAATGCCTAGCCTTAATCACAGGGTGAGTTCAGCCAGGCATGAACTCTACATTTGTGTCCGCCCTATCCTTCCCACAGGCCTACACTCACGTGGCCGCCCACCTCCAACAGCCAACATCACAGTGTCGTTGTCAGGCTTGTTGACATGCGCAGACAGGCATGACAATGGTGTGCCGTAGGAGTGCAAGTGATGCAACTGCGCAGCGCACACAAGTAAATAGGCTCGGGGGAGGGAGGAGCAGCTGTGAGGCAACGTAACACACAGTGATGCCGCTCATTTGCCACATGCAAGACATGTCAAACATGAATCCCAAAGTCGCACACATCCCACCCCACCCCCAACAAGCCACTTCACATTTCCTGAATGCAAGCAGATGAGAAACTAACATTAGTGATGAAAGCTCCTTTGTCTGAACTATCAGGCGGAAGCACATCTGCACCTCCGACCTCGGAATTGCATGTGCCCGGCACCTGATGACGACTCCCACACTACGCACAGCCCGACGAAAGACCAACGTATACACACCCCACACACAGAAGTCCTTGCTCAAAGTTATCTTGAATGGAATGGCCTTCACACTTACTCCCACACCATCCCAGGCGTACAACCATTGCACACTTCAACAACTCATTGTTCCGAGCTGTGGCATTTCATCCACAGAACTGGCGCAGGTCAGAACAGTGCTGCTTCAACCAGGGCCACTAACGCAATGGCAGAAATCCCGGACACATGCACAAACCCTGTCACGTGGAACTGTACCGTGCACGTATGCTGCATTTACTGGGGGCACTGCCATTGGTAGTGCTGCGGATCAGTTACCGGCTAAACTTCCGCCTTGCCAACGTCACCTGCGTGCAGCCTGTGTTGCATTGTCGCTCGTGCATATTCGAGTGGTCCATGGATGTCTGCCTATCCAACAGGACGGTAGCCGAACTGGATTTCGACATGTGTGTGCACCCCCTGTTGGCCCACGACCATGAGTGTCACCGTGACACCCGTCTATGGGATGCCTGGATGCTTGGCATACATGCTGGCAGCTGGACCTGGGAGATTGCAGAACTCCTCGTGTGCAGTGACCAAATTGAGCCGCTCCCCTATTGGGCTGTAGTGCTAATTGGTGAAAGGGGGTGGACGCAGCACATCTGTCTGGACCTGCTAATGGTTAGCCTCGCCGTCAAGTTCGATGAAGTCGACAACGACCTCATGTTGGAAATGATTACCTACGAAGCTGCACTAGCTTTCATGGACATGTAACTACGTACCTGCAGACACAACAGTTTGGATCACATTGCACATGTCCCGACACCTTGTTGGAACTTGGGGTTCTGGTCACATCTCCCACGACAACAGTGGACATGGCTGCATTCGCCTGGACTCAGAATACATGAGTGGACGACAATGCGGGTAAACACACACCTGTGAATGGTGCGGCACTCCCCCGGAGTTTACAGCGGCGCTTGGCAACGTTCCACGTTCTGACATACTGCTGCATTGGTCTGCATGTTGTGGCACTTATCTTGGCCGTACTGACACGCATATGCTAATAAAGTCTACGCACCTTCACTTGTATTCAACTGTGATGAGTGTTGATTTGTATGACAATGTGTGTCTCACTGCCTATCTGGGTCATGGCCATACATGCATTACTACACCATCAGGGATGTGGGGTTGTACTAGTTCATTATCATCTCACAGTTTCCTGCTATGCCACATGCGAATGGCCATTTTCCACACACAAGCGGCAGCAGTTGTGTCTTCTGCTCTGTTGTGCTGGTGTTGCTGTTTGTTCAACATTGTTGTACATGTTGCAGTGCTCTGGATCTTATGTGTGTGTGCTGCATTGTAGGTGAGTTGCCCCTTCAGCTCTGATTTGGCTGGCCCTTATCCCTTTCAGGCGGTGTGGCTTTCACTTCTGTGCTTATGCAGTGCTGTGATGTTGCAGACTTGGGTAAATTGGGCTCTTGGTTGGTGTTGTGACTCTTGGCCATGGTTTGTCCGCAGATGTGCTCTACTTAATTGTGCATGTGTGCCATTGTGCCCATCTCCCCCCGTCCCCCCAGTCCCTGGTGGTTACTCACCCTGTTGCTGTTGTGTCGGGTCATGTTGAGCAGATCCTCTCCCTCACCAAAGACCCTCACACCGCCAAAGCCCACCTCCGCGAAGGAATGAAGGCCGTCGCCGAATGGATGAGGACCAGCCGCCTGAAGCTGAACTCTGACAAGACGGAGGTCCTCATCCTTGGTTCCAACCCTTCAGCCTGGGACGACTCCTGGTGGCCAACATCACTGGGAACAGCCCCGCCACCCACCGACCACGTACGCAACCTAGGGGTCATCCTCGACCCCACCCTCTCCATGACTAAGCAGGTCAACGCCGTTTCCTCATCCTGCTTCAACATCCTCCGAATGCTCCGCAGGATCTTCAAGTGGATCCCCACCGAAACAAGAAAAACAGTCACCCAGGCCCTCGTCACCAGCAGGCTGGACTACGGAAACGCCCTCTACGCAGGAACGACGGCTAAGCTCCTGAGACGGCTGCAACGCATCCAGAACGCCTCTGCACGTCTTATCCTCGACATCCCCCCGACGCAGCCACATCACACCCCACCTGAGAGACCTGCACTGGCTCCCTGTCAACAAGAGGATAACCTTCAAGCTCCTCACCCACGCACACAAAGCACTCCACAACTCCGGACCAGCCTACCTCAACAGACGACTCAGCTTCTACACCCCCACCCACCAGCTCCGCTCGACCAGCCTCGCCCTCGCCACAGTCCCCCGCATCCGGAAAACGACCGCCGGCGGCAGATCCTTCTCCCACCTCGCCGCCAAGACCTGGAACACCCTCCCCACCAACCTCCGACAGACCCAAGACCTACTGGCCTTCAGAAGACTCCTCAAGACCTGGCTCTTCGATCAGTAGCAGCACCACCCCTCTCTTCCCCCAGCGCCTTGAGACCCTCGCGGGTATGTAGTGCGCTTTATAAGTGACATGATTGATTGATTGATTGATTGTCCGGTCCTCCAACTCCTGCCACCATCTCTCCACTGAGGACTGTGGTCACCATTTCCTCCATCTCATCCAGCTCCTCCTGTGGCACTGGACTCCCACCTCCAGTCTGCATTGCTGCCTTCTGGCTGTCTGCGAGTTTCTGCTTGGTCTTGTGCTTCAAATCATTCCAGCGCCTCTTGACCTCGTCCATTGTCCTCCTCAGCACTCCGACTGCATTCACCTTGTCCAGGATGGACTGCCATATTCCATTTTTCATTGCCAATGACACAGTGGAGGTGACGAACAGTTGTTGATGGTGTTCTATCACCTCCGTGATCAGGATCCTATTTTCCTGCGGACTGAACCGCGTCTTCCTCTTCTTCTTCTCCTTGCCCTTCCCTGACCCCGAGGTCCCAGGCTGGTCCTCCGTGGGGCTTGTGGGGTTCTGGTTGTCCACTGTGCTTGCTCTGGCTACCTCCATGGTGCTTCACAGTTGTTTGTGTTTGGTTTGTGTTTTGTGCTGCCGCTTTTATTGTGCTTTTTGCTGCATGACTTGTGGGACTTGCAGGCCTGGCGCTGCTTATCGCTGGATTTTTTATCGCAGTTGGGCACATCGCAACTTTTTTCACGTTCGGGTTGAGATTTTTATCGCCGCGCCCGGTAGTGTTATCACGGACATTTGCAGCGTTATCGGGGTACTATCGCATGTTACCGCCGTGTTGAGAATGCCACGTTAACACGGAGTTATTTTCCCGCGATAGACGGCGATATGAAAACTTGCGTTAACCTATTTTGGCGATGATTATCGCGCATTCTTGAAAATATCCCCCAATGTCTTTTAGCTTTAAAACCCTTCAACATAGAAATGGGGAACATAATTTTCTGGTGTTTGACGCGCCTGAACTCGATTTGCAGAAACCTTCAAAGTGAAACATATGGTCAGAATAACTTGGTGCCTTAAATGTCCCAAGCACAGCATTTATTGAAAACTAAGTTTATTTAAACAAACTGTATTCATATTTGAATGTATACAATGTAAAACTAATAGGAAAAAAGAGAGGGACCCCTTCAGAACCAGGGGAATAGGGTACTAGAAAAGATAATCCCTTGGCCAAGGATACAATAAAATTGCTAAGTACAATATTAACTAGTACAGAAATGAGTGTTTTTTTCTCATAACACCCATGCGTTGCACCAATTACCACAACTACTACAGCCCATATGGTAGATCCAAATGGTTACAATAACAACATCAATGTATTCAGAGTAAAAAACATATTTTATTGTTTTTAAAACATCCCATAAATCACTATATCATAAAACTACCCCATACATTTCACAAGGGTACACAATAAAATTCATATACATAAAACATTCAAGACACAAACACAAGAGAGAAACACAGAGACAGTACACTTTGTCATTAAACGGCACATCAAAGAGGAACACTTCTCTCGCTTGTCCTGGATACACTATATTGTCTTTTGTCTGCAGGATAAGCTTATTCCAAAGATTATGCAAGAACAGCGTCGACGCGTTTTGATGGCTTAATTTATTTTTCCATCTTTATCAAGACAACCTTTATCTCTCTCTTATCGGCACTCAGTGACCATCTGTTAAAAATCGGGAAATTTTCCTCCCGCTCAAAGATTCTTTTCTCTCTAATACATTTCTTTTTGTTTTTAAAACGTTCTTTCTAGGTTTATGCCGTAAAATCTGTATCTTAGTTTTATATTACCGGCCTGGAATCCATATGTAAGATTTGTTGGTATCTTAAAATCTTGAGCGCTATAGGGCTAGAAACACCTCTGTCTTAGCGAACACTTGCGATGTGAAATATTCAGGGACTAATGGAACTTCCTCTCGCCTGCGTCACACGGGGAAACTCCTCGCCTCTACGTTGCATAAGCCCTATAGCGCTCAAGATTTTAAGATACCAACAAATCTTACATATGGATTCCAGGCCGGTAATATAAAACTAAGATACAGATTTTACGGCATAAACCTAGAAATAACGTTTTTAAAAAACAAAAAAGAAATTTATTAGAGAGAAAAGGAATCTTTGAGCGGGAGGAAAAATTTCCCGATTTTTAACAGATGTGGGTCACTGAGGGACGACATCATGCCCCACAGACAGACATAGAAGATATAATTCGAATGAAATAAGGATTAGTTTTTATGGTAACCATACAGTGCCGATAAGAGAGAGATAAAGGTTGTCTTGATAAAGATGGAAAAATAAATTAAGCCATCGAAATGCGTCGACGCTGTTCTTGCATAATCTTTGGAATAAGCTTATCCTGCAGACAAAAGACAATATAGTGTATCCAGGACAAGCGAGAGAAGTGTTCCTCTTTGATGTGCCGTTTAATGACAAAGTGTACTGTCTCTGTGTTTCTCTCTTGTGTTTGTGTCTTGAATGTTTTATGTATATGAATTTTATTGTGTACCCTTGTGAAATGTATGGGGTAGTTTTATGATATAGTGATTTATGGGATGTTTTAAAAACAATAAAATATGTTTTTACTCTGAATACATTGATGTTGTTATTGTAACCATTTGGATCTACCATATGGGCTGTAGTAGTTGTGGTAATTGGTGCAACGCATGGGTGTTATGAGAAAAACACTCTTTATGTACTAGTTAATATTGTACTTAGCAATTTTATTGTATCCTTGGCCAAGGGATTATCTTTTCTACTCTACAATGTAAAACTAACACTTTCAGTCTCAAATACAGCCTTACTGCAGGAAAAACATTGGTATGTGAATCTTTAAAATACATCTTTAAAATCAGGTGGGGCGGCTTGTCCTGGGTATGACATCTCAGGTGGAGACACAATGTACCACCTGCATGAAAAGTAAACTTCCCTCAGCATTGTCTCTGCAGAGCCTTGCAAGTGTATGTGCCGGGCTTGTGACCCCCCACTAGGGAAAATGAGCAGCCGATCCCACAGTCAGACGGAAAGTCTCGCTCGCTGTGTGTAGCCTGCCTGTGTCTCTTCGCCATGAGGAATGGAGCTGGGTTGGAGTGCGACTGAAGCTAGCTTGCCCCCAGACCAGGGGTAAGATTTGCATTTCTTTCACTTATGCAGCCTAGCAGGAAGAGAGCCACTGAGCAACTTTCCTGGGTCAGATACATTTTACAGACAAAGACAACACAATTAATGTTTGAAATGCAAGCTTAGTCCTGCAGAGCAGATCCCTGAAATCCTTGTGTGTTATAGCTCGAATCTCTAAAGTCATTTTAATAGCAGTAATTGACTGCACTGTCAGGACCACTCTGTCTAGGGTTCTAATTTATTTTACTCAGAATTGTTGCATGCACATGTATAGCTGCTACCGTGGGGGCCCCACAAAGTGTGACATTGTTAACCATTCTAAACGTTTAATGTAGTAGGAATTTGCATTTTTGTTTCACCGCAATAAGCACACCTGTGAGCATCATAGCATGTAAGGTACTGTAGGATACAATCAGAGCCTGCTCTAAAGTCTGACACACAACATGATGTCCCTTGGCAGCTTTGCACACCTGACCATTCACCACTGCTAGCAGTGTGTACATGTTTTATAAGGGAGGCTTGACATGCTAATCGCTTCCTGTCCTGCATCTATTTCGTATGCTAGACATGCTCTCCTGCTATGCATGTTACCCACTTGTGTAAGTGGCATTTGCAGAGGTATTGTACATGCTTTATATTTTGTGACCATGAACTTCATTGCTGCTTGCTCCTTGGAGGTTCGTGAGCTAGATTGTCCGCCACTGCCTCAGCTCGAGGTCTTCGTGGGTCTTCGAGCCCAATACGAGCCAAGCTTCCATGTGGCTCTGGCTGCCACCATGCTCGAACCAACCACTCTTGGAACTGGTGTCAAAGCTTTAACTGTTAAAGTAAAATGGGAGACAGAAAAAGAGACTCAATCAAGTTAACTTTATTCGATTCCGAAAACAATAAATGTTTGACAAACAGACATTACAATTTAAAATTTTATAGCGTATTTGTAAAACAACATAAGTAAAACTATTAAAATAGAAATTCATGAGATTCAAACAGTTAAGAAAGGATGAGATGCATAATACATGTTACGTAGTGCCACAGGACAAATCACCAATCATAAAATTTCATAGGGATTAAAACTACACATTAACAAATTACACCATTCCTGTTTATCTAACAGCTCATATCGCTTTCTAATGGCCATTGCAACTTTAATATAATTAGAGACTGCAATACAAATAGCAGGGGTAGCCAAAGAGTGCAAATAATTAAAACCTTTGATGTAAGTACAAGACCGAAGTTCCCTTAAGAGTGGGACTAAAAGTGTTCACCTTGGTTCTTTATAAAGGGGGCAAAATAACATAAAGTGCAAAGTCCTCTGAGTCGCCAAGTTATCATATCGGCAAGGTGTAAGTTTATCAGCCCACCCAGATTGTGTTGGGAATGCCATTAGAAAGTGCAAAGTACATAAGCGGAGTCTAGTTAAAAAAAATTGTATCTGTACGTTATTGGTGAAAGTTAGATAAAATTGCTGAAGAGCAGGAAACACGCGTGAGAGACCTGTCGCCTCAGGTTGTGTGCGACATGTGTTTACCCAAGAGTAATGCACCTCTTTTATAGTAGCTTTAGCGTTTGTGGGGATGCTAGCCGGATTATCATAGTAATGCCCAGGCCTATCACAAGGAACTTATTTCTTACAAATCGGAGCCAAGGGATCGACAGTGCATTATCTAGATTAATACAATCTTGAATCAAATCCCTTGAGAATATTAGTTCCTTAGACAGCCAAATGTTTGCCCATAAGAGCAGAGGGGCAATATCTATGCGATCCTCTAAAAATTCCAGTCCCAACTGTGATGACATAAGAGTGTGGGTGCACTATTTGGGGTCATCAATGACCTTTTTATCAACTTATTTTCCAGGACTTGAAGGTGGCGACTTTTATGGTAGCCCCAGACCCCCGCCCCATAGAATGCAACAGACAGGCATTTGGCTTTGTAGAGAGTAACTAGCTCTGTCACTGGCTTGTGACCTAGCTTACAGGCAAAACGGAAAAGCCCCTCCACAACCCTGATTGTCTGCTGACCCCTTGCTGTGGTGAGTGGTTCCCAGTTCATCATATTATTAAATATATTCCCCAAATATGTAAAATTATTCAACTTCTCAATACTCTTGTCCCATACAGCAACATTTCTGGTTTTAATCAATTTGGAGCCACACACCATGATGTACGATTTAGTAAAATTAACTTTTAAATCAAGTTCCGACATAAAATCTGTAAAGGCATTTAATTGATTTTTGGAGGCTATTTGCTGTCAGAGCCATTAACATGGTATCATCCGCATACGATAGTAGCGTATCAGGTTTTTCTCCAATTCTGGGGAAATCAATTTCCTTATCTAATAAAAATGCCTCTAGGCCATTGGTGTAGATTAAGAAGAGAAAAGGAGCTAAAATGCACCCCTGCTGGACACCTTCTGTAGAAACAATGGGCTTGGTTTTTCCCCCTTGGGGGCCATATCTTATGGCAACAGTGGTGTTAGCATGGTGCCTTCGCAAAAGGGAGATCCGTGCTTCCTCTTCACCCATTTTCCCCATTAATACCCACAATTTCTCCCTATTGGCAGTATCAAAAGCGCTGGACAAGTCCATGAAGGCCAGGTGAATGGAACCCTTCCTAACCTTCATGTACTTGCCCATAATCAAGGACAAATTGAGGCATTGCTCTGTGGTACCTATCCCCCTCCTGAAGCCATGTTGGGTTTTAGAAAGTTCCCCTGTGGTGGTAGCCCAAGCCTCTAGTCGGGCAAGGACGACCCTCCCCAATACCTTTGCCGTAGCATCGATAAGTGAAATTGGCCTGTAACAGGCAGGGTCATTCCTATTGCCCTTTTTAAATACAGGAACCACAACGACCTCCTTCCAGGTTGCTGGGATGGGACCAATCACCACTAGCATCTTGACCTGCGTCAAGTTGGAAATCATAATTAATTGATACCAGGGTGACAAGCTTACACCAAGGGCTTTTATGGCCCCATATTTTACTGAGATTAGCATCAGCAGCCCTCCTTTTGCCCTCCCTACCGGCGAAGGTGTTGCATGGACAGTAAAGGAACGATAACCGTCTAACACTATATCCTCCTTATGCCACATTTCCTGCAGGCAAATAATGTCAAAACCCCTGATGTACTCTAGCCAGACCTCATCGGACAGTTTGGGGCGAATTCCTGCGATATTCCAGGAAATAATTTAAAATGGGTGAGTGGTAGGTCCCAGATTCGGCGAGCCCACTAGTGTAGTATTAATGGCAAACATAGTGGCGGGAGCTACTAGGCAGGGTCCCTTCCCTCCGGGATTACCTTTGGGGATTGGGTTTGGGGGCTGAAAGCAATTTTCAGCTTTGTCCTTAACCTTATTAGCACTTGTAGATTTGAGCAGATCAGTGCCAGATAGCTCTACAAGCTCTTTGCTGCCAGGTTTACCTTCATATAAGTCCCTTCCTAGGTAAATACATTGCAAGCTTGTTCTTCTCTTTTCGACTGGCTGTCCGGATAACATAATCAGTCAGTCGATTTCAGTCAAAACTGAGAGGGCGTCAAAGCGGTTGGAATAGGTAAATGGAGAGGACTGTAAGGGAGAATATATATTCGGGCCTAACCATGGGGGCCGTTGTCTCAAAGTAATCCCCTGGTAGGGGGGATAGAAGAAACCCAGTGGGCAGGCCTTTATCAGTTCACCCGGTGAATCTCTAAGATGCCTCAGAGCAAGATGCATGCACCTGGCATCACTAAAGTTCAGCACAACACAATCCCCTTCCACACATCTGGCCACACAGCCCAACCAGCTCACCCGCCTTGCCAGGATGATGTGTTCAAACAAGTTCAACTGGGACTGAATTTTCCTGGAGCACCAATGTGCTGATTTATTAATAAGGCTTTGGCAGCTTTCTTGTTGACCAGGGGGCAATTGGGGAACCCCGTCAGGATCAATGTATAAGGTGTACAAACGGGGGGTAGATTTAGTATGTTTTTAGACCCCCGCCCACTTGGAGAGCCATGTGCCAAGACATTGGTATTTGTAACTCCCTGCAAAGATATACTCCCACCAAATGAGCGAAGTCTTATTCGATTAGAGACCCCATGTCCTAACTTTAGATTTTTTCCATGAGTATTCCCCTGTGGCGCCAGTTCCCCCAGTGTCTGGGCCAAGGGGTTGATGTTATTGTTACTGTGGGGGGGATCTTGACAGGAGACTCAATTACTTAAAATGGGTGTTACGCTGACAGGGGCCATTCTATCCAGGGGGGGCGCTAGAAAGAGTGTCATCTACCCTTTTATTTGTACTACTTAATTGGGTGACCCTGTCAATATTCTTTTTAGTTAACAAATTTTTCCCTGAATCCTACAGTACTCGGGCAAGTTGTTCTTCTATACAAACTAATCGGGATAAAATGGGTACCAAGGCCTCTTGTACTATTTTACTAAATTTTTCAATAGATGTGTCCATCCCATCCTGTACGGTGCTTCTTCCTCCTCCTACACGAGATCTACATGCATTTCCAGGTATGTGGGTTTGTTTGGTTCTCTTAACCCTTGGCGAGTGGCCCTTCAATCTGAGGTCAACCCCTGCCAGTTCGGTATGCTCCCTCTACCTCCAGGCAGCCGTGGTCCACGCAGGTAAGAGCGGTGGGGCAGGGAGAGGGGGTATTTCGACGTACGATGATGAGGGAAAATTAAATAAATAATTAATTTTCCCTCTTCATCGTCTGTCGAAATCCCCCCTCACCTGGCCCCATCGCCCCACCGCTCTTACCTGCATGGGTCGCGGCTGCCTCCCGGTGCAATCAGGGGCCCAGTCTTATCCCCGTTTGGGCACATGGTAGGCTCAACTCCATCATATGTTGTATGTGGTTCAACCTGACTCAAGATTGTAACCATGGGTGAAAGTGGAGCTTGTGGCCTCTGTTCAGTTTCTATTTCAGTTATAGCTCTATGAGAGTCGATGATAACAGGGACAAGTGAGTCGGGGAGTGGTACTAAAGAAAGTCTTCGCTCAGCTAGTTCTATTTCCTTGCTAATAGCCCCTACCGCTTTTTGAAGGAAACCATCCAAGGTAGTGTCAGTAGTTTTTGGAACAGGTGTAGGTTTCTGTTTCCCCATGGTAGGATTTGCCTTATATATACACAATTAGAGAAAATTCGAGATTTTTCCTTTCACCTTCACGTTGCTTTCTCAGGCTGAATCTGAACACCAAAGTACCGGGGTTAAGGTGAATAAAACCAAGAGGGTAGGCCCAGCCCAGCCTCCTCCGGGCTCTGACGGGCGCAGACGATCCTGCCTTTGGCCTGGGTGCGGCCCGGGAGCGCCCGTGCACGTCCCGCGCTGCGGGAGCCCTGAGCGATCTTTAAACACCTCCTGGCGCGTTGAGAATGGCGTTGGTGGCGTGAAAGCCACTTTGCATGCTGGGTCTTGAGGTCCGGTCCCCCGCGGCCCCCTGCGGCAAAAAAAAAAAACTGCTTCCATCTATAACAGAGAGTGATCTGAAAAGCCATTTACGACATGTCTATAACTACTTAACCTCATATCAAATGAGGAAAGAAAATAATGTAATATTGCTGCAGATTTATGCCTTTAAGAAATACAGCAATATTCACGCATGTCCCGATATTTCTCTCACCATAAATCTACTAGGTTTAGAATCTTCATATAATTTGACATGACTCTGGCAATCCGTGGCTTATTCTGCTTATGAGTATTGGATGAAGTATCTAGCTATGGATTCATAAGAAAGTTAAAATCCCCGCCTAGAATCAGTTTCCCTGGAATGGTCAACAATGACTGAAACAGTGGTAGTGGTGCTGGATCATCTAAAATGGGGGCATATATTGTAGCTATAGTTACTCTAACATTGTTAACTAAATTGCAAACCAGATCCCACCTCAGTTCTTTATCTGTTTTGCAGGAGCTAACATGGTACAGGAGATGTCTATTTATATAAATTGCAACCCCCCTATAGGCAGTGCATGCACTTGAAATATACTCATACCTTGCAGATTGTATAAATGCAGTATAATTCAGCTCCTTTTTATCCCGAAAATGCATCTCCTGAATAAGCGCAATGTCTGGTGTATGCCCTTTCAACCAATCTTCAATTGCTTGGGCTTTACGCTTATTGTTCACACCATTGGCATTAAATGAAACTATTTTTAAATGATCTTTATATACGCTCATCTAAATTCGGGGTTTCAACATATAAAAGCATACTGGCCTATGGTATTCAAAGAGGCTTATCTCTATGAATACAAATTCCTCAGCCCATCATCTGCTTATTTCACCTTGCACATGTAAAGTGCTGAAAAAGCATATATCTATGTTTGCCCAACAATTATAAAGTGCACCATTTTTCCTAAGATAAAAATAAGATTAAGGGGACCCATTGATTTCCATAGATTTCAGAAAGAAGCATCCTTAGAGATAAACGGTACCAAAACCTAAAGTGTGGTGTGAGAATATATATATATCTGCATATACTTATTCTTAAACATTTCCCAGCATTTCAGATCTTATCATCACTGTATCACATTGTTCCATATGTAAAGTGCCTCAGCACATTTCACTCTATCTCAGTAAAACCACAATCAAAAAGTGCACAGTGCTTAAATAAAATAAAGGCATACATTTCCATATCTATCAAGAAAGGAAAGTATACCTAAAAATATAAAGTACCACATCCTAAGTGCAGTGCATAATTATACGTGTGCATCCCCATTGCACTTCTCCATTGCACCGTTTTGATTTTAAAGTGCATACACGCATTTAGCTCCGTTAAACATTGCTGAATGTTACTCGCCTATACAATTCTGCACAGGTCTGACCTCATCTCCATTTAGATTTCCATTAGCCAATCGGCTTCTCTACATAGCCAAATATGAACTCTTCTCTTTTTTAACAGCAGTGACACCTCCACCTGAACACCTTGAGAACCACCCTGTTCTTCCACCCGAGGGAGGAATTGCCTGCACTACCTCATGACACTGCAACCCACTGCACTCATGACCTGAAAGTACCTGACCCACCTCTAGTGAGCCAACCGCCCCTAGCACTACAATGTTGCACCCTGTATCACTCCTCCAGGCGGGCTCGCGCAGAGGAGATAAATAAAGGGGCTTATGACCGCTCAGGGTCTTCACCCGTACCCAGTGACACCCTGTGCGTGTGACCTTCTTTGGGGAACCGAGTAGGCCTCATGTCTCGTGCGACCAGGCATCACCACATGACCTGGCACACCAGATTGGCAACGAGGCGGTACTTACCCGCGCCCTCCACGGTGCGCGTCACCGGCCTGGTCTGGCTGACGAGGAGCCTCAATGTCAGCGAAGAGCTGCTCAGGCAGAGGGCTGTTCCGTAGTTCCTGGCTGCCCAGCTGTGCAGCCGCCCAACATGCTCCAGCTCGGCGTCCCGCCTGCGGCTCCTACCCGCATCAGTGGTGTCCCTGCAGGTGCTCTGCTGACAAGGATGGCCATCCACTGATCCATCAAGGTGGGTGTGCTGCAATTGGCCCTCTCCCACACGGCGGCTGGAGAAGCTCCGCCCTCCCGCTGAGTGCAAGCCCAAAGTGAAGGCTTCAGCTGCTCCACAGGCAGCTAGTCTCTCGGCAACGTCAAAAAGGAGTCCCTGCCCCCTGGTGAGTGTGGCTGCATGCTAAATTACTCATCAAGTGCTCCCCCAGGGCATGAATGTCAATGGGGCCATAGGGGAAATACTCACACACCACCAGCGGCACGACACATGCAGAAGAGAAATAAAAAAGAGAAAAATAATCACATTAAAGAGAGGGGGAGAAGCCAAAGGAAGACTGGGTTTGGGGCTGCAACAGGAGGCCAAACCACGCAGTTGCAGCACACTACGTGCAAGGAAACACAGGACAATATAGTGAACACACAGCCATACACAAAAAAAGGAGATATATATTCTTTCAGCAGGGCACAGTCAAGGCCCACAACCACACCACCCTAGAGAGAATAACTGGTGCAGCAAGTAGAGCTGGGGAGCAGAACTGAGCACAGCCCACACTAACTCCAAGCCACAGACCCTTGTGCTCACAAAACAAAACAAAAAAATCAAGTCATGAGTACGGCAATCCAAGCCATCGCTGCTGGACTGCCTACGGATGCTGCACCACCAGCACAGCACCACAGCCATGCAGCCGTGATGCCCCTCCCACCATTCAGTGAGCTTGCTGACCCTGCGACGGCTGCCCCCCGCTGGAGGTCCTGGATTGGATGGCTCGAACACTATTTCAGAGGTGTGAGAGAGACAAATGGAGCTGTCAAGAGTTCGCTGCTCATGTGCTTTGGCGGTGGGGGGCTATGTAATTTGTTTCAGACCCTACCGGACACCGGGGAGAACGATAACTTCGACGCTGCTGTAGAGGTGCTAAATCGGCATTTCGACCCCCAAATAAACCCGGATTTTGAGTGCTTCAAGCTGCGTAAGGCCAAGCAATCCAAAACTAAATCGGTGGACGTCTTCTATGCCCACCTGAGAAAGCTCACAAGCACATGCACGTTTCATGATCAGTGTGAAGAAATACGAGCCCAGCTCCTATAAGGGTGCTTGTCAGTGTTGTTGCGCCGGCTGATCCTCAGACAGCCGAGGATGTCACTCAACGACATCCTCATACTTGCGATTTCCCACAAACTATCTAACTCACAAGCGGACAACAGGCATCCGACCGCATTTGGGGCCCCTCAACATACTCAAATTAAGAAGGATAGGGTAGACACCATCCAGAGGCGCCAGAACCCAGCCCACACCATCCTGAAGATACCTGTGGGTGGACCCCGTGGAAAATGTGGCACCGAGCACCCACCTACAGGCCCCTGCTATGCAAAAGGAAAAACATGCTTGCGGTGTGGCAAACAGAACCATTTCGCAAAAGTTTGCCGGAGATCCAGAGCTACCTTCAGCAGGACGTGAGGAATGCCAGCCAACATCAAGCAGCTGTCACTCGATGATCGCACCAGGTCTGGGGTTCGACATGGAAGGGGATAATGACAATGTGTTTGTGGTGTCTTTCACCAGCCGCATTAATCGGCGTCGGCGACCGCCTCCCATATGTTCAATCCTATTGGCGGGCTCCACGGTGAAGGTGCTCATCGACACTGGTGCATCTATGAATGTCATGGTTTCTGAACAGTACAAGCCTCTCATGCCCGCCCGCCTCTTGCCCACCAAGGCAAATATTTATACCTACGGTGGACGGAGCCACTCCCTCTGTGAGGAGTGATTGAGGTAGACGTGGCCAGCGAGAAACATGTTACCCAAGCAAAGTTCCACATGACGGATGGAAAGAAAGGCGGGCTACTCAGCTGCCACATGGCAGAAGACCTGGAGCTAGTATTCTTTGCCAACCAAATCCTGACGCAATCCTGCACAAAGTTTCACAGCTGTGCGAGGGTCTCAGGAAGCTCAAGGACAAACAATTCAAGCTGCACATCGACTACTCGATCTGGCTGACAGCGCTGAGGCACAAAAGGGTTCCCTTTCATTTGTGTCTGCCGGTGGAGGAGAAGTTAAGGAAACTGTAGGAGTTGTGTGTCATTGAGAGGGTCACAGGCTGGAATCTGTGGGTGTCACCCCTGGTCATCGTCCCAAAGCCCAAGCAGCTGGGAGCCATTGGGCTGTGCGTTGACATGGGCCTCCCCAACCAGGTGGTGAATAGGGAGTGCCATCTAACACCCAGCATGGACGACATCATGGCAGACCTCAACTGAGCGAAGTGGTTTTCCAAGCTCGACCTAAACGCAGGATACCACCAGCTTGAATGTGCACCCAAGAGCAGGTACATCATCACCTTCTCTACTCACGTGGGTTTGAGAAGATACAAGCAGCTGAGCTTCGAGGTGTCGGCCGCAGAAGTCTTTCAGAACGAGATCCAAGAGACCCTGTCGAGCCTGCAAGGAGTCAAAAATCTCAGCAACGACATCTTGATATTCTAAAGCAGCCTAGAGGAACATCATGTACACCTGAGAAATACACTCCAGCTTTTGGGAAATAGTGGCCTCACCCTCAACAAAGCAAAATGCTAGTTCTACCGAGAGTCGGTTGACTTCTTCGGATACATCTTCTCCCGCAAAGGACTCCAAGTAGACCCGAAGAAAGCCATCACCATCCGGACTGCGCAAATCCCTACCATCCAGACGGAAGTTCGCAGTTTTATTTGGATGGCCATGTACTGTGGCTGCTTCATACCAGGAAGGTGGGGTTTCGTCCAGGTTCCAGCAACCCTGCTGACTATTTGTCACACCACCGCGTCGCAGCAGACACGCTGTATCCACACACAGACGAAGAACACACTGAGGAGTTTGTGAAGATGGTCACCCAAGAGGCATGCCCCAAAACGCTGATGCTGGAGGAGATTGGGGCCGCGATCACCCAAGACAAAAATCTGGCAAGTGTCAAGGAGGTGCTGACTCACAGGAGGTGGCAACATTTTCTGGATGGCGCCCGCTCGCTGAACACGGAAGACCAGGGTATGAGGCAACAATAGTGAAGAATTTGCAGCGAGCTCAGTGGTACTACAGGGTCAAGCAATCATGATCCCGAGAAAGCTACAGCATCAGGTCATCGGTCTCGCCCATGTCGGGTACTAAGAAGTAGCCAAGATGAAAGCCCACCTCTGCAGTAAAGTATGGTTACCTGAAATGGACACCATGGTAGAGTAGGAGATTTGTCAGTGCCACTCTTGCACAATCACCAGGAGCGAATCAGCACCAGCACCAGCACCAGCACCAGCACCTGTCCTCACAGAAGAGCCCTGTGGTGAACCATGGTGGATTTTGGGTGTTTCCCCGACGGCTGCAGCACCTTGATCATGATGGACTCGCACTGCAAGATTCCCATTTTGGAGGTCATCTTATCCACAGCCTTTCCTCACATCAAGGCTGTCCTTGAGAGCACATTTGCAATGATGGGCCTCCTCGATGTAATCAAGTCTGACAATGGGCCCCCGTTCCAGGGTTGAGAGTTTCAGGACTGTCTGGCAGCACACGCCATTTGACACCGGAAAATCACTCCGCAATGGCCACAGGCCAATCGTGAGGTGGAGTGCTTCATGTGGACCCTCAACCAGGCATTGAGGATTGGGGTGGAAAAAGGAGAAGGCGCAGAGACATGCCTCAACCAGGTTCTGAATGCATACTGCCAGACCCCCCAGAGTACCACTCATTGTGACCCATTTCATCTGCTCTTCCGACGTGCCCTGTGGGACAAAATCCCTGGGGATGCCACCTGGTGCCCAGCAGAAATGGATGGTGAGGCCACCCAAGCCAGGAAGGAAGCCACCAACCGAAAAGCAAGCTTTGCTTGAAGGGCCCAGCTCTCCTCTTTGTGTGTGGGCGACTACGCTATCATCAAGGACAGGCACCCGGGGCGGAAGTTCCAGACGCCCTATGAACCCGAGATATGGGAGGTCATCGCCACGCATGGGACCATGATCTCTGCCAGAAGGGGTGCATGAGTGGTAACCAGAAATGTGTCCTGGTTCAAAAAGGTGATCGGACCCTGGTCTGGGCAGGAGTGGGATGCTGATCCTGAGATGGAAGATGACATTGTAACGGATCCTGTGTCCTCTCCTGTGGCCGGCAGCAAAAGTTGCATGCCAACGAGAACAGATGGAGTGGTTCTGACTGAGGTTCTGCCATGCTCGACCCACAGAAGTGCATCTCTCTCAAACAGCCCAGCCAGAGCAGGACCCAGTTCCAACTCCCAGAGCCATACGTATGCTCTCCGGCCAAACCCTGCTCCCAGCCAACGACTCCAAAACTTTGTATGTTTCATGCCTCAAGAGTGACAGCTGAGTGGAGAGTAAGCAGCTAAAGAAAAGGAGGGATGTACTGAGCCACCCGGCCCTTGCACTACAATGTTGCACACTGTATCACTCCTCCGGGCGGGCTTGCCCAGAGGAGATAAATAAAGGGGCGTATGACCGCTCTGGGTCTTCGTCCATACCCAGTGACACAGTGTGCGTGTGACCTTTTTTGGGGAACCGGGTAGACCTCAGGTCTCATGTGACAAGGCATCACCACACAACCTGGCACATCACACTGCCCATAGGGAAGCCTACCACTCCTCCAGAAGTGTGCAACACTGCAGAGCAAGAACATCCGACCAGCCTTGATTAGCATCCACACCTTATTACCTGGCTCCTTCGTGCTCCTCAGTAAGATATTTCAAATTGATTACACTTCTGACTCCGGCTGCGACGTAGCCCCCTGTGGTAAGCCCAGCCTGTCCAGACTCCCTGCGGTAGTTCGCATTCACCTCTGCCCGCAGGGCTGTGCTTGTGATCCTCTGTTTTTGAAGCTTTTAGGGCATTTTCGATGGCCGTCGAAGAGTCTCTTTACTCCAGTCTTCACTTTCACTGTCTCTGCTCAGCTCTACAGTCAGACCCGCACCACGCGTTGGAAGAGCATATCGTCTGTATCTTCCTCACTACGCTCCGCTTGGCATCCATGCTTTCAAGGCAGGGTGGGGTGCTGTGTACGTTAGCAGCAGAGCTTGCAGGCTGCGTCTGCCTCACCTATGCACTTGTTGAACATTACAATGCCTCCATACTTTTAAATGATAGACATACTTGCATGCATCACCAAAAAAGTTGATAAACAAGAGGAACTGCCAAAGAAAGAAACATAAATCATACTTAATCATGAATCCAAAGGGATATAATCCACCCATTACAACCTTGACCAAACAGCTCAAGCTACTAAAATGAAATTATAAATCAAATAGACTAAGATCTAAAGCTACATTTGAAAACACCCAAATACAATCTGCAAAAAATCTGCATGGACAGCATAGGCCCTCTTCAACACTATGAAAAACAAAACCCATAGCAAGTATCATATCTCAGCAGAGCGACACCAAGACCTTGCTAACTTTTTTTTGATAAACAGATCAAAACTATTTGTAAAAGGGTTGGTTTCCACTGCACCATTGTTCGACCTGGCATCCTTGGCGTGGTTTTCCCCTGTATTTTTGCCTCTGCCTCCTGTGTTTTTGCTGTTTGCTGAATTTTGTTTTTGCTGATCTAGATGCTTTGGGGACTTTGACACTGCTGATCAGTGACAAAGTGCAAATGCTTGCTTTCTAATTTGTGAATATGGATTGGTGTTTCCATGATTGGCTTGACTTACTACTATGTCCCTAGTACAGTGCACTGTGTGTGCCCAGGGCCTGTAAGTCAAATGGTGCTAGTGGGCCTGCAGCACTGATTGTGCCACCCACACTTGCAGCCTTGCAAAAGGATCTCAGACCTGCCACTGCAGTGGCTGCGTGCAGGCTCTACTGCTATGTCGACCTGGTAAGTGCACCCACTTGCCAGGCCCTAAACTTCCCTTATATGACGTGAGTCACCCCTAAGGTAGGCCCAAGGTAACCCTGTGGGCAGAGTGCATTGTATGTGAAAGGTAGGACATGTCCGGATGTGTGCGACATGTCTTGATAGTGAGATACAGTGAATTTCGTTTTTCACTATTGAAAGTCTATCTGTCTCATAGGATAGAATGGGAGTTTATTTATAACATTTTATTAGATAACTTTCCATTGGGTCAAGTTAGAAAGTTAAGTTTAGTATGCCTGAAATTCAGAATATATTTTTACATTGTGTTTAAAAATACCACTTTTAGAAAGTGGATATTTTCTTCCTTAGCCATCCTGTGTGGCTTTCTGGCTTTGGAGTGACAGGGGCTGGGGATGTGCATTCACTGTAGACAGCCACTGGGGGGGTTAAGGTATGTCTTGCCATTCCTGGATGAGTCAGAGCTGGGCTGAATAGACCGGGGCTGCATTTAGAGTAGGGGGAGGAGATTTCCGTTCACCTGAATGGGCCTGGTCTGCCTTACACAAAGCTGTCTCCACCTCCTGCCGGTAAGCTACACCAGAGAGGACAGCACTGGTTTTGACTGAGCACAGAGCCTCTCTGACACCAGAGAACAAAGAGAAATGGAATATAAATATTGGGGCCAAGACCCCAGAACTTTAGAATACTTCTGGACTAAAGAGGCACCTCTGCCAAGGAGAAAAGCTTGGAAAGCTCAAGGAGAAATACTGCTCCTTTGCTGTGTGCTGTATGGGGTTGGCCTGCATTGGCTGTTTCTGCCAAGGAGAGGATAAATACTTTGCTGTGTGCTGTGTCTCCTGCTTGAAGAATATCTCAAAAGGCTTGAAGTAGAGTTTGGCTCCTGTTCCGAAGTCTCAGGGACACAAAGATTTCACCACCAGCTCCCCTGAACTTCCTTGATGGGAGTTCTTACCTGCCAAGAGGTGCCTGTTGCTGAGTTGGACCTCTAGAGGTTGTCCCTGCTGTTGGGAGCTGTAAAAGAGATGCAACTAGGAGAAGCATGATGTATCTGCACCTGTTTCCGATGCATCGCCGCTGTGCAGGAAGAATTTCCATGCATCGCCATTGTGCCGCTGAAGAAACCGACGTAGCGCCTGCCCTTGGCTGAAGAAATTGCCGCACTCTGCATTGCCTGCACCGATCTACGAAGTCCGAGATCACTGCACCAATTCCAACGCAGACCCTGCTGTGTGGCTGCAAGAACCAACACATCGTGGGACTACAGCTGGAGAGACTAACGCAGCGAGGTTGCCGCTGCATCGAGAACTGCCGCATCCCCGATTCCCACGCATCTCACCGGGGCGCCAAGTCTACAAGTACACCGGGGCCACAGTACAAAACAGACGTATCACCTCCCTGCACAGTAAGATACCGACGCATCACCTCCCCTTCAGTAAGGAGCCGATGCATCACCTCCCCTGCGTGGCAGTCAGGAACCGACGCATCACCTCTCCTGATGTAAGGAACCAATGCTTCCCCTTTCCTGGGCGTAAGGAACCGACACATCACCTTCCCTGCGGCTGTTTTTGTGTATGATTTTGATGCATCCAAGGTACTTTGTGTTGAAAGTGTTGAATATATAGTTTGCTATGGACATACCGGATTTTACATTTTAAAAGTCATATCTTGATAACTGTATTGTGGATTTTGCCGGTTTGGTCTTATTTGGTTTAAATAAAGATTACTTCTTTTTCTAAACTGGTGTGGTGTCCATTTGTAGTGTTTTCACTGTATTACTGTATGAGTGTACAAATGCTTTACACACTGCCTCCGAGATAAGCCTGTCTGCTCATGCCAAGCTACCAAGTGGGTGAGCTGGGGTTATTTTAGAAGTGTATCCCCCTTACCCTGACTAGGAAGAAGCCAACTAGAGACCCCCATCTCTAACAACCATACTCTGATCATATCTACACTTGAAATTAAAACAGAATTATATAGCTAGACCTCTGTTACCTCAGCTGCTCCAGAATAGACATCTTATCCACCATACCATCAAAAAATGCTCTATATCCCATAGCCCTCAGCCTGGAAAAATGAGTCGGATCCTCTCTTTTTATAGTGTGTCAACACCTCCCATGCACAAGCTTATGACCACCCCACATAGAAGAAAGCCACTGTAATACTTATTCTCAAAAATTCAAAAAAACTCTAAAGCTGAGCTCTACAGCAATGACAGTTATAGAACCATCATAGGTCTTCCTGCAGAAATTCTGAAAAAAACATAACAAAGCAACTAACACAAGACCTCACTGATAAACGTCTAGTCACGGATCTCAACTCAGGCTTTAGAGCAGGTCATAGCACCAAAACTGCTTGCTCCACATTATTGATGATACTGGATAATTATGAAGTCTTCTAATATTATTGGATTGGTCAGCAGCCTATTGTTGATCATTAAATACTACTCAGTGCCATGTCCACCCTTGATCAGAGGAACACCTGAGCGAGTGGTCACCAACCTTACAAAATATAAATACATACATCAAAATCAAAAATATGTAATATGATAACACAGTCAATTATTGAGGCATGAACCTGGAAGAAGCTACATACAATCAATTCTGTACAAGTGCAGAAATGTTTACAGAACACTAAGAAATATATTTTGTATATAAACTCCTACAATTAATATTTATTTATAGTTAAAACCTAAAACGTGTCCTTAATGTATTTCCACTGTACAGATATCAATTGAAAAGTTGTCTCCCTACTTGTTCTACAAATGATACCCTTTCTATCTTCAATTCAAGAGGGTCTTTTTTAAAATGAGTTTTTCCACAACAAGCAAAGAATGCATCAACATTGCTCCCATCAGTGCCACATACATTTGATGAGATCAGATTATCTGGGCAACAAAAGTGCCACAAGTGCATACATTAAAACTACACAGCCAGCAAAGCCCATCACCCACTAGACACAGCTCTGTAAGACTCCTCCAGGACTGACAGCAGATATGCAGTAAGAGGACCCCAAATGTCTTTTCACCTCGATGGCTGTGACAGCTGTTCTGCATATAGTTCTAGGTGTTCCCTGCCGTATGACACATCTGAGAGCCACTGCCATATGGTGGGCACTGCTCATGTGCCCCAGTGTAGACCAACAACAGGGCTACTGCCACAAACATATGATTGGCTAGTTGGAAGCCTTCTACCAATCCCAGTAAACATACCAGGGATACAGTCCACTGGTTCCAACACCATTGCCACCAGAGCCTTTGTGATTTTAGTCCAGAATCTTCTGACAGAAGCACAAAACCAGGCCAGATGCATAAAATCACACGATTCGCATCCCTTCTCAGATCATATTTGCATAAACAAACAGGTATATAGTACTTTTGGTCTAGATACTTAAAGTGTATGATGCACAAGTTACAGCTGGATGCAAGCATACTCATCTGTATGCAGCAAAACTCCCAATCAACCAATTCCAGCGGCCTATCAAGAACTTTACTCCATTTCTCCAATGCCCAATTTGGGGTCATAAGTCTGTCTGTTTGCACCTCAATATATAATTTAATGGTCCACCTAGTGCGTGTGGTGCTCGTGAGTAAGATTTGCAGTGTAGGGGCTCCCCAGGTATTTGGGGATAGAACGGCTCTAGGTTGATAGTTGGTGAATGTCAATAACGGAGTATGCTGCTGTATGTGTAACATATCATTAAGGGCTATGACATTGCCATAATATATCAAATATTCCAATATTGGCCTGCAGAGCTAAATATCTACAATGGTGAAAAACGAAATTGGCAGTTTTTCCTCACCAGGGCTTATAAAACATCTTTTATAATGTCCCTGCTTATGGTCAAAAGGCATCCTACCCCTCAGGCACGTAGGGGAGACCTTATAGGTGAGATATGTAAAAATAACGTAGATTACTACTTTGGAAGTACCTTTAATTTCAAAGTCAAATTTGCATATAATTACAGTTTAAAAGCATCCTGAAAGGCAGGACTGGCTTCTAATGCCAGCAGGCAACACAGGAGTGCACACTAGTGAAGGAAATCTACTGGGTCTCTAAATCTCCCTGCCCTATTATATACTAGGAAATTATAGGTAGTTTGAATCACCTTTGCCTTATTATATACTAGGGACTTACAGGGGCCTGACATTGCCAATAATAATTTATGAATAACTATGTACTTTTAATCAGAGCACTGGCCCTGGGTCTGTTTAGCAGAGCCCAGGGCACAATCAGAGTCAGAAAGCCAGCATCTCGTAGTGAAAATGGAGGCAAAAAGCTGTCTTAAAACTGCCATCATCAATTGATACTGCCAAAAAACACAATATTGGCATTAGATGGACTGCTTGGATAGGCACTTTTGAGGATTTCATAGATGCAATAGATGAAACAGATTACAAAAGCATTATTAATTATCTAAAGAATATGGCGGGTGAAGGTGTAAAAGAAGCCATAAAAAAATACCACAAGATTCTGAAGTGACACGTAATCAAATCAAAGCAGCTTTGAATGTCAAATTCAATCCAGTGCCAAATGTAGTTGTGAAAGATACATTTGCAGTCAAGAATGCTAGAGAGTAGGTGAAACCTCGATGAATTTGTTGAGAGACTGGATCTCCTCATAAAGCACTGTAAGTTTAATTAATTTAATGATCAGGAAGCTACACGCCTCAGAGTTATAGACGGATGTCTGAGAGATTCCTTTCATCTACGAATGGTGAAGGAAAGTCTGAGCTTAGAGGAAGTCGTCATAGCTGCCTGAGCTAAAGAGTTTGCTAATCGACAAGCAGCTGACATGCAGGCCAAAGGTGCCCAGAATGCATCATTTATGAACATGAAAATTAAGCCAAAGCATAAAGCTGAGGGATGCACAACGGTAGATGTTGTGCTATTGGACAGATTTGCCACGGCGGTGGCAAAGCAAACCATTTTGTGAGGTTTTGCATGACAAAGGGAAAAGTAAGTGTGTCACAGCGTGAAGACAAAATGGCACACCGAGGACTGCCTCAATGACGTGCTCCTAAAAGGCCAAGCAGTCACACCAAGTGAGGCAAAGAATACCTCAGTGTCGGTTTCAGTTGAAAGTGACAATGATAATTATGCAATGTCGATGTTTGCTTAAGAAAGGCATGCACATGTGGGACTTATCAAATGTGAGAAAAAAAACACAGATGAATGAAAGATCAACATGTAAAAGCACCAGACATACAAACTTGTCTGAAGATTACCCTAAAGATAAATGGGTGTGCGCTACCTTTTATTATTGATAGAGGTACGTCGGTAAACATTATGCCTGAGGAGAAGTATTGTGAATTGTCTTCCTTACCACAACTTACGTAATTGAAAACTAAAGTAAATACATGGGGTGAGTCAACAACTTTAAAAAGTCAAGGTTCATTTGTAGCTATGATGAAACACAAGAAAACAGTGGCACAAGTGTCCATTCATGTACTTCAAGGTACGGCTTAAAGTGCCTGTCTGGTCAGTTTTAAATGACTGCTGATATGGGACTGATATCAGTGAACTACAATATGAATGCTCATCACAAAATAGTAAGTCAATTTCTTTCATTATTTCATGGGTTAGGAAAGCTCAAGACTATGAAAGTACAGTTACATAAAAATGGTTATATTCATTCTGTTGCCCAAAGACACAGACAAATTGCATTTCACTTGCAAGAAGCTGTTGAAAGAGAACATAATTCATTGCTCAGACACAATATCATTAAACGCTCCACAGGTCCAACGCGAGGGTTTCTCCCATTGTAGTAGTGCCTAAAACAGACAGTGAAGAAGCTGTACGCATTTGCATTGACATTCATCAGGAAAAAAGGGCACTCAAGTCCGCATATTGCTGATATGATAACTCAATTGAATTGTGCACCCAATCAGTCATTGGTGGGGAATTCACCTCCTACTTTCTGCCGAAGAGAGAAACCATGAGAAATGACCTGCAGCTGGCCACAGAACAACTTCCTATCCCCCTCAACCCTGCCATCCCCTCCCAGGCTTTGCGTTCCAGTGTGCTTTCCCAGTATTTCCCCCAAATACAACACCTCAAGGAACTCCTTTAGAACCTTTGATAAAAACACCATTCATAAAACATAATTAGACTGAAATCCTCAAACCATTTCAATGACTCTCTTTCATCGAAATTCTTCAAGGAACTCATACTAGCACTACTCCCAGTCTGGACCAAGATTGTTAATGCCTCCCACCTTGAAGGCTCCATCCCTGACTGCCTAAAGTCCGGTCAAGTTACCCCCATTCTGAATAAAACAAAAGTGGACCAAACTGACCTTAACAACTACGACCTATTTTCAAAATCCCTACCCTGGCGAAATTCCTAGAAAAATGTGTTCAAATTCAACTCTGCAACCACATCGATCATTTCCATCTATTAGACCAATTTCAATCTGGCTTCCGTGATGGGCACAGCACCGAATCTGCTACAACACACATTGTAAATGATGCACTAAAAATACTGGACTAGAACAACGCCTGTCTTTTAGTCCTCCTTGACCTATCATCGGCATTTGATATGGTTAAGCACGCAAATCTAGACCTTCTGGAACACAGTATGGACCATATAGTTCTAGTCCTTAAATGGCCCTCCTCCTACTTCCTTAACAGATCTCAGAGAGACAAGCTTAATCTCTCATGGTCTGAGTCCACGCCGATCACACTTGGGGTCCCAAAGGGATCATCTCCTTCAGCCACACTCTTCAACCTATTCATGGAGCCCCTAACAGAAATTCTGAGCTCATCTAACATCCAATACCACTTGTACGCTGACAATACCCAGCTATACATAAAAGTCTCCTCCCCAGATGACATCAGCTCCCTCAACACAACACTAATGGAAACTCACAACTGGCTAACAACTAATCACATCAAACTAAATACTCAAAAAACTGAACTCCTTCTAATCGCCCCACACAACCAGGCACTGATCATCAAAGAATGGCTGAAACAGTTTACAGCCCTCAACTGCACTCCACAAATCAGTGACTCCTCAAAGTCACTGCGCGTTACTCTTGACAAGAACCTCAACATGCAGAAATGCATCAGTGCCTCTACCAAAGCAGCAAATGACCAAATGAGTATTTTAAGAAAATTAAAACCTCCCCTCAATAATTTCAGACATGCTGTACAAGCCTTAGTGATTCCCAGGTTGGATTATGGTAGGACAACCCCATCTGGACTGCTCAGGTCCAAACTTGCCCCTCTAAGGGCCTCGCTCAACTCTGCCCCAAGACTTATCACTGGCTCAAAAAGATACAATCACGTCACCCTGGATCTCAAATCCCTCACCTGGCTCCCTTACAAAGCAAGAATCCAGCAAAAAATTGCCTGTATAACTCATAAAGCCCTCCTCCACAATCCCCCTAACTATCTTGTCCAGAAGCTCCAACATCTTTCTTCTGAAACATCAGAGATTCCACCAGAAGAAAACCTACAACTGTGCCTTTTCTGGGATTGCCTAAGAATCTGGAACGTGTTACCTCTTAAAATCAGAACGAATCCCTCAGATATATAATTCAAGAAAGAAGTCAAAGAATTCCTTATAAACAAATTTCTTTCCTGGATCACATGACTCTTGTTTCTCCAGTCACTCACATGATTAATATATCTCTGGCTACGTAACGCACTCCTCCGTGCAGTACCGACTTTACCCCACGTCGCTACTCAACACTGCCTGGTACCTGCACTGGCCTGAACTATGACAATATGTTATTAACAATGGCTCTATGTTATTCGATTGTTAGTGAATTGGTAGTGAATGTAATATTACTGCTTATACTACTCTTCACGCAGTAATTCTGTAAAGTCCTCTGATACACGCAAAGGTCATGTTCGCACTATAAAAAACCATTAAAAAAATAAAATAAACTAAAAGGCAGCAGAGCGTTGGTTTGTATGCTTTGTCTGAATTCTGTTATAATTCTATATTTTGTTGCTGACACGATTTCAGCAATCATTACTGGTTTATTGCATATGAATATGCAAAATATGTGCACTCTGTGAAGGAGGACAAAAGGGGCACTGTTTATGAGTCATGTGACAACTGCCTGTGACATAAGAGGCCCTTTTTAATTTAATTTAGTTTCATAGCACAGCCCAATTGGCCATCCTGCCAGAAGAACACAAATGTCTCCCCAAAATCTATGCCTCTGTCTTTGATATTGGTGCAGTTTTCACATTCCTGGGACATTATGAGATGGGTGACAGTTGGAAGGCTCATGTAAATCAGCCTTCCCGAATTTCAGAAAGAGAAAATGTAAGTTTCTAAAATTTACTGTTCCTTAACATGTATTAGAAGCCTACCTTCACCATTGAGTTTGACTTTTAATAATATTAAATTCATTGAATTTTGCACGCAATTTGACACAATAGATAAAGTATGGCTCAAACTTTTAGGCCTCGAATCAACAAGATGCTTCTGAGGACCATTCAGGCTCTACACGGAGATGAACAATCATCTTGCATGTTGCAATAAATTACAATAAAACAAATGTTCTGTACATTGAAAATAATGTCCGTAGGAATGTCAACAAAGATATATTCAGGCAAGCAGAATCCTACAAGAACTTAGTCATTTGGTTCAACAGTAACTGCTCTTTTCAGAGACAAAAATAAAAAATAAATTCAAAAGAAAGCAGTGGGCTGCATTATGGCTTCAATAAGATGGCCTGTAATCTAACAGGTCCTTTACTAAAGTCTCAGTTCAATGTGGTTCAAGCCAGGTTTATGCCACTTCTATGCTACAATTGTGAAGTGTTTCCTACTTCTCTGAAGAGACAACAAATATTTTCTTTACTCACATCTAATGCTCAAGCACAAATGAGGCTGGGATTTAATCTAACTAATCAGTTCATTTAGGTGTCAGGACGTCAACATTGCAAGAGGGCTCAATAGGGTTCACTGCGATCTGGCTTATAGGATGAGCTAAACATATGTAACCTGTTAAAATAAATCTCACTATGACCCATTGAAAAAATCAATTACATACTAAGGGGTGTGGGATGATGCTTTATTGTGGGCTCAATTCAAACTCCTAATAAAAAAAGAACTGCACTTCTGCTCCTTTTTCACTGACAATTCATCCTCTCACACATTAATTCATGTTAACATCTTATTAACTCATTTTTTAAATCAACTACCATCCTGCCATACTACCTGGCAGATTCAACATCATGTCAATTTGAACTGGAAATGGCAAGAGCAAGATTTTATTGCTTCAATCTATATGAACAATGACAAAAATGGAAATATACACTTTCTTTAAAAGTTTTCTATATCTGCTCTTACTGTAAGGAATTCCTGGACCTCATTATCTGCTGCTACCCAAGCCTCACGAATAAACACCCGAGACCTATCACTCCTTCATTCAGTTGGTTAAGCATCAGCCTTTGCTCATAAGCAATAAAGGAATGTTTCAATCCATTGCATGTGGCTGGCCAACTGATTCATGACATTTTTAAAAGTGTCTCTTTCCAAATTGTCATAAATAAGCTAAATGTAAAATCTGGAAATGAACTGCCAGATCCCACTGCCAAAGGATTCACTCTAGCATTTGCCTTAACACCCACCTGTGTTTACTATTTCTTCTATCAAAGTTTATCGTGTGCATTATTTGTTATGGATTTTATTATCTTCACAATAAACTATTTGATTTGATTCAAATATTTTTTTTAAGTTTCTAAATGATATTTCTAGCTGTTCTCTCACTGGTTATAGGAAAATCAATATCTAACATTGCTTTCCAGTGTTTTGCTATAGGCCAGCCAGCCTACCGACCGTGAAAATAGGTGCTAGCCACAGAAAAGACATGTTAACATTAATGGTTTATGACCCCTACTTTTAAGTACCACGCTCCCTGCATTGTGGGCTGCCAGTACAATTAAGGGTGACATATTAATATTTAAATGGAAGATTTAGACCTGTCTGCTGTCTCTAACGCCATTTTCCCAAAGCATGCTGACGTGAATGCCTATGCACTAGTTCAACATTACAAAACCTCTGTGCTATAAATTATGTACGCACTTGAAACACTTGATAAAAGAGGAATTTCTAAAGTAAGTAGCATACATCATGCTTAAACTGGAATCCAAATGATAAAACCCACCATAGGAACCTTGGCCAAACAGATTGAGCTACTAAAATGAAATTATAAATTAACTATACTAAGATCTAAAGTTTCATTTGAAAAAGTCCACATATAATCTGCAAAAAATGAGCATGGAAACTCTTCAACATTGTGAAAAACAAAACGTCAGACACCAATAACCAGTGCCATATCTCTTTTTGATGAAAAGATCAAAATGTTTTTTTTACAGGATTGGCTTCCACAACACCATGCTCTGAACATACAATATCGACACTTGAAATGAAAACAGCATTGAATAGCTAGCCTTCTATTACCCTCAGCTGCTCCAGAAGAAATATCCAGCATACCACCGAAGAATTCTCTACATCCCTTAGCCCTCAACCTAGAAAAATAAGTCAAATCCTCTCTCTTTATAGTGTGTCAACGCCTCCCATGCACAAGCTTATGAGCACCCCTGTTTGAAGAAAGCCACTATAACACTTACTTTCAAAAACTCTAAAAACTCTAATGCTGAGCTCTACAGCAATGACAGTTATAGAACCTTCATAGATCTTCCTGCAGAAATTCTGGAAAATGCATAGCAAAGCATATAACTCAAACGTCTGCTCACAAATCTCCACTCAGGCTTCATAGCAGGTCATAGCACCAAAACTGCTTGATCCACATTATTGATGATGCTGTAAAGGTACTGGATACCAATGAAGTCTTTAAATCCTATTGGATTTGTCAGCAGCCTATTGTTGATCATGAAATACTAATCAGTACCTTGCTCACCCTTTTGGTATTAGAGTAAAAGTCTTGAAATGGTTTAATTGATACCTACTTGATCAGAAGGATGCCTGTGAGAGTGGTCACCAATCTTACAAAATATAAATATATACATCAAAATCAAAAATATTTAATATGATAACACAGTTAATTATTGCAGTCTAAACCTGGAGGAAATTCCATACATTCAACTCTGTTAAAAGTGCAGATATGTTTAAACTATTAAAAAAGCAATATTTTTATGACACACAATATTGTTGTCATCCTAAAATTAGTGTACCATATTTTTTCCCAATTTTATTGGGATTCTAAAGGTACATAGGGTTTGTGGATTCCACGCAAGGGGACTGAGACATTAGTCAAAATATTGCTAAAGTTTGGGTTTTTGAGGAAAAGTGGGAAAAAAGTGCTGCAGAGAAAGAGTGTGTCTTTTTCCTGCAAATGCCATCAACAAAGGGTTTGTCGTGCTAAAATCACAATCTTCCCAGCATTCAAGAACAGGCATATTTGAATTAGGAATTCACATTTTTCAACACAGTTTTGGCATTTTAGTGGGGCATGGTTAATTTTTCCTATTATTTTGCTTTCAACCTCCTCCCAGTTATTGGTATGAACTGGTGTGAAATCAGTGGTGGATCCCGGGAATCTATACATTTGTGAAAAGTAGACAACATTCTGAATTCAGCAAGGGGTCATTTTCCTAGATCATTCAAGGTTTTCCTATGGAAAGTATTAGTTGAATTAAAAACATATTGAAATGGAGTTTAAAAAACTGCCATTTGTTTCTACATTTTCATCTGTAACTTCTTCTAATTATGGCAGATTTTCAAAAGCAATATACCGTTACGTACGCTGGACCCTTCTGGTTCAGGGGATACATAGGGCTTATATGTTCACTAAGAACCCGAGGTTCCCAGAGCCAATAACTGAGCTGTACCTTGGAATGGTTTTTCATTTTGTACTGTGTATACAGCAATTCATTCAGTAAAATATAAAGAGTGAAAAATAGATATCAAGGAAACCTGTGCGTTTTCGAAATGGGCACAAGATGGGGAGTTTAGAAGCAGTGGTTATTTAAACCTCTCTGAATTTGTGGGTACCCATACTAGCATGTGAATTAGAGGGCATTTCTCATAATGACTTCTTATTACACACTGTCTTTAATTTTGAAGGCACAAATGCAGAGAAAGCCAATTGGTAATTTTTATCAGGAGACGGAGGGGAACACTGGGTGGTAGCTAATTTTTGCTGGCCCAGTGATCCCACAACATTCCCACACAGAACTGTGAGAAAATTGTGACTTTTTAGCTAAATTAGAGTTTTGCAAGGGATTCTGGTAAAAAAAACATTGGGGATCCATGCAAGCCACACCTCCCTGGACTCCCCTGGCTGTCTAGTTTTCAGAAATGTCTGGGTTTGGTAGGTTTTCTTAGATCGCTGCTGATCCCGGGGCCAAAAATGCAGGTGCCCCCCTTGAAAGTTTGTTTTGTGAGAGATAATTTTTATGTGTCCATAATACATTTTGGTCCCTTCCCTGTCGCAGACATTTGGCCCCAACCACACTAGTGAGATAGAATTGTTTTAATCGGGAGGCCTCGAGGAACGCTGAGTGGTAGGAAATTTGTGCTGGCCTGTTGATCCCACAACTTTTCCACACAGAAATGTGAGAACAATTTGATTTTTAGGCTAAATTTGAGGTTTGCAATGGATTCTGGGTAAGAAAAAATTTGGGGATCCACCCAAGCCATACCTTTCTGAACTCCCCCAGGTGTCTAGTTTTCAGAAATGTCTGGGTTTGGTAGGTTTCCCTAGATGGCTGCTGAGCCCAGGACCAAAAACGCAGGTGCCCCCCTTGCAAAACAAGGTCTTTTTGTGGTAGATAATTTTGATGCATCCACAATACATTTTGGGCCTTTTCCTGGCACGGGCACTCGGCCCACTCACACAAGTGAGTTAACATTTTTATCAGGGGAGCTGGGGGAACGCTGGGTGGTAGGAAATATGTTGTTTCTTTCTGATTCTGGAAAAATATGGGAAAGAAATACAAGGAAATTGTGTGATTTTAGCCACATTTTGAGGTTTGCAGTGCATTTTGGGTAAGAACACATATTGGGATCCATGAGAGGCACACCACCCTGTACTTCCCTGGGAGTCTAGTTTACGAAAATATCTAGAGTTAGCCTATTTTCCCTAGACACATTTTACTGCACAACCATCTTTCCTCAAGTGCACACACATTCAGGTTGGATTTGGCATGAGGGTGAGTGAAAGGTTCAAAATGTATATTCTATTAACAAGATATTTCACAAAAATGAAATACACTGTTAATAATAGAAAGGTCAAAAAATTTAATCAATGACTCACAGCTTGTGAGCTGTAAAGCCGCGACAAGGCACCAACCGCTTTACAGGCCATTCACACACCGTTCAAGTGACACACAGAAGATCATTCACACAGCCATCTGTGGGTCCAGCACATTACAACACTCACATCAACAGACAGCGCCATTCAAGGGCCCATCATTTTCATACCCACATATGACTGACACAGCAATCACATTGGCTGGTGGCTGACAGAGTGTGTGGACTGGCGTTTGGCTAGCAATGTGTGTAGTGACCAGTAGCAAGTCACTGCTCACACACTGCCAGTCAAATGCCAGTTCACACACACCACCAGCCAAGCATCAGTCCACACACACCACCAGCCAAAAGCTAGTCCAAGCACACTGCCAGTCAAGCGCCAGTCCAAGCACACTGCCAGGGAAGCACCAGTCCATGCACACTGCCATCAATTTTGTTTTAACAAAAAAGAAAGTACAAACCATTTGAAAGTAGATACAAAACTATAACTACAAACACAATAGCTCTAACTAAATACATCACACTTATGCCAACCGTGAATTCTGAACAAAATATATAAAATGATACAGACCAGTGAGTTTACTTTTATGCTCATGATTGCTCCCAATAAATCTATTGCGTGTGGTACAATTTAAAACATGTGGGCACACACAGCCCTGGTAAGAAGGACCATCGGGGTAGTACATAAGACTCTACTTCCGCACAAATCTTCCTATACAGATTGGGAAAGTCTTTTTTGGGGGTGGGAGGAATGTGATCAGCAAAGTGGCGATCTTTCAGTCTAGCCTCATCCTCCCCCACTCTGACTCTAGGAACTCTTGCCTGTTCCACTACAACAAGGCTACCTATCACAGACTGCTGAAACTTAACAAATGTCATTTTTTAAACTATAGAACAATCCTTGAATACAACAAAAACATTGAAAGTTGCTAAATGGAATAAATGGATAGCCAAATTCTTATACCAAATGTAAGCCTTACGAACAGCAGTGTAAGATTCCAACCTCTGACTTACTCTATCTACACCACCCATGTGCTTATTGTAGTCTAAAATGCACACAGGTTTATGTAGTTCAGCAACCTGACCTAGGTGAAGTACTTTCATCATGGATGGTAGTCAGCATGTAGACATCTCTCCTTCACAGCTAGAATTTCATCACCACGCATGGCACTACACTGTCCCGTCTCATGTTTTTTACAAACGAGCTCTTGTGGGCAACCTTTATGGTTAGAGCCGATTGCTTTAACCACAAGCAACAGTGTCCACTTTGAACAATATTCTGAACAATTGCACACCAGTGTAGAAGTTATCTATGTATAAATGATGACCTTTGTTAAAAAGTCCTCTATCAAGTTCCCACACAATTTTCTCACTAACTCTGAAAGTGGACAGACAACCAAGGGGGGTGAATAGCGGAATCTCTACTGGTGTACACCCTGAAACTATAGCCATATCCAGTAATACTGTCAGACAGCATATACATCCTAATTCCATAATGTGCCCTGTAGCCAGGAATGTACTGCCTAAAAACCAAACAGCCCTTGAACAAGACCAAAGACTCATCCACAGCAATTTCTTTCTCTGGAGCATAGATCTCTGAAAATCGATCTACAAAGGGATAAAGGACAGGTCAAATCTTAAAAAGACAGCCACAATCAGGATGATCTTGTGGCAATGCTGAAGCATTAACAACAAAATGCAGCATTCAATGCAGAAGAAAATACCGTTCACTACTCATGGTTGCAGGAAATATAGCTGTTGCCATTAATGGATTTCCTTTTCAAGCCCATCAAAAAAGTTAAACCCAAAAACCTCTTCAACTATCCAGACTTGTGGGAGTCAACCAGCTAGCTCTAGAGTGGGGCTTACGTCTGTCACTGTTGTCCCTCAAATACGGTTCAGGATACAAATTAGTCTGGTCAACAATCTCATCCAAAAACACATCGTACATAAACAACTGAAAGAAATTTATAGCAAAATGTTTTCAGTATTCACTCAACATACTCCCTGTGACACCAGTAAATCCAGGTAACACAGGCTGCACTATGTCTGAGGGGAGGGGGTAACCTAGAGTTCAGCACTTCCAATGGGAAGCCTTTCAGCCCAAGGCTGCTATACAGATGCCTCTTGCTGAACTATCGGTATATCAGTGTCCTCTAAAAGAGGCACTTCCTCCCCACTGAGAGTGGCTTCATCATCAGATGATTCCTTTCATTGAGAAAATTCACTGCCAGAATCCTGGACTTCCTCCTCTGCCTCAGATGCAGAGTCAGCCTCATAATGATTGTCAGAGGAAGATTTGAAAAGCATACTATCAACCTCCTGAGTGGTAGTCCTGAGATTAGCCATAATACTTACTAACAAAAGTAACTTAACAAGTAAGTCAGCAATAACCAACACTGTGTAAAAGTAGTAATAAACAAAGTGTGGCTTTATCAAACGGAAAGTAAAAATATTAGTAATCTGAAAGGAAAAGTCAATCAATACAAAGCACACAAAGACCTATATATTGAAAAACAGTACCACTCGCTTGTCAGGGACAGCTAGACTCACCTGCACCTACTCTGCACAGACAAAGAAAACACCAACTATATCCCACTAGAAAGGAAAAACAAAAGAAAATTACACAAAAGACAACACAATACACATTGTGCACAAATCCAAGGAGATTTTCAACACAATAAAAAGAAGCTAAATATGCTGCTATTATTACAGCATTTACAAAAATCACATTCATGCGGGCTAATGATACTCATTTAGAGTAGAGTACAAAAAACATTTTCTTACCAAACACATGCAACTATACAAACTTCAGATCTACCAGTGCCGAAACGCAAGCGGAATTTGCAACAAAGGAAATCAAAAGCTTTGAACTAGAATAAAAAAGAGAAATAAAAGATTACAATCACAAATACAAATGATGACAAGAAAAAAAACAGTTAACATTATAAAACCCTATGTCTGCCAATCACCATCCAAATGCCAGCCACACACAACACCAGCCAGAGTCTAGTTGACACACACAGCCAGGAAAATCCCCAGTTCTAACACACCATCAGCCAAACGCTAGTGCACACACACCACCAGCCAAGCACCAGTCCACAAACACCACCACTAATAGCCAATCTACACACACTGACAGTCTACACACACAGCCATCCAAGAACTGGCTCGCACACACTATGTACATGAACTCCAGTTCACACACACACGCAAATTTTCCCTGGTGTCTAGGGAAGATCTGGCTTGGCAGTTCAGGCTGGACTGTTCCCATGAGGCACAGAATCAAGACTGATTTGCATATAGCTGGGTCTGAACTGAGGTGGCGAAGTGATCTAAAGAACGATGATGGATTCAACCCAGATCTGTGACTGGGTGTGAGTGTCTGAAAAGTTTCAGCACTCCGTCCATCATCTCCTAGTGCTAAACTAGGTTCCACATCAAATGTCAAAATATCTGCCAAATTGCAATGTCACAAAGGTGTGTTGAAATTGTACATATGGATTTGGGTTATGGCTTGCTGTTAAGGATTTGGCACCACAAATATTACAGACAGTGCATTTATTATAGGAGAGTAAATATACTACTCCAATTCCAGTCCTATGAAAATTAGAAAAATTGCCAAAAAATGAGAATTGGGTCTGTGGGTCTGATTTGGTATTCTAACTCCAGTCTATTACAAATTGTAGAAAGTACATAATCCCTCAAAAACATAGGGGAAGGTGCAAAAATTGGAACAGTCTCAGATTTACTATTTTAACTTCAATACCACAAAACATTTGGGAAAGTACAACAGTGGGAGTCGGATCTATTATACTAACTCGATTCTCATAGACCTGGGGGAGAGGTCAGTATTTACAAGGCTGTTCGATTTACTATTTTAGCTCCAGACGCACAAATAATGGGATAGCTGCAGAAATTGGGGGGAGAGGAGCTCAGAATTACTGTTTTAACCACATACATTGAAGAAGGGGTAGAAACCGGAAAGGGTGCAGATGTACCATTCTAACTGCAGTCCAACAAATATTGTGAAAATTGCAGATATTGAGGAAGAGTTAGATTTACTAATATATTTACCGACTCACAATAACAGGTGAAAATGCATACATTATGTTTAGTAAGGGGGGGCAGAATTGATATTCTGATGCCAATCCAACAAGCATGTGAAATGTGCATAAATTAGAGGATGAGTCAAAGTCATAGAGGGGTTTATTATTTTACATCCACTTGCACAAACATAGGGGAAAGTGCATAAAATGTGTTCCATGGAAGATTTATTATACTAATTCCACTTCCACAATCATTAGGGAAGGTGCATAAATTGGGGTGTTGGCCAGATTTACTATTCAAGCACCATTCTGAGAAACATTGGGTAAAGTGAATGAATTCTGTGGGTGAGGAGAGATTGGATTTATTATTTTTAATCTAACCAAAAAATGTACTATTCTTCCTCTACCATAGGTGAATGTGCATGCATTGTTGGGAGGTGGGGGGAGGGTTAACTAGTCTTTTTCAGTCCCACAAATGAAGTGGAAAGAATTTCATATTTAAATTTTACGAGGTGCCAGATTTACTATTATAACTCAATTTCCACAAATATTGAGGAAATGTTTACATTTTAGGGGTAGGAAGAAGTCAGAATAACTGCTTTTCCTCCAGTCTAAAAAGTTACTTTACTAGCTTAGGTCCACAACCACAGGTGAAAGTGCATACATTGTTTGGCAAGGTGTCAGATTAACTATTCTATTCTAGTCCCACACATATTGGGCAAGGTGCATAAATAGGGGAAAGGCAGATCAGGGTCTGTAGTACAGAAGTGCCCATGTAGCATAATGGCTGTTTGTGCCCGCTTTGTACACCCCCGGAGCATGTTGATATTACAGAAGGTGCCACAGACGCTTGTGCATCCCCTTCTGTAATACAGATAGTGCAGGAGCAACCATGTCCTTTGGAGCACAAAAGGTGGTGTACTGTCAGAGCACCCCCAGAGGGCAGTCCTCTCAAGGGATGAAAGAGTTCCCATAGACCTCACCTAGACATCCCCCTGCAGGTGACATCCCCCTGCAGTCACTCACTGCACCCACCTGCAATGGGATCTCCAATCCCTTTTGAAAGTGCTGCTCTGAATTTCTCTTGAATGTGCTGCCCTCAGGACAGTGCATTCTTCATAATAGGGCACATTTTCCCAGTTTGCACCCGGTGCACCTGCTTTGAGGTATGCTGTGGCACAAACAGAAAAAAGTATGACCTATCTGTAAGATGGCCCCTGGTTAGGTCAGATGTACTATTCTAATGTCAGTACCACAAATATTGGGGAAGGTCCACTGACTGGGCATAGACCAGCTCTGCTATTCTAAATTCAGTTCCATAAACACTGTGGCAAGGGCATAAATCAGCTTGACAGCAATAACTATTCTAACTAAATGTGTACAAACATTGGAAAAGTGTAGAATTAAAAAATAACAACAACAAAAATATTAAAACTAAAAAATGAAGACCATAGAGGCCAGATGTACATAGCCATTTAGCACTCACAAAGCCTGTGATTCTCTAAATAACAGGGAAGGTGACTACTAAATAGCTTGTAAAAATGCACTTAACCCATTTTGCACTTATGTAACTGGTTACCGAATCATACAGTGGATTTAGAAACACATTATGAATTGCAATTTAGAAAGGCATGTTTATAATGTTCCTTCTAAATTCAGCTTCCCAGTGATATGTATCAAAGGTTTGAGACTGCAGTTTTGGTCGCAAACTATTGATAGGTTAAGGACTCCTCAAAGAAAGTGGTAACCCATTCACAAATTCATCTTGTGAATGAAAAAAAAAGTTTGTTTGGATTAGGGCAGTGGTCCAGATGACAACTGCCAACTGAAATACAAACTGCTTAGATAAGTACTCCCTTTAACCCATTCGCTGCGGTGCGCATTCCCCCGCTGTGCGTGCGCAAATCGGATGGCCCCCGGCCGTCCGACGCACACGCCCACTGTGACGTCAGATGGCCGGGGGCCGTCCGACGCATGGAAGGCGTTAAGAAAGGGTTGAGGCATTTAAAAAGAAAATGTACTTGCTTTAAATGTGATCACAGACATGGTGGGCAGCTCACGCCAGCAAGCCAACATCCCTGGGATGGCATCCAATCTGAGTGAGTGCCAGCTTTTGACCTACCTCATAAATATAGATGAGGTATGTCGAATTACGACCCACACTGGGTGGTGATTTTGCAAACCATCATACTACTATATTTGTTGACAAAATCTTTTTTATTTGAAAAAGTCAGTGCACAATTTGCAACCACTTTTTTGCAATTGTAATCCAAGTTTATCTGGCCCTACATTATTTCATTTTGGCCAAACATTAAAATTCTACCCACCGAACTTCCTAATAATTAAAATATGTATTTTGGTTAAATCTCAAAATATATAAATTCCATAAATATTTTTTATATATTTTCCATTAAATTGAAGATTATTTCAGAATTTAAATTACAAGTTAACTTTAAGCAAATAATGTGTTATTTTTTAAAATCTCACACATAAAATACCATTAAAATCTTAACATAAACATAAAAGTACTACAAACCAAATATATAAAACACATTTAAAAAACAATAGAATTAGGACTTTAATAATAACTGTATTAAATAGCATGATATTTTAGTGAATTATTTTAAAGAAAACATAAAAAGATATTTTTGACTTTGATATTATGTCCCATTATATGTTTGAAGTTACAATATTTTTTCCACAACTCCAACTCCAAATTCAGGTACCATACCTTAATAAACAATTTTTTCAAAGTTAATGTTTTGATCAAACTAGTGCGTAACAGGTCAATCATTATGGATGCTAGGTCTAGATTTCTTCCACAGGACAGGACGTGGACACAGGGCCTTGCCCTGGGTTGTGCACAGCAAACTGAGATACATGGCCTGGCCTTACGCCAAGCCCTCTGTCCAACCAACAAGCAACCAACTCTGTTGCACACAGCCGATAGTTGTGCACAGTGGGTTTGGCTGCAGGTCTTGGTATTTAGCTGGGTTTCTGCCCAAACTCCTAGGTAGCAAATCTGAGCTGTGCACATCCTCTGGACATGCATAGTGGGGGGTTGGTAGGTCCTGATTTTTCCCAGAGCTTTCCACCCCATTGGAACGGCCATCTCTGTGCCCGAACACTGTCAAATATTTCTGAAGACAATACACAGTGGGGTTTGAAGGAGCTGGTCTTTGTCTAGGCACTGTTCCCAAACTCCCAGATTCCCAACACTTGTTTTAAATGACCAGAATGCAACTCTTCAGAGATTTTCACATTTAAAAAAACGGATGCCCTGTGTGCAAACCCCTGGCAGCCAACTTTACAGTCCAAGACATTCAGCCGCGTGCAGTCGGGGCTGCCACCAGGATGTGGATGGCCAGAGGCATTGGGAGAAGAAGGTGGACCTTGTGATTGGTTGCAAGACCAACATTTTAAAATGAAAAAATCTGATAATACTCTGAATTGATTCACAGCAAACCCCAAAAGGCACTGCTGTGATTAAATTTCATATTTCAAATCAAGGTTGGTGTAATTGCAGGAAGTATGTTTTGGATGTTGGAGGAAGTAAAAATTGCCATGGGAGTTTTATTTGACACCCTCTCCCATTAACTTTCCCCATGACTGACAGTTGCATGTCAAAATTTCACCACGTATGCAGTTTGATTTGAAGGTGTTGGCAGATTTGACAAATTGTGCCATAGCTATAAGCAATCTAAAAACATATTTTCAAGAAAGCAGAGACTTAATCATAAATGAAAATAGCTGTAGCGTGTGGTGATTATATATATGAACATACTTACATGTTTCATACACTCTTAAAAGTCATGAAATAATAGGCAAACATCCTATGACATATTGTTTTAAGTAATTTCTATTGTGCTTTGGCGATTTTCAGCACATGTGCAGAGCACTGGAACAAGGGGTACAATGGGGCCAAAACCTATGCTCACCCTTTGACTGAATGATGTACCCTATGAGTTCTGTTGTTATGGGGCTAGTTGCACTGTCAGTTTAAAAGCTAAAGCCTGTACGGGAGCTACTGCACATGGCTGAACGTTGTGCACAGCATGGTCAATAGAAAGGAGACTGTGTACACCTCAACTGCTGGGCATGACCTAAGGTGGTTTCTGTGGTTGTGTAGGGATGGAAACACACAAAGGGTCTGCTGCAAAATGGCTAAAATCATTATACAGCTTGTTGACAGGGTACATAGGATGCAGGGATGGATGTGGGGCATGCATGGCACTGTCAAAGGCTATATATAGCATTTGGTTGTTTTGAGAAGGTCTGGCTACAGGCCATGCAAGTCTGCTGTGTGTGGCAAATGCAAACTTAGTTCAGTGGGTATGAATGATGAATCAAGACCATACGTCAGTACCAACTGGGCTGAGCCAAAGCAATGAACAGTGCCTGTAGTGGACATTGGAAATATTCCCCTTAAGGGCCATCTAGGTGACAATACAAATTCTGAAACCTCTAAAATTTCCAAGTAATGGTCACACATGACATAACATAACATGACAACTTATATCAACAATTGTTTTATGGATGATATTATAGAGCTCCATAGACAACCCAAAAGGTATCTTTAGTCATCCCATGAAAAAAGAACTGGTAAGAGTCAGGCAGACCATGCTTTGTCATGTCCTAAAGGAAAGGGGGAATGCCAGGCCCTGCACCACTTCTGGTTTGAGGGAGGTACCTGTGTTATAAGTAAAGCAGTTACTGAAGCCACATCCACAGACACAACAGGACACTATATCACAGTGTATTAATTGTCCACAACTCAGCTTCCAGTCCTACTACTCACAAACTTTTAGCATGCTTTTGACCATCTGTTGGCTAGGTCTGTGCTATATACATACATGCATGCGCATCCCAGGTATATTTCTCCTTGGGAAACAGGAATCTGGCATTGTTGCTGATCGTTAGTAAGGGGTATCTTTCAATGCCTCAGTGACCAAGCAAATGTCCTTTGCCGGGTTAGATAAGGGTGTAAGGATTGCTAAGAGTATCATTCAGAAATTAACTGAATAAGGGCATAGTCACAAGTGGTCACACACCTGTTAGCTTTGTAACAGAGGTATATCCACCGAAAGGACGATTTTTGTAAACGATGCTAAATTCCGACATACAGTCCCAAGCCCCCTTGACTTACACTATACCAATAAGGGTTAGCATACAAGACAGCTGTTTAAATGATAATGAATCGCTACATCATTATCCAATTAGTACACATGTTTGATGCACGTGAATAAGTGATAGGAAACGCAGCAATAATTTCACTTTCTCATCTCATCGTTGAACTTACCAATCAGCTTTCCTGACCCTACAGTAACAAAGTGATATGTGAAACGACATGGTGAATAATTTCCGTTTTGAAACCTTATCTCAGTTTGCAATATGTATTTGTTAATTCAATAAAGGAAAGCATATTTTATGTAATCGTCAATGAAATAACAATTTATTAAAAAGTACAATATTTCTCATATGTGTCTCACTGTAAATTCAAATAATTTCTTCATTAGAAGGCCGATCACACTCAGAAGAATCGATATCTGGGAATGCACACATTGTGGGATGGGAGCACACACTAATTCGGATGCAAATGGCAGAAACCATTATAAAGCTTGTTCATGGAGTGCGAGGCATGGCCCTGTCAAATGCAATAGCATGTGGCTCTTTTGACACAGGCTGGCTACAGGCTTGGGACCCAAGGTCTGCTGAACATGGCCAATGCAAAGCAGGTTCAGTGGGTATGGTGTATACTCAACACCTCGGACCAGTCCCAGTTGTGAACCGACAAAGGAAATGAACAGAGTCTGTAGTGGCCATTAGAAAGAGTCACTTCAAGGGGACTCTAGTTTACAATACAAATCTTGAAAACCTGTCTGAAATGTCCAAGTTATGGTGACAACACTACCATGACGTATGCACCCTTAATATATTGACTTCACACGTGACACAGCATAACATGACAAATTATATTATCAAGCACATCATGGTGGACATCACATAACTCCACAGACAAATAATAGATAAGAAAAATAATGCAATTAAAGATGAAAGTCAGGGAGGTTTAAGTACTTCTTCAGCTGCAGGCAAAGTTGCAAAAGATCTTTTGGCAGAATGATCTAAAAACTGTGTAATCGACATCCAATGTTCTTGTGGTTTTAAAACAAGAGACATAGGTTGCATATAAGCAGTATCTAATCTATGATTATAACAGACTGTGTACCACCATGCTTTAGACGACAATTGTTTAGAGTCCTTCCAATGCTTAGTAATTTATTGAAAAGCAATTGCTAATATGAGGTCTACTATTGCATGTTAAATGGAACATTGGCCCATAAATTAGAAATGCTTCCTAAAAATAGAATAAGGAATATTTAAACAGAATATGGAATTGATTTGAGTCCAAACTTGTAGCCAGAAAGTGGAAACATAGAGACAAGTAAATATTAAGGGGCAGATTTACAATGAACTAACGCAGCATGGCGCAGCAAGTCATTTTGCTGCGCCATGCTGCGTTAGTTTGGAAAGCACAGGGATGCGACATATTTACAAGAATATGTTGCATCCTTGTGCTTCCCCTGCGCTGGCGCACAAACTGCAGCCATGCGCCGGCGCAGGCACCCTTGCACCATGGTGCAAGGATGCCTGCGTCGTGGGGAGATTGTTTTTGTGCAGGAAGGGGAACCTTACTGCACAAAAACAATCACTACAACCATTTTCCTCTTTCAATGCGTGCTGCAAAAGAGGAAAAAACGAGGAGAAATGAAAACATTTCTCATCGGTGCGCCTCCCAAACGCATCTCCAGAGTTACGATTTCTCGTAATTCTGGAGATGTGTCTTGTTCCATGGGTGTTGCGTGGGAACACCCACAGCAACACCCATGGAACGCCCCTTCACCGCAAAGTGCTGCGTGTGAAGGGGCCGTATTTACAAGGAGAGGAAAAGTCACGCAGGGTGGCTTTTCCTCTCCTTGTAAATATGGAGCAGCCCCCTGCGCCACCAGTACGTCACAAAAAGTGACGTACTGGTGGCGCAGGGGGCTTGTAAATCTGCCCCTAAGTGCCTTATTGCTGAAAACAGCAATGCAACAGTTTTCACTGTGCCCTCATTGCGACATGATGGATGCGTCATATTAAATGTATGACGCATCATGTCACAAGGAATAACAGATACATCAGTATTACTGATGTATCTGTCGGCGCGGAAGCGTGACGCAACTCCAGCAATGCAGGGGGAGGGCTATGATTATAGCACTGCGTCACCATTTGCAGTGGCTTCCTGGAAGTGGCACACTGAAATCTTATTGATTTCAATGCGCCACTTCTACGAAGCTTTGATGCGGGGGAATGCCCACCCTGCATAGACTATACCTGACCCAGGTATTATGTAGCGCAGGGGTTTACAAAGTGACGCATCTGCCTAGATGTGTCACTTCATAAATATGGAGCAACGTGGCGCATATTTTACGCCGCTGCTGTGTTATAAAAAGTGATGCAACGGTGGCGCAAAAGTGACGCAGAGGCTCATAAATAAAGCGCTAAGTGTTTGAGGTCAGCCTGTTGTGCAGAGCATGTCCAACAAGTGTCTGGGATCTCTGGATTAATCTTGTGAAGAAGAACTGGTGTTGAAAAAAGTCTATTGTATACATAGAAAATTATTTGTGTTGTATTTGCTGCTCAATATGATTTCCAAATTTAGCTCCAAATCTGCTTCCAAGTAGAGATAGGCAAAGTGGTATGAAGATCATTTTCCCAAGAAAATTCTGTATTTGATTTAGGGCGATCATTAGTCGTATATTGAAGAATTGACTAAATCAAAGAGGTTTTCGGATTTGTAAATAAAAGATTAGTTAGGTTAATGGAGGGTAATGTATTTGTAAGAGAAATAGACTGAAAATGAGTGTATGGTTGAGAAATGACATTTAGCAGGGCCATGAATTTATGACGAGAAGTAGATGAAAGGCCAAAGATTGTTAGAGCTTGAGCAAAAGAAATAAAAGTGTCATTATTATACAGTTGTTTGACCCAAATTAACTGCTTAGATCTCCAAGCTGGCCAGTAAATAGGCCTATTATTTATTTGTATAAAATGATTTTGCCAAATTGTAGAACCCCAAAAAGTTTCCAAATCAGTAGGGTAGCTAGGAGCAACAAAAATCAGTCATTTACAGGTGTGTCTAAAAATCGGGGTGGATATTCTTTGAAGTTTTTGCACAAAGGTGATAAATTCATAAACTGAGAAAGGAGAAAGAAACTCTTGTTTGTAGTCTACCCATAATGGAGTGAATGAGGATGAAGACAAAATCCATTATACAGATTGTTTTAATATAAAGGCTTTATGGTAATTTGAAAATACTGGGAAATATACTCCTTCCTCTGCTTTAGGGCACTTCAATTTAGATAACTACACGCAAGGCTTTTTATTATTCCAGAAAGAAGAGGAGAAAATATAGTACATTGTCATATCTGATTTAGGTGGAATATTTAATGGGATGTTAGAAATTGAGAAAGCAGAAATATCTGTAAAGATAAAGAAAGGACGAACACACACAAGAGCTTGAAGAGTGGCAGGTTTATTTGCCAGTTGAGACAGCTCGCAGTAAAGACAGCCTTTATATACAGTTGTGGAACCTTCAGACATGTTCATCATTAACATCAGCACTGTGGCGTGAGCATTTCACAAATATATCTACGTGTACATTTGCTTTATACGTGATCGCACTGAAGCACATGATCTTGCTAATATTAGCCATTTTTCTAAGCTACTGGCTCATGACCTACAGTTTGAGGTTATCATGTTTTTGTCAAACAAGCATTGTTTGAGCTAGTCAGCAGATGCCAGTTCCTTCTGCTTTCTATGCACAATTTCCTCACATGATATTTGCCATGAACAAACACTTGATCCGAGCAGGAGCAGAGCAGATTGACATGTTCAAATTAAAGAGATATTTCTAAGAATCAACTTGCTAAACTGGCTTTTGTACACAAGTGAAGGTTAGTGAGCCATTTCTCAGAATTTAGCAAGGACCGGCAACTGACACATGCACAGTACATTTTCAATCCATTCGTTTCTTTTTGTGTAACATTTGTGTAACATAGAGCTGTACCTGATAAGTGAGTACATATTATTTCTTTTAGCAGGTGATACACAGAAATTAATGCAAAACTATGGTTTACTTTAATTTATCCATTTGCCAAAGGAGCTAATTATTTTTTTTTCATCCTTTGAACCTTAGTTTACATTATTTCATCATAAGGCTTGTCAGTATTTAATAATTATATTGTCTATTCCTTTCATTGTCAGAAATGTCTATCTGCATGAATTCAGCAGTTACTGTTTGCATCAGTATTCGATCTGTATGTTTTGATGCTATTGCTGGGCATTTTGTCAGTTGTCCTAATAGTTGACAACATATGGGTAGGCAGTTAATTGACAGACAACAGCCTATTATTAATAGGAATATTGTTATGAACACCATTCCTATTTTCCAACCCCATGCGCTAGAGAAACCCCATAGTGAATCACCTATAGCCATGTGCCGGAATCCCTGTGTGTCTCTATACCTATATTATGTAGTCTTTTTATTGCTTCCCTAATGGTAACAGAGGAGTCTGGGATATAGGTGCAACAGGACATGCCTATAATTGTACAGATTCCTCCTTTCTCTGTCAGCATCATGTCAAGAACAATCCTATTTTGTAGGGAAACTAATCTCATGGCCTGAAGTTCTACTGTAATGGTTTCTAGTATACCTGCTGTTTCATTTATTGTTGCTTCCAGTAGTTGGGATAATCTACATATATTCATTGAATTAATAGGTGGACCAATCCATGGTAACATCCCTTTAAATATATCACCTGCTGTTTTGATGCTGTATCGTTTTGATCCACATTTCTTTTATCTTTACGTGTTGCATGTCTTTGTAGCTCCCTTTGTATATCTTTTATGTCTTTTATTGCTATAGCAGGTAATAAAAAAACTCAGATGACAAGAACCACTCCGATCAGTTGGAAGCCAGGTATAAGCTTTTTCTCCACAAATAAAAAATGGAGTCACCTATATAAAGTGGAATTTTATCTGTATCAGTTGTCATATCGAATGTCATATTGCAAATTATACTATGGCCCACTTCATAGGTGCCATTGTGTCTAATACAAAAATTCCCAACTGCGTTGTGTTTTTAAAATTTTTTATTTACAAATGGTATATTCTCGTTCATCTCTTTTAATGGACCTGCTATCCCTATGCTCATACTTTTTTATGAGAAAGGGGGGGCGATGAAGAAAGGGGAAATGTCGAATTTTGTTCTGTTACTTCTGTGCAGTTTCCCTCTGTCAGAATATCTGCCATATTTGTCATATAATGACCCTGCAGGCTTTCCTGTAGGTGCTCCTGTATTGGAGGTCCCACTTTTTGCATTCTGCAAGACAGTTATTAGCTCAATTTTTGCTATTGATATGTATAGAGCATAGCAGGATGCTTCAAAAGGTAAGGGAACTTGGATCAAGGGCAGCCTTGGTCCACGTAAGCTGGGAATTGCAAGCATATCCAGCAATCTCCCTTTGTCAGAACATTATTGGTATGGTACAGCAAAGTCACGAAGGAATTGTGATACATTTCCTCCCTGTGGGCTATTTCATCAGGAGATAAAGTGTACGCAGGTACTATAGCAGGTGGTGTTTGTGTTGGGACTATCTGTCCTATGGGAAAGAATACATCCAATAGATATACAGTTACTGATGCGAGCAACAATAGGCAGAATATACCCCATGGTAAGCACATTTTAGACTGATGCCATTTTTTCTTTTCCATTTTCATAGTTGTATATTCCCTATGCATACCTATGTATTTTTTCTATCCTTTTTTCCAATTAGATGTATTACTATTAATGACACTATGGGCCTGATTACGATGCAGTAAGGAATGGCTCCGACCATTGGTCGGAGCCATCCTTACTGCATCGTAATCACCGATTCTGTTTCCCTATCAACTGACCTATTACGATGGGGTTGGTAGGAAGGGAAACCAAATCAGTTTTCCGGATGGCTTCCGACGGGCTCGGAGAGCCCGTCAGCCATCCAGAAACCCTGCAGTAATCCACCGGCCTGCTCTTTCTGGGTGAAGGATTAGGATGGCAGTTTCCCACTGCCTTTTTGTGCCGGCCTTTCCAGCACAAAAAGGCATTGGGAAACAGCTTTGGGGCTTCCCAGCAGGGCCCCCATGGTTGATCCCTGCACCCGGAGGCAGGCAGCTCAAGGTGCCTGCCTCGGGGTGCAGGGATGAACTGCACCTTAGCATTTTGCTATGAAAGCATGCATTCCATTCGGAATGTATGCTCTTGTAGCAAAGTATAGGATTGCGACCGGACAGCGTTCGGTCGCATCCTAATTCAATGGCTGTATCCGACGAGAGGAGGTTGTTCGGTACAGTTATAAAATCAATGTCGGATGGCCTCTGGTCCGTCCGACATCGAAATATGGCCCTATGTTGTGAATTATCACTGTAAATCCACGCAATAATATAAACTAAACACACTAAAAGCAAAAAACCCATATAAGGTGAAGCTATAAAACACAATGTACTGTAGCAGTACATTTTAATATATCAGAGAGCCTTTGAGGACTCCTTGGTACTGCTTCTCGCCTCCCAAAGATATTCATGAAACCTCTGTAAGGGACGACCCTTTGGTCATGGATATCAACCACTAGGGCAGCCACACTTATATTGCAGGAGTGTCCACTGTACCTCACCCCAAAGGTAGTCCTTTAAAGTTGGCGGTCTTGACCACCTTGGAAAAGATATTTGCTGAATGCTGCAGCAGCACGGGTGCTCGCAGTGACAGGAGGACTTGCAAATACCTCCTGGATCATGTCATCAACTTATTGCTGCAGTGGCATGGGCACTTGCATTGACAGTAGGACTTGCAAATACCATCTGGATCAGTTCATCTACCTAATGCTGCAGTAGCACACTTTTTGCTACATAGAGTTGTTTAGACTAATCACTCCCTGATTAATGTTCTAACACTTTGTTTTTATGTGAATGAACTATCACCCTTGGTGGTGGTATGTGAAATATTCCCTAGTTGAATGTTCTCATTCTGAAAGTATATCCAAAGCTTCTTGTAATTCTATGCTGTTCAATTCTCGCATTATTTGAAATTCTAGTTGGTCATAAACTTCCTGAAGGTATGTGAGCGTGTTTTCGTTGTTTACCTCACTAGTATTCTCAAAGTCAAGGATGGGTGTCAAAATCTCTGTTAGGACAATATCTAGCTGTAATACTCTGTCTATTTCCTGCAGGAGATCATTCACCGGAGTTACTGGCATTTCATCTCATTCTTCTTTTTGGACCTTAAGTTGTATCTTTTTTCTTCTTTAATCAGTTCTGCTGTTGGATTGTGCAGCTGATCTTGGTCTTTGCTAGATGCCGTCTTAGGCGGTACCCTCTTGATGTGGCTGGCGTGGATCCAGGATTGTTGGTGCACATTACCGCTGTCTGTGTAGCTATCAGGACTTGCTCTGGACCCTTCCAGCGAGCTTGGAGACAGTTAGACCCTTGGAATGACTTTATTAACACCCATTCTTCTGGCTTATACTTGTGCCCCTTGACCTGCAGTGGTTCTAGAAGGGTCCCTTTTACCTGCTGGTTGATAGAAGCAAATGTACGTGTAAGTGACATGCAGTAATCATTCAGCAATTCATTGGTCATCGTAGGCAATTAATTTTCATCTGGCACTCCCCACGCAACCATTGGCAGCCCAGTGACAATTTCATTTGCACTGAGTTTTGTCTTGGCATCTGGCGTGCTCCTCATGCTCATTAGAGAAATTGGTAAGGCATCCATCCAGGTCAGTTTTGTGTCACCACACACCTTTTCTGTTTTATTCTTCAGTATTCTGTTTTTTCTTTCCACTGCGCCAGCGGCCTCTGGATGATAGGCACAGTGCAGTGTCTGCTGTATTCGCAGAGCTTTGCACGTAAACTTTATTATTTCATTGCAGAAGTGGCTGCCGTTTTCTGACCATATTGCTTTCGGGACCCCAAAACGTTTGGGGAATGCGGATTGGGTGGAGTTGTGTGGATCCACGCAGATTCCAGCTCTTTCCATCACAGACATGTGAGGAAAATGTGTTTTTGTTTTACAAAGTTTGAGGTTTGCAAGAGATTCTGGGTAACAGAAAATAGTGAGAGCCACACAAGTACCCTGGATGTCTAGTTTTAAGAAATTTATAGGTTTGCTAGGTTTCCCTAGGTGTTGGATGAGCTAGGGTTCAAAATCCACAGCTAGGCACTTTGCAAAAAAAGGGTCCGTTTTCACTGTGAAAATGTGGTGTGTCCATGTTGTGTTTTGGCCCGTTTCCTGTTGCGGGCACTAGGCCTACCCACACAAGTGAGGTACGGGAGACTTAGGGGAACACAGAATTGTAAAGCAACTGTTATTACCTATTAACTTTCTATGCATTTCTGCAATCCAAATGTAAGACAATGTGTAAAAAATAAGTCACTTTGGAAAATGCCCTATAATTCACATGCTGGTATGAGTACCCACAATTTCGGAGATGTGCAAATAACTACTACTTATAAAGTCTATATTTTGTTCCTATTTCGGAAATACATAGGTGTCCTTGAGATCTATTTTTCACTCTTTATATTTTACTAAATGAATTGCTATATACCCGGTACACAACGAAAAACCATTGCTTGGCTCTGGGTTACAAGCGTTCTTGGTGAACCTACAAGTCCTATATATCCCCACAACCAGAAGGGTCCATCAGATGTAACGGTATATTGCTTTAAAATATCTGTCATACTTAAAAGAAGTTACAGGTGAAAACGTTGGCACAAATGGCTGTTTGTTTAAAAAAAAAAATCAATATTTCTTACTTTCAACTTTGTCTACTTTTCAGAAATGTATAGCTTTCTGGGATCCATTATTGCTTTGCCACCCATTTCTACCACTAGCTGGAAGGAGGTTTACAGCACAAAAAGTAGGAAAAATAGTTTTAGACCTGGAACCATTGGCGTGGGTCTCCCTTCCATTTTTTCTGCAGTTGCCTCCTGTGTTTTTGCTGGTCTAGATGCTTTGGGCACTTTGCCACTGCTGTTCAGTGCCAAAGTGCAAGTGCTCCCTTTGTAAATTGATGTGATGGATTAGTGACTCCATGATTGGCTGATTTGATTTACTTGTCAGACCCTAGTACAGTGCACCATGTTTGCCCAGGGCCTGTAAGTCAAATGCTGCTGGTGGGCTTGCATCACTGATTGTGCCACCCACAGAAGCAGCTTGTAAAATGTGGCTCAGGCCTGCCATTGCAGAGCCGGTGTGCAGTCTGGGACTGCCATGTCGACTTGGCAAGTGCACACACTTGCCAGTCCCTAAACCTTCCCTTTTCTACATGTTAGTCACCCCTAAGGTAGGCCCTAGGTACCCCTATGGGCAGGTTGCATCGTATGTGAAAGGTAGGACAGGCCCTGATGTGTGTGACGTGTCCTGATAGGGAAATACTGCCAATTTTGTTTTTCACTATTGCAAGGCTATCTGTTCCCATAGGCCAGAATGGGGAGTTAGTTTATAACATCTTATAAACATAACTGACCCCAGGAACAAGATATGAAAATAAAGTTTAGTATGCCTGAACTCAGAATGTTAAGATGCATCTTTTAGTGAGGGTGATTTTTACATTCTGTGTTTGAAAATACCACTTTTAGAAAGTAGGTATTTTCTTGCCTAACCATCCAGTGTGCGTCTGCTAGGTTTGTGTATTGCATGTCTGGCTTTTGGATGACAGGGGGCTGGAGAGGGCTGTGGCTCCAGAAGTCTGATGAGTCAGGGCTGGGCTGAATAGACGTGGGTTTCATTTGGAGTAGGGGGAGGAGATTTCCTTTCACCTGAATGGGCCTGGTCTGCCTTCAACAATGCTGTCTCCACCTCCTGCCAAGAAGCTGCGCCAGTGAGGACAGAACTGGTTTTCGCTGGGTACAGACACTCTCTGCCTTCAGAGAACAAAGGATTTTGTGGTATAAATATTGGGGCCCAGACCCCAGAACTTTAGATCACTTCTGGGAAAACAAGAGGAAACCTTTGCCAAGGAGAAGAGCCGGATAAGCTGAGGAGGAATACTGCCCCTGTGCCTGTTTGCTGCCTGGGGTTGGCCTGCAGTGGCTGCTTGCTGCCAAAGAAAGGAGAAAATGTACTTTGCTGTTTTGCTTTGTCACCTTCTTGAAGAAAAGATCTACAAGGGCTTGAAACTGAGCTTGCCTCCTGTTCTGAAGTCTCAGGAACACAAAGACTTCACCTCTTCTGTCTGCCTGCATCTAGAACTGCTGTTTTAGCTGCTACAGAAGGAAATTGCAACACCGATGCCGGCTAGCAATGCCGTAATCTGCACCGAAGCCGTGAGCGCTGCTCCGACTTGCAAAGTAGACCCGACACCAGCCGCCGTGCCACACCGATGCCAACGAGCGATGCCGTAACCTGCCCGAAGCCGTGAGCGCTGCTCCAACTTGCGAGTTGGGCCCGATGCCTGCTGCTGTGCCGCATCGACTCCGAAGCCGACTTCATCATCGCGGAGCCGATCCTCGACGTGGGTGACCCCGAATTCAGCGACATCGTAAGGAACAGTGGTTTCGGCGCCATCGTGACGTCACCTCCCCGACGCAGTAAGGAACCATCGTCTCACCTCCCCTGCACTGCAGTAAGGAACAGAGTCTACACCTCCCCTGGGGTTGAAAGGAACCGACGCCGCGCAGCGCCAACAAAGCTGCACCTCCCCGACGCCGTGGGTCGTCTTTGTTTTTCATCGCTTTTCCAAGTTACTGTTCTTTGTGGGTCTGTTTGACTCTGGGCCCGACGCCGCGCACCTCGCGGTCGGCGCCTTTCTTTGGGATTGCTTCTGTCACGACGTCGTAATAACTCAAAGTGGAGTTATTTGTTGCTAGAGACTGCATTTAAGTGAATAACCTCTTTTTAAGGATATTTTTAATACTGAATTGTGGATTTTTGTCGTTTGATCTTGTTTTGAGTTTGGATAAAGATTACTTATTTTTCTAAATGGATGTGGTGTCCATTTGTAGTGTTTTCACTGTATTACTGGATGTGTTCACAAATGCTTTACACACTGCCTCTGAGATAAGCCTGTCTGCTCGTGCCAAGCTACCAAGGGGATGAGCAGGGGTTATTTTAGGAGTGTATTCCCCTTACCCTGACTAGAAGCAAGGGCCCCTATTTGGACAAAGGTACCTACCTCTGCCAACTAGAGACCCCCATTTCTAACATTGGTGGTCAGCGGTGAGGATCCTGGACTTGCATTTGTGATTTACATACAGTGATTGGTGTACACTACTAGTGAGTGCAGACCATTACGCAACATACATTTTTGAAGAGTTCTTTCTGGGAATTTTTTTGCATCTTGAGAACTGCCAATTTTCACCATGAGTAAACAAGGATCCATTGTATCTGTGGATATTGAATTTGAAGAAGAGAGGGTTGATACCTCTACTCTCCACAACTTAAAATCATCTGCAAAAGATTTAAAATCTCTGTGAGAGGCCTCACCAGGAAGGAGGAGTTCCAAAAGGCGCTGAGGGCCTGGTTGGAAGCAAGGAATGCCAGTGGGCAGACCAAGGATCCTATGGTGGAGGGGGAGAATTTAGAAGGGCAGCAGGGTGGGTTAGTTTGCCTAATTGAAGGGGGAGTGCCTCCCATGGAGGGCAGCAGAGTGTCTTCAAGGGGTCTGTCTCCAGAAGAATTGGAGGACAGGGAGAAAAGCAGAGTGCATGAAATGGAGCTTGCTAAGCTCAAACTGAGGAGCCAGGGTGACTTAGAAAATAAGAAATTGGAGTTGGAGAGCAAGAGATTGGCAATGGAGGAGAAAAAGATCCGTTTAGAGCATGAGAGAGTGTTGAGGGAGCTGGAGCTAAAAGTGAAGAGCTAAGAGATCAATCCCTCTGGTGGCAGCACACCATCAGTGCCTGTAGAAGCAAAAGTATATATTCCCAAGGATGTCATTAAGGATTTCATGAAGCATGAGGACATTGGGCAGTGGTTTAAGGCCTATGAGGTAGCGATGAAGTCCCACCGGGTCCCTGAGAGAGATTGGGGGGAGGGGTTGTGGAGTTGCTTTATGGGTGAACAAAGGGAAACCTTACTATCTCTGCCCCCTGAGGAACAGATGTCCTATGCCCCCATGAAGGAAGCCTTAGTAACCAGGTATGGGTTGACCCCAGAGCTTTATAGGCAGAAATTTAGGTATTGCAAGAAGCTGGAGTCTAGCACCTGGGTGGAATATGTGTCTTTTTTTTGCAGAGCATTAGATGGTTGGGTGAAGGGTAGTAAGATAAATGATTTTCAGGTGCTCTATGATTTGATTGCATGGGAGCACTTGTCCAGTAGTTGTTTTCCAGAGCTACGCCAACATCTGATTTACAGTAAACTGACTGATGCCAGGAAGCTTGCTGCGGAGGCGGACCGCTGGGTCAGTACCAGGGTCCACAAGGGTCTTGTGGGATACTCTGCCAAAGGTGGGCAGGGTCCCCAGCAGAAGGATGGGGGGGACAAGGGTAAACAGAAGGAGTTCCAAAAAGGGCCCCAAAGTAATCCCCAAGGGAACCAAGGTAAGGGTTCCAGCCTCCCGCTGACAAAAGACCATGGGTCCCACCAGGTAAGCCTGTGCAGAAGGGTTCCAAGACCTGTTTTAGCTGTGGTCAGGTGGGTCACTTCCAAGGAAGTCCCAAGTGTCCCAACACAGTGACCACTGCACTCACTGGTGCACCGCCCCGGGAAATGGCTAGTGTAGCCTTGGGGGAGGAGATGGGTGCCCAAGGTGGGTGGGGTCCCGCAGAGTTGTCCCTGGTCTCTTTAGGAGACAGTGAGATGGTCCCTAGGGCTCATCTGAATGATAACACTAAGAAGTACAGGCAGTGGGTGACCATCAATGGCCATAGTGTGGAGGCTCTGAGAGACACCGGAGCCAGTGTGACAGCTGTCAGTTGTCGGCTGGTGTCTGAAGAGCAGGTGGTCCCCGATGCAGTCTACCCAGTAGTTGCCGCTGACAATTCAGTGTGCCTCTGTAAAGGGGTTCACTTTGAGTTGGGGGGGTCTCAGGTACCTTGAAAGTAGATGTGAGGCCAGCCATGCCTGTTGACTGTCTGCTAGGCAATGATGTGGAGAGCTCCCCTTTAGAGATGTTGGGTCTGCCTGAGTGGGCGTGTGTGACCACTCGGTACAATGGCAGCCATTAAGGGCATTCAAGAGGACCTGGAGCCTGAAAGAGTGGCCCAGGTGCCTGCCTTAAAGAGAAGAGGCAGGGGGCGCTGGAAACCGGCCCCCGAAGTTTCCACGGTCCAGGAGGAGGCAAACCATGAGGGGGATGCCCTGGAGCCTACATGGGAACAAGTGGCTGAACTGGGGGACATGCCTGAGCTGACCCATTGGCAGCAGGAAGGAGGCCCCTCCAGGGAAGAGTTCTGCGAGGAGCAGAAGAAGTGCCCTTCTCTTGTCAGTTTGCGGCAACAGGCTGCAAACCAGGCAGCAGGTGATCAGTCTGGATCACATTGGATTTACTGGGAGAATGGTCTCCTGTATAGCGAGCCTACGTTTGCTGAGCCTGGGTCAGCCCGTGTGCTGGTGGTATCCCAGCACTTCAGAGCCTTCCTACTGGGTCTGGCTCATGATGTGCCTTTAGCAGGACATCTGGGGCAAGACAAGACCTTTGAAAGGCTTGTCACCCACTTTTACTGGCCCCAAATGCGCAAGAGTTCAGATACTCATTGTAGGACTTGTCAGACTTGCCAGGCAAGTAGTAAGAGTGGGAGGAAGCAGAAGGCTCCAACCTTTCCCTATGGTCAGCACCCCTTTTGAAAGGGTGGGCATTGACATTGTTGGGCCTCTGGATCCCAAGACAGCCATGGGCAACAGGTTCATCCTGGTGTTGGTGGACCATGCTACCCGGTACCCGGAAGCCCTCCCTCTCCGGACTGTGACGGCCCCCGTGGTGGGTTGTGCATTGATGGGGATTTTCTCCCGTGTGGGGTTCCCCAGAGAGGTGGTGTCAGACCGTGGTACCAACTTCATATCTAAGTAAATGAAGTCCCTGTGGCAGGAGTGTGGTGTAACCTATAAGTTCACCACTCCTTACCACCCCCAAGGTAATGGGCTGGTTGAGAGATTCAACCGGACCCTGAAGGGCATGATTATGGGTCTTGAGGAACCCATGAGGCATAAGTGGGACGTCCTCTTGCCATGCCTTCTGTTTGCTTACAGAGAGGTGCCACAGAAGTCCCTAGGGTTCTGTCCCTTTGAACTGCTCTACGGCCATCCTGTGAGAGGAACTCTGAGTTTGGTGAAAGAAGGCTGGGAGGAAGCTCCCAGTAAACCTCCCAGGATGTATATAGCTACATGCTGGCCTTCAGAAACCAGACTATGCGCTTCAGACAACTCGCTCAGGCGAATCTGGAAGCCAGCCAGGAGGAGATGAAATGGTGGTATGATCAGAATGGCACTCTGATCGAGTTTCAGCCTGTACAAAAAGTTTGAGTCATGGCCCCCGTGGAGCCTTGTGCTCTCCAGGATAAGTTGACCGGACCATTTGAGGTGGTGAAGCGCAAGAGCAACGTCACCTACTTGGTGGACTCGCAGTCTCCCAGGAACCCCTTGCGGGTCCTGCATGTGAACCGACTGAAGCCCCACTTGGAGAGGTCCGAAGTGGGCATGCTCCTAGCAACAGATGCTGGGATGGAAGAGGAGACTGAGCCTCTTCCTGACCTTCTGTCTACAAAGGAGCAAGATGGGTCAGTGGAGGGTGTGAACCTCTCTAACTCCCTGACCCCTGAGCACCAGAGTGACTGTCGCCAACTGTTGGGACAGTTTCCTGACCTGTTCTCCCTGACCCCCGGTGTCACTCAGTGGTGCGTCCATGATGTGGACACTGGGCACAGTCCTCCAGTAAAACATAAGATTTACAGAGTGACTGACAGCATCAGAGCTTGCATCAAGGAGGAGGTCTCCAAGATGTTAGCGCTAGGGGTGATTGAGCCCTCAGACAGCCCTTGGGCCAGCCCAGTGGTCTTGGTCCCGAAGGCTGCCGCACCTGGTGCCACACCAGAACTCCGGTTCTGTGTGGACTACCGAGGGCTCAATTCAGTCACCAGGACTGACGCACACCCCATCCCCAGAGCTGAAGAGCTCATCGATGGGTTGGGGGCTGCCAGGTACCTCAGTACGTTTGACTTAACGACTGGGTACTGTCAGATCGCCTTAATGATGGGGCAAGAGAGAGGTAAGCATTCTCTACACCAGATGGGCACTACCAATTCCGGGTGATGCCCTTTGGGATGAAGAATGCCCCTGCCACTTTTCAGAGGTTGGTCAACCAGGTGTTGGCTGGACTGGAAGATTTCAGCGCTGCCTACCTGGATGACATCGCAGTGTTCAGTGCCACTTGGGAGGAACATCTGCACCACCTCTGGGACGTGTTGAAGGCGCTGTGGAGGGCAGGCCTCACAATCAAGGTGAGTAAGTGCCAGATCGGGCAGGGTTCTGTGGTGTACTTGGGACACCAGGTGGGGAGCAGCCAGGTGGCGCCCCTAGAGCCCAAGATTGATACCATTCTGGCTTGGGAACCCCTAAGACCCAGACAGAGGTGAGAGACTTTTTAGAACTCAGAGGGTATTACAGGAGGTTTGTCAAGGGGTATGGCAGCATTGTTGCACCCTTGACAGAGCTGACTTCCAGGAAGCAGCCCAAGAAAGTGAACAGGACTGATGCCTGCCAGAAAGCTTTTGATGCCCTGAAATCTGCCATGTGCACAGCAACGGTGCTTAAGGCACAGAACTTCTCAAAAAAATTCATTATGCAGACAGACGCTTCAGAGCATGGTGTGGGGGCTGTGCTCTCACAGTTGAATGAAGAGGGCCCAGACCAACCTGTAGCCTTCATTAGTAGGAGGTTACTTCCACGGGAACAGAGGTGGAGTGCGATTGAGCGTGAGGCATTTGCTGTGGTCTGGGCACTGTAGAAGTTGAGACCATACTTGTTTGGGACTCACTTCTGGGTTCCGACAGACCACAGGCCCCTCTGATAGTTGATGCAGATGAGGGGTGAGAATCCAAAGCTGTTGAGGTGGTCCATTTCCCTACAGGGGATGGACTTCATGGTGGAACACCGCCCTAGTACAGAACACGCCAATTTAGAAAAAAACTTAAAACTCTCCTGTTCACAGAAGCCTGGGCCTAACTATACTACCACCCCACCTGGAACTGACGCTGACCTTCTTGAAGCGCTTAGAGACCTGTTGGTATTAGGCGCTATACAAGTTGAAACTAACACTAACAATAACAACAATGCTGATGGTCTGTCCAGATTTTTCCGCCTTAGTGAAGAGAACTCCCAAGAGGGTGGGTAGTTCTCCCCACATTTCAGCTGGAGGGGACACGTGTTAGACCTGGCACCATTGGCGTGCATCTCATTTCAATTTTTTCTGCTGTTGCCTCCTGTGTTTTTCCTGGTCTATATGCTTTGGGCACTTTGCCACTGCTGTTCAGTGCCAAAGTGCAAGTGCTCCCTTTGTAAATTGATGTAATGTGTAGGAAGGTGGAATCTGACTATATGGTTGCCCCCACTTTTTTTTATGGTGTTTTGCTGGTTTATGACTTAGTTGGACTGGGATCCTGCTATTCAGGGCCCCAGTCTATCTGCTTTCTCTGTAAAAAGGTTTCCATGTGCCTTAGGCACATCTCTGATTGGAATCTGGAGTGCCCTTATAAGTCCCTAGTATATGGTATACTATGTACCAAGGGCATAGGTACCTCAGAGGCCTGCCAGGGGCTGCAGCATGTATTATGCCACCCCTGGAAGGCCATCCAAACTGACACCACAGGTCTGCTACTGCAGCCTGGGTAAGGTGGTGCATGCACCCTTTACTGTGATATAGGTTACCTATATCACTAAATACATACACACATATAAACCTATAAGTCACTCCTAAGGCAGGCCTTATCAATCCTAAAGGCAGAGTGCATGGTTCCTATGTGAGAGGGTGTCCCTGCATGAGCAGGGCCCCTCTGCAGCGTTCGGAGACCATCTCTGATGCTGTTTGTAGTGCAGCCTGACCATATACTCTTAAGCGCATTATATCCTCGCGGTAAAATGCTAACTTTGGAATGGCTGCACCTAAACATGTCGTGTTTGGTGTCAAACATCTTGGAATACTACCCCCCGCCAATCCTGGCGGCGGGGGTAGCATTCCACCCTTCTAGAGGGAAAGACATGTTAACTCTGGCTTACCCGGTAACTTCTTTCTGAAGCCCTGGCATCACAAAATGGATGCTGCTGCCACAGACACAAGTCTGGCCTCCTGCTGCTGGACGAAACTCCGGCAGGGGAGGCCTGGACAATAGGTTTCCTGTTGCAGGGAGGTGTGACCACCTCCCCAGACAGGATAATGTGTATTGGGGCTGGGTGGGTGCACTCTTAGAGTGCTTTGAAGTCCTGCACTGGGGGAGCAAAAGGCTCCTCTGTGCATATGCCAGTTCAAACCAGCTCAGGGGCTACCTGCCCCTGCTCTGGCACGAAACTGGACAAAGGGAAGTGGGTGTAGCCATCCCCTCCCTTGACCCTCCCATAGGTTGGGTCATAGAGTTAGTCCCTCCCTGTTTTACTGGTTAAAATGGGGAACGCTTGCCACAGCAAGATTAGATATCCCTGGACTAAACTTTGAAACTGAATCCTGGACCTTCAACGCTCTACATCACGATTAGAGGACTGAAGAATCTCCTTTGGAGTCAAGGAGTGACTCCCCTGCTTGGCAGGCACCAAAAATGACAACAATGGTCGCAAACTACGCCGCTCCCGCCGGAGTCCGAAGTCCCTGCAGCCCAAGAAGTGGATTTCCTGACTTCTCCAAGGCCATCGTGAGTCCCCAGCGAAGCTGAGGCAAGTGGACCCCACGAGTGATGAGGAACCGCGACCCCTGGGTACCCTGCACTATTGTCAAGTGCAACCCCTTCTCAACGTTCTACAAACTTGTGCTTTGGATCACGTGTGGTCCCGGCCTCCAGCAGGAATCCCTCTGAAGATCAGAGGCCTACACCATCCCGAGTGACCGTGGGCCCCTGTTGAGTGATTCCGCCCGAGGTGTCTTTGCGATCCCTTGCCAGCCGGCTCGGGGGTCCCCTGAAGACTTTCTAAAGAAACCAAAGGGCTTCCCTGGTTGCTCCAGGCCTGTCCTGACTTACCCTCGCTGGGTGAGTTCCCCAGACCTTGCTGGTCTGTGCCATCGACTTTTCTTCACTTCCACAAGATGTGCTGTTGCCAAGGCTTGTTGGGTCTAATCCGGTCGCCGACACCTCAGCAAGCAGCAGACGTCGTGGTACAGTCCGAATCCTGCTCCTGGACGCCGACAACGCCTCCTGGACCTCGTGACTGCGGAGTCAAGACGACCAACGACGCACCTGAAGCACCCGACATCGGTGGGCATCTGCTCATCGCCTTCCTGGTCACTGGCTAGTGACCCAGACTCTGTCCCCTCTGCTTTCAGGTACTTCAGATCCTCGATCCACTCTTGGATCCACCCGGACACTTTCCTCCTGGTCGCCAGCAGCACTTTGCAGCAGATCTTCATAGGAATCGACAGCGAAACCCGACCCCGAACGGCACCTATGCACCCGGCTTCCCTGGGTGAGGTAACACGAGTACTCCGGTGCTCCCGTGGGTAGAGACTCTTCAAAGTCCTAGATCTCAAAGGGTTTGTTCCTAGTCCTCCTCTAAGTGTCCCTTTCCTTTAATTTCCTGACCGCGACTTTCTCCATAGAAGTAAACGGCGTATCGCGGTTGTGTATTTACACTGCACGCGTCCCCCGTGGGTCCCCTGTGTCACTACCTTGGGTGGTTCCTTGTGGCCCAAGCACTTCTAGAGGCTCTAGGCCTAGTGTCTAGTTCAGTCGTGGTTCTTATACCACTTTATTGGTATATGGTTTGGTACGCCCCTAGGGCCCAAACGTGTATTTGTGCTATTACTGTGTTTAAATAACTTATTACTTATGTACTTCGAACTCTAGCCTCATAAAGAGACTAGAGGGGTGTGTTTAGCAATAAATACATATATTTTGAATATATACCTGGTGTGGTGCTCTTTCATTTGGTCACTCAAGAGATTATAAACTGGTAAAACAAGCTGCTTTACATTCCTTCAAGACTTAGCCTGAAGGCTGCTCTCCATAGCTACCACTAGGATAGCTTTCAATAAAGGTTGTCTTTAACCTATCTCCAATAAGGGGTTGTTTGGACTGGTGCAAGGTGCCCACTATAATTAGTGGACAGCATATGCCAGGCCAACTTCTCACATTGGTGTGCAGCGTGTGGGATTCCAGCTTGCTATTGTTTTACCAGATAATCTCAATTGAATTGATCAACTGAAAACCACTAAAGGTACCTAAGGTACATATAATTTAAGCTTAGAATAACAGTAAGTTCTACTGAACTTAGAGTTGTGTGTTAAGGGATAGCACGACCCTTTCTACAACTCAAGAGAGTTTAGTAGGCCACACTAGAGTAGGTAGTGCATACACCACACCACACTAGTAATGTCTTTAAGGGCAGGATCCAAAGAATCCTTGCAGGAAGCCATTGAGCTTCCACCCTCCAAGTATGATACACTCCCATTCTTGGAATTGAGAGCTTTATGTAACTTGAGAAAAATAAGGACAGGCCAAAGCCCCACCACCCAACACCTCAAGGAGTTGTTGGTGGCTTATGACCTTAGTAAGCCTGTAGGGACTGAAGGGGTAGGAGCTGAGGGTGGGGCAGAAGAAGAGGAGGAGGCCAGGGGTACCAATACCCCCAGCCCCCTCTGAAACTGGCCAGGAGGGTGACAATGACCCTGACCTGGAAAACCAAATCCCTCCTGTGGATGATGATGAGGATGATCAAAATGATGCCCTCTTTGTCCCCCAGGAAGGATTAAGAGTGTGCCCAGGAAGTCTAGGTCTCCTTCTCAGGAGTCTAACCACTCTGGCACCTCCATAGGGAGCTCTATCTCCTCTCACAGGAGGGAATCCTCTCATGAGAGGAGAGCCAGACTGGTCCAGTATGAGGAAACTCAGCTGGAAATCAGAAAAAAGCAATTGGCTTTAGATAGGGAATCACTAGATCTCCTTAGAGAGAGAAGAAAGTTGGGACTAGAGTCCCATGGTGGCAGCAATATCCCTAGAGATAGGGACAGGTCTTATGACCATAGAAACCTAAACAAGATTGTCCCTCCCTACCAGAGTGGGGATGACATCCACAAATGGATAACTGCACTGGAGAGGGCCTGTAAAGTTCAGAAGGTCCCCCAGAGGCAGTGGGCAGCAATCTTGTGGCTCTCCTTTGCAGACAAAGGTAGAGACAAGCTCCTCACTGTAAGAGAAGAGGATGCTGACAATTACACAGTCTTGAAGAGTGCTCTGATAGATGGGTTTGGCCTAACCACTGAACAGTATAGGTTGAAGTTCAGAGACACCCAAAAGCTCAGACTCAAGACTGGGTTGATTTTGTAGATTGTGCTACAAAGGCTCTGGAAGGTTGGATACATGGCAACAAAGTGCATGACTTTTTAGGATTGTACAATTTGATTATGAGGGAGCAGATCCTTAATAATTGTCAAAACCAGCTTTTGCACCAGTATCTGGTGGACTCTGATCTGACCTCTCCCCAAGAATTGGGAAAGAAGGCAGACAAATGGGTCAGAACCAGAGTAAAAACTAGAAATCAGGGTGGTGACCAGAAGAAAGATTCTACTAAGTCCCAAGAGAAAGGTGGGGATAAATCTAAGGATAAGTCCCCTACAGGGCCCCAAAATTCCTCTTCTGGGGGTGGGTCCCAAACTCCTTCCTCTCCTGAAAAGAAACCCTATTGCCATGTCTGTAAAAAGCCTGGGCACTGGAAAACTGATCCCAGTTGCCCCAGGATTGGCAATAAAGAAAATGTTCCTCCCACAACTACTACCACCCCTCCTGGTACTACCAGTAGTAATCCTCCAGTTGGGAGTAGTGCACCCAAAAAGTTAGGTGCTTTTGCAAGAGGAACAGAGGTGGGCCCTAGTTTAGACAGGGACCCCTCAACAGACTCCTCTGACTCTGATGGTGGTATAGGATTTGCCACCTTTACCATGGGTCCCATAGCATTGGGCAGGTACAGATTGGAGCCAATAATTAATGGTCAGAAAGCTGTGGCATTTAGGGACACAGGGGCTAGTGTCACCATGGTGGCAGGGAAACTAGTCCCCCTCACCAGCTTTTACCTGAGTTTAAATACCAGGTGACCAACATTGATGGTGTCAGAACAGATCACCCCATGGCCATAGTCAATCTCAGCTGGGAGGGTGTCACAGGCCCAAAGAGAGTGGCAGTGTCCCCCACCTTACCTGTAGATTGCCTGATGGGCAATGATCTGGAGATTTCAGCCTGGGCTGAAGTTGAACACCAAACCCATCTCAGGATGCTGGGCATCCCTGTAAAGGCTAGTGGGGCTGTGATGGCCACAGCCCCAGCCCAAGATTTTGGAGAGATGGAGCCTGGAAGAATGGCCCACTCTCCCCCAAAAGAGAGCACAAGGGTTGAAGAAAAGTCTTCTTCCCTCCAGACAGTAGGTAAGGGTCAGCCTCCTCAGGGAACTGACCCTACCCCTAGTGAAGGAACTGCCCCAGAGGTAGTCAGGCCTGGCCTGGCCACACCCCTGATGGCAGAGGACCCTTCCAAGGTGGTACCCAGTCTGGAGCAGGTAACCTGCCCCTCTCTACCCTGCCTCAGCCAGCCCAGGGCTGCAGAGGTCAGGGAGGTCAGTGGACCCCCCAGGGCCCCCTGTCCAGAGGAACCCCCCATCAGCAGATTAGGGGCACCCAGTCTAGTAGCCCTAGCCAGGTGAAAACTCCTCTACACACTGAGGGATCCCCCATGCCTTTATGTAGGGACCTCCCCCAGAAGGACTCTGGTAGGCAAGGGCAAACCTGGGACCTGAAGGTTCCAAACCTGCCCTGTCCCTCCAGTAGTCCATCCAAAAGGACCCAACCCCCAGCTGTAGGCAGCCAAAGGTTGACCCTTAGAGCAAAGTGCAACTCAGTCATGGAAAGACAGGCATACATGGTGACCAGTGATCTGAGGAAGCTGAGGCCAACATTCCTAGGGCCTCACTTCCCTACTCAGACACCTCACCAGCCTTGTACTTTACCTAAGCACACCAGAGGTAGTGATTCCCCATGGTGGAGACCCTCTCATACCCTTAGGGTGAGGGATTGCTTAGTGGACCATAACATAGGGGGCAACCATGCTAGTGCAGGTGCTTCCTTATATGGCCACTTAGTCAATATAGGCTCAACTGGCCAAGGTTAGCCTTATCTCCTTTCGTTTGGGGGGTTATGTAGGAAGGTGGAATCTGACTATATGGTTGCCCCCACTTTTTTTATGGTGTTTTGCTAGTTTATGACTTAGTTGGACTGGGATCCTGCTATTCAGGGCCCCAGTCTATCTGCTTTCTCTGTAAAAGGTTTCCATGTGCCTTAGGCACATCTCTGATTGGAATCTGGAGTGCCCTTATAAGTCCCTAGTATATGGTATACTATGTACCAAGGGCATAGGTACCTCAGAGGCCTGCCAGGGGCTGCAGCATGTATTATGCCACCCCTGGAAGGCCATCCAAACTGACACCACAGGTCTGCTACTGCAGCCTGGGTAAGGTGGTGCATGCACTCCTTACTGTGATATAGGTTACCTATATCACTAAATACATACACACATATAAACCTATAAGTCACTCCTAAGGCAGGCCTTATCAATCCTAAAGGCAGAGTGCATGGTTCCTATGTGAGAGGGTGTCCCTGCATGAGCAGGGCCCCTCTGCAGCGTTCGGAGACCATCTCTGATGCTGTTTGTAGTGCAGCCTGACCATATACTCTTAAGCGCATTATATCCTCGCGGTAAAATGCTAACTTTGGAATGGCTGCACCTAAACATGTCGTGTTTGGTGTCAAACATCTTGGAATACTACCCCCCGCCAATCCTGGCGGCGGGGGTAGCATTCCACCCTTCTAGAGGGAAAGACATGTTAACTCTGGCTTACCCGGTAACTTCTTTCTGAAGCCCTGGCATCACAAAATGGATGCTGCTGCCACAGACACAAGTCTGGCCTCCTGCTGCTGGACGAAACTCCGGCAGGGGAGGCCTGGACAATAGGTTTCCTGTTGCAGGGAGGTGTGACCACCTCCCCAGACAGGATAATGTGTATTGGGGCTGGGTGGGTGCACTCTTAGAGTGCTTTGAAGTCCTGCACTGGGGAGCAAAAGGCTCCTCTGTGCATATGCCAGTTCAAACCAGCTCAGGGGCTACCTGCCCCTGCTCTGGCGCGAAACTGGACAAAGGGAAGTGGGTGTAGCCATCCCCTCCCTTGACCCTCCCACAGGTGGGGTCATAGAGTTAGTCCCTCCCTGTTTTACTGGTTAAAATGGGGAACCCTTGCCACAGCAAGATTAGATATCCCTGGACTAAACTTTGAAACTGAATCCTGGACCTTCGACGCTCTACATCACGATTAGAGGACTGAAGAATCTCCCTTGGAGTCAAGGAGTGACTCCCCTGCTTGGCAGGCACCAAAAACGACAACGACGGTCGCAAACTACGCCGCTCCCGCCGGAGTCCGAAGTCCCTGCAGCCCAAGAAGTGGATTTCCTGACTTCTCCAAGGCCATCGTGAGTCCCCAGCGAAGTTGAGGCAAGTGGACTCCACGAGTGATGAGGAACCGCGACCCCTGGGTACCATGCACTATTGTCGAGTGCAACCCCTTCTCAACATTCTACAAACTTGTGCTTTGGATCACGTATGGTCCCGGCCTCCAGCAGGAATCCCTCTGAAGATCAGAGGCCTACACCGTCCCGAGTGACCGTGGGCCCCTGTTGAGTGATTCCGCCCGAGGTGTCTTTGCGATCCCTTGCCAGCCGGCTCAGGGGTCCCCTGAAGACTTTCTAAAGAAACCAAAGGGCTCCCCTGGTTGCTCCAGGCCTGTCCTGACTTACCCTCGCTGGGTGAGTTCCCCAGACCTTGCTGGTCTGCGCCATCGACTTTTCTTCACTTCCACAAGATTTGCTGTTGCCAAGGCTTGTTGGGTCCAATCCGGTCGTCGACACCTCAGCAAGCAGCAGACGTCGTGGTACAGTCCGAATCCTGCTCCTGGATGCCGACAACGCCTCCTGGACCTCGTGACTGCGGAGTCAAGACAACCAACGACGCACCTGAAGCACCCGACATCGGTGGGCATCTGCTCATCGCCGTCCTGGTCACTGGCTAGTGACCCAGACTCTGTCCCCTCTGCTTTCAGGTACTTCAGATCCTCGATCCACTCTTGGATCCACCCGGACACTTTCCTCCTGGTCGCCAGCAGCACTTTGCAGCAGATCTTCATAGGAATCGACAGCGAAACCCGACCCCGAACGGCACCTATGCACCCGGCTTCCCTGGGTGAGGTAACACGAGTACTCCGGTGCTCCCGTGGGTAGAGACTCTTCAAAGTCCTAGATCTCAAAGGGTTTGTTCCTAGTCCTCCTCTAAGTGTCCCTTTCCTTTAATTTCCTGACCGCGACTTTCTCCATAGAAGTAAACGGCGTATCGCGGTTGTGTATTTACACTGCACGCGTCCCCGTGGGTCCCCTGTGTCACTACCTTGGGTGGTTCCTTGTGGTCCAAGCACTTCTAGAGGCTCTAGGCCTAGTGTCTAGTTCAGTCGTGGTTCTTATACCACTTTATTGGTATATGGTTTGGTACGCCCCTAGGGCCCAAACGTGTATTTGTGCTATTACTGTGTTTAAATTACTTATTACTTATGTACTTCGAACTCTAGCCTCATAAAGAGACTAGAGGGGTGTGTTTAGCAATAAATACATATATTTTGAATATATACCTGGTGTGGTGCTCTTTCATTTGGTCACTCAAGAGATTATAAACTGGTAAAACAAGCTGCTTTACATTCCTTCAAGACTTAGCCTGAAGGCTGCTCTCCATAGCTACCACTAGGATAGCTTTCAATAAAGGTTGTCTTTAACCTATCTCCAATAAGGGGTTGTTTGGACTGGTGCAAGGTGCCCACTATAATTAGTGGACAGCATATGCCAGGCCAACTTCTCACATAATGGATTAGTGACTCCATGATTGGCTTATTTGGTTTACTTGTCAGACTCTAGTACAGTGCACCGTGCAAATGCTGCTGGTGGGCTTGCAGCGCTGATTGTGCCACCCACAGAAGCAGCTTGTAAAATGTGGCTCAGGCCTGCCATTGCAGAGCCTGTGTGCAGTCTGGGACTGCCATGTCGACTTGGCAAGTGCACACACTTGCCAGTCCCCAAACCTTCCCTTTTCTACATGTTAGCCACCCCTAAGGTAGGCCCAAGGGAAGGGTGCATTGTAGGTGAAAGGTAGGACATGCCCTGATGTGTGTGGCTTGTCCTGATAGTGAATTACAACCATTATCGTTTTTCACTATTGCACGGCTACCTGCTCCCATAGGCCAGAATGGGCAGTTTGATTATAACATCTTATAATCCTAACTGACCCAGGGAACAAGGTAGAAATTCGAGTTTAGTATGCCTGAACTCAGAATGTTAAAATACATGTTTTAGTGTTGGTGATTTTTACATTCTGTGTTTGAAAATACCACTTTTAGAAAGTAGGTATTTTCTTACCTAACCATCCAGCCTGCCTCTGCTAGGTTGTGTATTGCATATCTGGTTTGTGAGTGACAGTGGCTGGGGTAGCTCCAGGAGACAGGGTGAGTCAGCACTAGGCTGAATAGACCTACCTGCATTGGGAGTGGTGGGAGGAGTAGCACCTGGGCCTGAATAGGGCTCTGCCTGCCTTCCACAATGCTGGCTCCTCCTCCTGTGGTGCGTCTGATGACCCTGGCCCACACTGACAAAGGAAGAAGTTGTGCACTGGCAGAATACACCCAGAACTGGTTTGGACTAGGTACAGACACTCTCTGCCTTCAGAGACAAAGGATTTGTGTGTATAAAAGGGGACCCAGACCCCAGAACTTTAGATCACTTCTGGGAATCAAGACGAACCTTTGCTGAGGAGAAGAACCAGGAAACTGAAGGAGGAGACTACCCCTGTGCTGTGTACTGTTTGGGGGTTGGCCTGCAGTGGTTGCTTCATTGCCAAAGAAAGGAGAAAAGGACTGAGTGTGCTTTCATCATCTTGAAGAAGGAAGCAATAGGAAGCACTTGCACTTTGGCACTGATTAGCAGTGGCAAAGTGCCCAAAGCATCTAGACCATCAAAACATGTAGAAAAAACACGGGAGGCAACATCGAAAAATGGAAGGGAGACCCACGCCAATGGTACCAGGTCTAACAGTAAGGAACAGTGGTTTCGGCGCCATCGTGACATCACCTCCCCGACGCAGTAAGGAACCGTCGTCTCACCTCCCCTGCACTGCAGTAAGGAACAGAGTCTTCACCTCCCCTGGGGTCGTAAGGAACCGACGCCACGCAGCGCCAACGAAGTCGCACCTCCCCGACGCCATGGGCCGTCTTTGTTTTTCATTGCTTTTCCAAGGTACTGTTCTTTGTGGGTCTGTTTGACTCCGGGCCCGACGCCGCGCACCTCGCGGTCAGCGCCGTACTTTGGGATTTCTTCTGTCACGACGTCGTAATAACTCAAAGGGGCACATTCTCAAGGAGCTATCGCCGAGTTGTCGGCACTTTAACGCATCCAAAGTCGCGCTAAATTTATCGCCCCATTCACAAGCTGGTGCTATCAGCCCATAACACCAGTTTACCTGCGAAAGCAGTCGCAAAAAACATCGCCACAGATGACCCCGGCAACTAACGCTAATGAGATGCAGTGTAGGCATTCACGTGCTAAAAGCCGCGACAACACCACTCCACAACATTCTCAACGACCAGCCAGATCTGCGATAAGACCACAAAACAGGCGATAAGGCGCGTTAGCAGCAGGAAACTAACACCTGCTCCTACCTGGTGTAAAGTCGGATGACAACCAGCACCAGACAAGGGAGCACAGCCCATAGCCACACATGAAGAACAACTGATGCCCTGGAGCAACCCATCATGCAGGCCTGAGCCCCAATAGGTCAACAACACCTACCGCCACCACCCCCAGGACCCCACCACCCCCACCCCCACCCCCCGGGCCCTACCCCGGGCACACCCCACACCCCCCCATATGGACAAATATATTACACATCAACTCCACGAAATCATGAACCAAACAAATCTCCTGAAGTCGCACAATCACAACACCCAACATACATGTGTGGCCAGAAAAAGGGAAATCATACACCCATATCAAAATATACAAACAATACGTTTATTACAGAACAAACCAAAAAAAACAATTCTGAAGAGGCATGGCGGGTCGTCTCAGGACACAGCCTGCAAAACAGAGAACTGGATCAGAAGGTGTGCCATGTGCCCATCAAAGTACAGAGAGAGAGAGCGAAAGAGAGGAAGAGAGAGGGAGAGAGAAAGACAGAAAGAGAGGGAGAGAGGGAGAGAGGGAGAGAGAAAGAGAGAGGGAGCGAGGGAGAGAGAAAGAGAAAGAGAGAGAGAGAGAGGGAGAGAGAAAGAGAGACGGAGAGAGGGAGAGAGAAAGAGAGAGGGAGAGAGGGAGAGAGAAAGAAAGAGGGACAGAGGGAGAGAGAAAGAGAGAGGGAGAGAGGGAGAGAGAAAGAGAGGGAGAGAGAAAGAGAGAGGGAGAGAGAAAGAGAGGGAGAAAGAAAGAGAGAGGGAGAGAAGGAGAGAGAAAGAGAGGGAGAGAGAAAGAGAGAGGGACAGAGGGAGAGAATGCCGACACTGCGGACCTAGGCCTCACTGCTCACCTGCTGCCACCGGTGTGTCTCCAACAACGTGCGGGTATCCACAGCAGTCCCCCAGGTCCCTCATCTGAAACAGTTTCCAGAGACATGAATGGCAGAGTCCATACAGTTGAACACGCCATCATCGCTTGCCCGCCCCTGTGCACACAGGCTGCTGCACCCCAGCCCCTCCCGCCGCCCAGCGGTGATTGCCCGCCCCTGCGCAACCAGGCCTCACTGCTCACCTTCCGCCACCGGCGTGTCTCCAAGAGGGCCCACCACGTTCCGGAGGGATCTCCAAGCCCGGTGCCCGTGACCATGGCACCCTCCACATCATGCAGCCCCTCACCGCGGGCCACCAGGTCCCACACCTGACTCTGGGTCTTGATTTTGCAATGGCAGAGACCACATCAGTGCACACGGCATCATCGCAGGCTGCACACCCACTCAGCGCTTGAGGTGCCACTAACTCTATGAAGCGCAACGCAACACCACGTGGCGGGAGGGCCGCACTGCCCGCTGGCCCTGGCCTACACTGCGGTCCAGCAGGGATCACACAAATTCTTTCCAGTCCGGACCGCCAGGACGGTGCATCATCGCAGGCTGCACACCCGCTCAGCACTTTAGGTGCCCCTATCTCACTGCACCGCAAGACACCGTCCCGTGGCGGGGTGCCTGTGCCTTCCGCAGTGTATCCGGTGCCACCAAGTCTGTGCCCCGCTAGCCATGGACCCTTAATGATTGAGTCCCGTTGTGCGGACGCCATCATGTCACCCCTGGCACTGGGCAATGTGAGGTGGCAGGGCCCTAGGCCCTCATGCACACATGAGAACTACACGGAGACACCCAGACAGAGAGAGTGGAAATGGCATCCAGCACGTGCACCAGGCCCTTTTTATTGCCAGGGTCACATGTCCTGTGACGCCAGTGCTGGATGGGTATGGTGTGGGTGTACACCAGCCATGAGGGAGTGGCTGTGGCATGCTGACAACTAGACCTGTGAGCTGCAGATCCCCACAGTGAAGACCTGGGACATGTAGCGTTGTTGTCCCCCCCTGTGTGCGTAATCGGAGTGGGCTGTCCTGGCGTATGCCAGTCCAGCGTAAGGGTGTGATCAATGACCCTGGGGCTCTGGGCGTGGTTCCATCCTGGGCTGGACAAGGAAGTGACTAATGGATGTGTCTCCGTTGTAGTGTCGACGCCACCCGGACCGAAATTGGCAATCTGTCACCCTGTGACAATAGTCCAACATGGACGTAAGTAACCCTGGGCATAGTTTGCGTAGTAGCACTACGCTCAGCTATGTAATTTGCATAGTGCGTAGCTGGGTGCTTGTCTGCACTGTGCAATAATTGCAAGCGGCATCTTGCACAGTGCAAGTTATAATAAAATAAGTATCTCTGTCTTTATATGCTAAAATACATATAGTCATTTCACAAAAGTGAAAACGATAAATTAACAAGCAGTGAGAGAGGTGATGATTTTGGGATCCTCCCTAACCTAGGGAGAGAACCAAGCAGATGCCTTGAAAACAAAAAGCACATCTTGTTGAACGATTCGGTGGTGGTCCCATCCTCTTAGGACCACCCCAAGCACAGTTATTGGCAAAAATACAATCCCAACCAAAGGCCCTGCAAAGCATTATGGGACGAGATTAGCAGTGGGCAGTGAATATTATAGTATCCAATATCAAAATAATTCTACGAAGAGCTGCAGTTCAACTAGTCGTTACTAGATGTCCCTCACGAGTCAAATGCAAAAGCATTGAAATTATTATTACATCAAGCTGCAGTTCCACTAGTCGTTACTAGATGTCCCTCACGAGTCAAATGCAAAAGCTTCATGAAAGGGTTTCAATGCTTTTGCATTTGACTCGTGAGGGACATCTAGTAACGACTAGTGGAACTGCAGCTTGATGTAATAATAATTTCAATGTTTTTGGTGCTCAGAGGGATAGAAGCGACCCTCCCCTTTTCACCCCATGGATGTTCAACACTCAGGCTAAGAGGATTGTGGTCACTATCGCAGGATGGGATGATAGCCATGTCTTGTACTAAAGGCCATAGGGTAAGATCCACAAGTAAGTAATCTATCTGGCTCAACCCGTTTGGCCCGATAAAGGTCATCCCCCCTCCTTTGTCGGAGCTGGTTCTCCCATTGGTGGCCCTTAGCCTATATTCCAAGGTTATAGCATTCAATTGCAGAACTGCTTGCAACCACTTTTTTATAGGGGGGAGCTCTAGAGGAGGTACCAGCCACAATTTGTCCTCCTCATTCACCTCATAGGAGTCAGCCCAATCAAGTGGCTCATATGTAACATTAAAGTCTCCACCAACTATTAGAGGGTGTCTGTCATGCCTGGCCTCCAGTAACTTATCCAGGGCATGGAGAGTTGGGGAACTACCTCCTCTAGAACTTCTGGCATAGACATTATAAATGTTGATGCACTTGCCCTTGCCACTGTTTAGTCTAATCCCAAGGATGTCTGAGCTATTGGTGACCAGCTCCTTGATGTCGCAGTTTAATGAGATGTTAATTAAAATGAGCAGCCCACCTGTAGGCCGGCCATGTTTTGATGGAATTGCCGGTCTATGAAATGTCATGAACCCAGGAATGAATGTGTGGGTCAGGCTCCATGTTTCCTGCAATAAGCAGATCTCATGTTGATTGATGAGCTCGATCCAATGGGGGCAATCAGGCTTCCCCCTTATGCCCGCCACATTCCATGACACTATTTTCAACTTCCTGATGTTTAACATCAGGAGAGGAGTCTGGGGAGGGAGTAGGGCAGTTGGTTCAGTTGCCTTAGTTGAAAGGTAGCTAGATGTGTCTATGTCACTAGCCTGCAAATGGTCTCTCGTCAATGGCATTATAGCTGTAGGTGAAGCAGGCTGTGGATTGAATATCATGGTCTCAATCGCTTGAGAGGGACCCTCCTGATGGATTTGCAATGTAGAAGTGAAGACGCAATATACACTAAAAATGTGCACGGGTTCCTCGATAAATTCTAGGGGTAGTCAGTCGTTCTGGGACAAAGTCGAAGGTGGGGAGTCCCTATGGGACAATGGGGCAACTTTAGCCTGTTCAGTCATGCTAGGGATGTTCAGCTTCAGCCGGATGTTTGTGGCAGGTGGTGGGTATGTTCTAACTTCCAGGGCAACTAAGTTGTGCACCAAATGTTCACTAGCTCTATTGCATCAGCCCCTGAGATATGATACTTGCTATGGGTTTTGTTATTCACAATGTTGAAGAGTGCCCATGCTGTCCATGCTGATTTTTTTGTGGATTTTATTTGGACTTTTTCAAATGTAGCTCTAGATCTTAGTCTAGTTGATTTATAATTTCATTTTAGTAGCTTGAGCTGTTTGGTCAAGGTTGTAATGGGTGGATTATATCCCTTTGGATTCATTATTAAGTATGATTTATGTGTCTTTCTTTGGCAGTTCCTCTTTTTATCAAGTTGTTTGGTGATCCATACAAGTGTGTCTATAATTTAAAGTACGGAGGCATTGTAATGTTCAACTAGTGCATAGGTGAGGCAGACGCAGCCCGCAAGCTCTGCCGCTAACGCACATAGCGCCCGACCCTGCTCTGGAAGCATGGATGCCAAGTGGAGCGGATTGAGGAAGATACAGACGATATGCTTTTCCAATGCGTGGTGCGGTGCTGACTGTAGAGCCGAGCTGAGCCAGCAAAAGTCAACCTGGAGTAAAGAGATTCCTCGATGGCCATCGAAAATGCCCTGTAAGCTTCGAAAACAGAGGATCACAAGCAAAGCTCTGCGGGCAGAGGTGAGTGCGAACTGCCGCAGGGAGTTGGGACAGGCTTGGGCTTGCTGCTGGGGGGGTGGGTATGTCACAGCCGGGGAAAGAAGTTTAAGTCATTTGGAAATATCTTACTGAGGACCACGAAGGAGCCGGGGAATAAGATCTGGAAGCAGATCAAGGCTGGTTGGACGTTCTCGCTCTGCAGTGTTGCTGACTGTTAACTGTCCCAACGGCCCTTAGAGCCTTGCTGGCCCTAAGTCAGAGCCTCTTTCTATGTGATTCTAGTGGCTGTACTACTCTTCAGCGACAGATGGTACATGGGCCATTCCCAGGATTACGACTCTGATACCAGAAGGCAGCAGGATGGAAGTGTTGACTTCTAATTGGGAGAAAATCTTGCCCCAGTCAGTGAACTCATACCTTCTCTTTGGGGAGAGGATGTGGCCTAAGGGCTAGGGCAGTTGACCTCACCCCTGGTGAATCGGTTTTGAGTCTCGGCAACAACACTCAACATCCTGGGATTATGGGAAAATCACTTAATCTCTCTGTGCCTATCAAAAATGAACGTGTCCTTATGTAACACAACTGGTGCTCGTGTAAAGTGCTCTGATACCTGATAGATTTGTGTCAAGTTTGCGCTATACAAAACTTTGAAAAGAAACGATATCTCAGTAATCCATGAGTAGGAAGCAATATCAAACAATGGGGCATATTCTCAAGGACTTATCGCCGAGTTATCTGCACTTTAGCGCCGCAAAAGTGGCGATATATCTATCGCCCTATTCTCAAGCTGGTGCAACTGGTGACAACGCCAGTTTTCCTGCGATAGCTTCCGCAAAATACATCGCCACCGATGAGAGCGACAATTAACGCTAATGATATGCAGAGTAGGCATACCCTTGCAAAAACACACGAAAACACCACTTCGCGATATTCTCAACGACCACCCAGATCTGCAATGCCAGACAAAAACAAGCGATAAGGCGCGTTAGCAGAAGGGACTTAACACCTGCTTCTCACTGGTCTTAAGTCAATCAGGGAATTGTAAGCGTGCTACTCACCCGTGAGGGTCCCAAGGCGCTGAGGGGGGGGGGTCCGCAGATCTGTTTAGCCGAAGAGCCAGGTCTTGAGGGTCTTCCTGAAGGTGTTCAGGGAGGGGGCGCGTCTGATGTCTGCCGGTAGCTCGTTCCAGGTCTTGGCTGCAATGTGAGAGAAGGATCTTCCGCCTGCTCTGTCTCTGTGGATGTGCAGGGTTTCGGCCAGTGCGAGGTTGGAAGATCGGAGGTTTCTTTTGGGTACGTGGAAGTTGATTCTGTCGTTGAGGTATTTGTGTCCATTGTTGTGTAGGCATTTGTAGGCGTGAGTGAGGATTTTGAAAGTGACTCTTTTCTCCACGGGGAGCCAGTGGATACTTCGTAGGTGTTGGCTGATGTGTTCGTGTCGGGGGATGCCGAGGACGAGTCTGGCAGCGGTGTTCTGTATTGTTTGGAGTTTGCGGAGTAGGGACTTGTTGATGCCGGCGTAGAGTGTGTTTCCATAGTCCAGTCTGCTGGTGATGAGTGCGTGGGTGACTGTCTTCCTTGACTCAGGGGGGATCCACTTGAAGGTCTTGCGGAGGATGCGGAGGGTGTTGAAGCAGCTGGAGGTGACGGCGTTGACCTGTCGGTTCATGGTGAGTGATGAGTAGAGTACGATGCTGAGGTTCTTGGCGTGTAGGTGGGCTTCCAAGGGCGGTTGGCCACCAGGAGCTGTCCCATGCAGAAGGGGTGGTACCGAGGACGAGGACTTCTGTCTTCTCGGCATTGAGCTTCAGGCAGCTGTTCCTTTCTGGAAGTTGAGTTTGGCAGTGGTGGGGTCTTTGGTGAGGGAGAGGATGAGCTGGGTGTCGTCGGCATAGGATACGATGTTGAGGCCGTGTTGTCGGACGATGGCTGCGAGGGGGGCCATGTAGATGTTGAAGAGGGTGGGGCTCAGTGATGAACCCGGTGGGACTCCGCAGGTGATTTTTGTGGGGTCGGAGAGGAAGGGTGGGAGTCTGATCCTTTGGCTTCTTCCGGTGAGGAATGATCGGATCCAGTCCAAGGCTGTTCCTTGTATGCCTGCGTTGTGTAGTCTGGCGACTAGTGTGCGGTGGGAGACGGTGTCGAAGGCCGCTGATAGGTCGAGTAGGATGAGGGCTGTGGAGTGGCCTTGGTCCAGGAGGGTGCGGGTGTCATCTGTGGCGGCGAGTAGGGCGGTCTCTGTGCTGTGGTTGCTTCGGAATCCGGATTGGGACGGGTCGACGACGGCGTTCTCTTCAATGAATCATGTCAGTTTCCTGTTGACAGTTTTCTCTGCAACTTTGGCTGCGAAGGGGAGGAGCGAGATGGGCCGATAGTTCTTGAGAACGGTGGGGTCAGCTGTGGGCTTCTTGAGCAGGGGTCTGACTTCTGCGTGCTTCCAGTCATCTGGGAAGGTGCCTGTTTTGAAGGTGGTGTTGATGGTGCGTTGTAGTTCGGGTGCGATGGCGGCCGCAGCTCTGTGGTAGATGTGAGGGGGCAGGGGTCGGTGGGGGCCCCGAGTAGATGCTTTTCATGGTTGAGGTGGTGTCTTCGGCTGTAATCAGTGTCCAGTTGGAGATGGTGGGCTGGCTGGTGTTTCTGGGGGGCGGGGGGCCATCTGTGGCACCTGGTGGATGGTCGATGAAGTTGTCATAGAGGTTTTTGATCTTGAGGTGGAAATAGGTTCCAAGCTTGTCGCAGAGGTCTTGGGATGGTGTGATGTCTGTGGCTTCGCTGCGTGGGTTGGTGAATTCCTGAATGACACTGAAAAGTTCCTTGGAGTTGGTGGAGTTGGCCAGGATTTTGTTGTGGATGAAGTTCCTCTTGGTGGCTCTGATCTGGTTATGGTAGTCCGTCAAGAAGTCCGATGCTGGCGAGGTTGTTACGAAGGATAGTGGAGTTGGGGTCGCTGGGGTTGTCGAGGTGGAAGTTCAGGTCTCCAATGAGTATGTAGTTTGCTGCGGCTATGGCGTGGGGTGCGATGAAGTCAGTGATGGTGGTGGCGAAGGGTGTTCGGGGGCCGGGGGGTCTGTAGATGAGGGTTCCTCGGAGTGTGGCTTTGGGGGTGGTCTGGATCTGGAAGTGCAGTTGTTCGGCGGAGGGGAAGGTTTCGCTGGAGGTGGTGAGGCGGAGGGTGCTCTTGTGGGCGATGGTGAGGCCCCCTCCTGGGTGGTTGGGGCGGTCTTTCCTCTGGATCTTGTATCCGTCTGGGATGGTGGTGCTGATGTCGGGGCGGAGGATGCGTTGGTCCAGGTCTCTGTGAAGAAGGCGATGTCGGGCGAGAGAGAGTCGAGTAGGTTCCAGATTTCCATGGCGTGTTTGTGTACGGAGCATACGTTGAGGAGGATGCATTTTAGGGTGTCCCCGGTGCTGGCGTCGGCGGTGTTGGAGGCCGGGGTGGCGGTGAGGGTCTGGCGGCAGTGGAGGCAGGAGAACTGGCCGTGGGTCATGTTCGGCGAGGCCTGTTGGCATTCTCTAAGTCTTCCAGGGTTGAGTGCGAGGAGGGTGGTGGTGTCGTAGCGATGGGTAGTGGGAGGTCCAGAGTTCCTGGCACAGGTCGCGGTCGGGTCACGGACGGGCGCAGACGGGCTTGCCTTTGGCACGCCGGCAGCGCGACCGCGCAGCGGCCGCCATTAAGTAGGGGAGGTGGGAGGGAGGAGAGGCTGGGAGGTAGGAGTGGGGGAGTGGGGGAATTCCAGAGGGGAATTCTGGGGGGGAATTCCGGGGGGGAGGGGCCGCAGAGGCAGCAGCGGCGAAAGGTGAAAGGAACAGGCAGGCACGAGAAAATAAAAACAGTGGTGGAATTAGAGCAAGACACAGATGGGCACAATAACAGTGGCACAACAGGGAAAAATTAAGAAAAAAATGGCTGAGAAAGGTTACGGTGGTTGCAGGCAGTCTGGTCCCAGTTGGAGCGGGCAGCAGGCGCAGGAGCGGGCAGCAGCCTTGAACCTCCCAAGGAGGAGGTCGGGGTCTGGAGGCAAGAGACGGCACAGCGGAGCTGCGGGGAGAGAGTGGACCTAGACCGAGGGTCGGAGGTCTTAAGTAGACGAAAACCTGCAGTACAAAGGGAGCCCAGGCCAGAGCCACATCTGAAGAAGAACAGATGCCATGGAGCTACTAATAATGCAGCTTGGAGACCCAAGAGGGCCACAAAACCCACCGCCACCACCCCCAGGACCACCCCTCCCCAGAACCACCCCCCCGGACCACCACCGAGGCAGCGCAGAACAAGACAGCGGACCTTCCGAAAATGCATCAGCCTCACAGACTTAACCCCAGAGGATGTCATTGCCCACTACAGGCTCAAAAGGACAACCATCATCCGCATCATGACCCACATTGCCCACAGGCTGACGGTACCAACACAGCGGACAACCAACATCCCTCCACAGGCAAAGCTGCTGGCTGTGCTGCACCTGTTGGCCTCTGGTACCTTCCAACGAACAACTGCCAGAGTCAGAGGAGTCTCACAGCCAGCCCAATCAAAGTTCCTCACACCAGTCTTGGATGCCATCACCAGCTTGATACCCCAGTACCTTCACTTCCCCCACATTGCGCAGGAACAGCTGGAGACCAAGCAAGGCTTCTACGCCATAGCTGGATTCCCGCACGTGTTGGGGGCAATCAACTGCACACATGTCCTACTTGTGCCCCCTGCCGACACTGCACACAATTACCGCAACAGGAAGCACACGCAATCCATCAATGTGCAGGCAATAGTGCACCACCGGGGACTGTTCACCAATGTCGTCGCAAACTACCCAGGCAGTGTGCATGATTCATACATCTTCCGACAGTCCATCATCAACCAGCGCTTCCAGGATGGCACCTATGGAAATGGACTGCTCGTTGGTAAGTACCAACGGAACACACCACACACCTCAATTCCACAATTACACAACGCATAACTGTGGGAATGGACACGTAACAAAATCACATTCAACATGCCAACCAACATGCACACCTGCCAGACACGACAACACAAGTAACCGTGGTAAGAGGGGCCAGAAATGTGGACAAACCATACACCAAGGCATAGCCCCTCTGCCACACATTTGCAGAATGTGGGAAGAGGTGTGAACCACGATTGTGCGAAGGAGGCAATGGACCTATGAATAACGATGTACACAATGCCAAGTGTGGCGGTGATGTGCTGGACAGTCTTGAGTATGCAGAGCACAGACATGTCCATGTGGACACATACTGCTGGAGTCTGTAGTGTCGTGTGGTACAGTGGACGCAACCATGTCATCACAGGCAGTGGGGAACACCTTGGACAAGTAGCCATGTCGGCCCCCCTGTAAGCATAAACGTAGTAGGCATGGCCGGCGCATGCCAGTCCAGTGTAGGTGAGTGACTAAATAGGCCAGGGCTCAGGGAGTGGTTCACTTCCGGGACGGCCACCAAAGTAACTACTGCGTGTGGCTCTGTGTCCACCATATCCTGACCATAGACCTACACACACGTGGCCGACCACCTACAATGGGCAAAGTCACACCGGCGACGAGGTGGCTACGTCCCACGCCACCCGGCGCACATCTTGTCATCGCCTGCAGTGGCGTGCCTGCCAGGGCGGCGTCCCTCACCCTGCCACAAGGCCGCCATTGTGACCAGTGGTGCCTGCACGATCCTGTGCGTCTGCCGCACCCCAGCCCGCTGATCCCCAGACCCAACCTGCACCCAGCGGTGAATGCCCGCCCCTGCGCACCCAGGCCTCACTGCTCACCTGCCGCCACCGGCGTCTCTCCAAGAGGGCCCACCAAGTGCCACTGCAATCTCCAAGGCTGGGCTCCGCAAGCTTGGCAGCCTCCTCAGCCGATCGCTGGATTCTGCGCAACAGGCCCCCAGCGCACCCAGCGGCACCGCACCGCAGACTTGCAAGTTGGCTACTGCTGCCTTCTGACCACACTGCGTTACAGCAAGTAACAGACACATCCTTTCCAGCCCACCCCTCCAGGCCTGCTGCATCATCGCAGACAGCACACCCGCTCAGCTCTTCCGGTGGGCCTACCTCAGTGCCCTGCAAGTCATCGCCACGTGGCTGTTGGCCCGTGCTGGACGCAGGGCCTCAGGTAACACTAACTCAGTGCACCACAAGTCACCGTCCAGCCACCAGGCCTGCTGCATAATCACAGGCTGCACACCCGCTCAGCTTTTCCGGTGGGCCTACCTCAGTGCACCGCAAGTCATTGTCCCGAGGGGCTACCCCACAAGTCTGCCTCCAGTAGCCAACAGCATGTCCTTGGTAACGCCACTGGAGCCCTTCACAGTCACGGGGCCACCCCCATCCCAGGCAGGCCACCGGTAAGCCTGGGTAGACGTCTGGAGACGTACTCCAAAGCGCACAACATCCCAGCGCTGCGGCGGCGGCGCACGTGTGTGAGGAGTGTGAAGAAATGGCCCGGGGCTCTGGGCGTGGTTCAGTTCTGGGCTCTGGGCGTGGGTCAGTTCCGGCCTGGCCACAAAAGTGACTTTGGCGTGTGTCTCCGTAGTAGTGTCTGCGCCACCCGGCCTGTAATCGACAATGTTGCAATGTAGCATGCACCAGGAGGGCGGCCTCGCCCGAATGGATTAATAAAGGAGCGCTAGACCGCTCGGGGTCTCGGTTCATACATGCCAACTGTCGTGTGTGTATCTACATTGCCGCAGCCTGAACCGAAGGCCTAGCCTCAATATCAGCATGAGTTCAGCCAGGCCAGAACTCCACATCTGTGTCCGCCCTCTCCTTACCACAGGCCTACACACACGTGGCCGCCCACATTCAACGGCCAACATTACAGTGTTGCTGTCAGTCCTGCGGACATGTGCAGACAGGCATGACAATGGTGTGCCGTAGGAGTGCAAGTGATGCAACTGCGCAGCACACACAAGTAAATAGGCTCGGTGGGAGGGAGGAGCAGCTGTGAGGCTACGTAATACACATTGTCCTACCACATTTGCCCGCAGCAATACATGGCTAACATGAATCCCAAGGTCGCACAAATCACACACCACGAAACTTGGATGTCTGCCAACACAGCATGCAGAACCACCAGTTGACACTAATCTCACTTACCTCTCACAGGTGATCAAGGATATGCACTCTGCCCGTGGATGATGACACCCCTCCGAGCCCCGAACACCTCGGCCCATAGGCAGTACAATGTGGCCTACAAACGCACCAGGGGCATTGTTCAACGCACATTTGGCGTGTTGAAATCACGTTTCAGGTGCCTGGACATCACCGGTGGAAGACTCTTGTACAGCCCAGAAATAGTGTGCAAGATGATCACTGCATGTTGTGTATTGCACAACATATGTGTACGCACCAATGCCCCATGGATCCAAGTCCCAGAAGCACCGGACGATGATGAGGTAGATGATGCAGATGGACCACACCCCACTGCAGCCGCAGCAGGAATAGCCCGAAGGAACACAATCAACAATTTCTTCGCATGAGCACGTCACATTGTGACTGCCCACAGCAATCATGGCACAGTACAAGATGACCACATGACCAGCAGGTGCAAATAAAATCTTAGCAACACACATTCCCCGTGTGCATGTCAGTCCTCTGCATTAGCACATTACTCTGATGGGTGTAAGTGCAACATTGAGTGCTAACATTCGCATATGTTGCAAGAAGAGATGGTGTGTATGTCACCTCTGTACCGAGAGGCTGTTTAGGGCATCACGTATTCAATATGCCTTATCAGGGTGTCACATGTGGTACGTCATGCCACTCATCAGCGTCCCACATGTACATGAACATGAAATGAAGGCCGTCATTGGTGTTCAGGAAAAGACAACAGGGTGCCATTTGTGGTCAGAGATGTACCTGCCTGATGCAAATATACACCCTGTGTGTCGAGTCCCACAACATGAACAACATGGCCGTGAGGGGGATGTGGGCACAGTGGACACCTCAGCAACATTGGGAGATGCACACCAGCCTAGAAGCCAGCAGGTCCACCTTGCGTGGAACACACCATGGTGTCCCCTGGTCAGATGTGCCGTGTACAGGTTACATGTGTACACGGACATCACCCATCAAGAGTAGTGATCAGTGCCAGCTAATAGGTGCAAGGTGAGTGGTCAGCCGCCTCCTCACAGCTACCTGCACCCATCACTGTCAGATGCAGCAAAACAGCACTGCTACATCAGAGCATGCAATACTGACTGTGAGGGCATGTACATGGCTTGTAAGGGTTCAACCATGCCGGAAGGCGAAGCAGTGACATCACCCCCCACCCAATCCCCATCACATTTCCAGAATGCAAGCAGATGACAAACTAACATTGTGGATGACAGCCCCTCTGTCTGATCTAGAAGGCGGTAGCACATCTGCACCTCCGACCTTGGGAATGCATGCGCCCGGCACCCCCTGAGCGATACCATAGCAGCTGCTGACGGCTCCCACACTACGCAAGGCGCTAACCAGAGGCCAACGTATACACATCCCACACACAGGAGTCCTTGCTTGTAGTTCACTTGCACGGTATGACCTTCACACTTACGCACCAACCATCCCAGGAGTCCATGCACTCCACACTCAAACCAATCATTGCTCCGAGCTGTGGCTTCCACATAACTTTGACTTTGCCTTTGTGACACACAGCCCTATTTCATACATTGATGTGGGGCTAAGTTTGGAAATAGCGAGATTGTTGTTTTGGAGCAATGAGGCCACAGCTAGTTCACACATTTCCAGTCATCTCACTGCCTATCGGGGTCACGGACATACATGCGCATTGAAATCAGTTCCCAGGGAGCACCGTTGTTTGGAATCACTGCCCCTACATACATCCATGCTTTCATACTTGCTTGATCATGGACATGACTCATCTGTGTGAATTTGAATGTCTTGATCACATTCGGTGCAGTGGTGAAGATGGACCAGTACCTGGCCATGCACACGCTACTTTACAATGTTGCCCCGTGGAGGGCAAGCCAGGGTCCTTTGGGGAGGGAAAAGTACATCGTAGGAGAGGGAGTTCAGTCCGCAGTCTGATTTCTGTGTCATTGGTTGCCTAAACAAATGTAGCAGTCCATGTCGGGGGCCAAGGTGAGTGTAGGAGGGTGTTGAGGGGGACAGTGGAAGGTGTTATTCCTGGGCATGATGCAGAGGGCAGAACCAAGCAGTAAGAGGCCATATGGCGGAGATGAATGCTACCGCTTCCTACTTACCCCAACGGCAGATTCATCCTCATCATCGTCCTCCTATGTGTGATGTGCCTCACATGTGGGTGGTGGTGTTTTGTCTGCGGCACTGTGTGGCAGTGACACATCAGGGGCCGGAAGTGGATTGTCAGCCGCAATGTGTGGCACTGACACATCAGGGGGCGGTGATGTGGAGGGAGTAGTGGCAGCAGCATTCATCTGCGCCAGGCCTTGTGGCCGCACTGCAGGGCATGGTAGATCCCTGCTACATCTGGTGTGCAGCCGTGGCAGCCATTCTTCCCGCCTGCATCCGCTCCATGTTCTCCATGTTCCTCCCATGTTGGCCAACTCACGGCTGAGATCGCTGTAGCCACTCTGGCTAGACAGTTGTTCTTGTCTACGAGTCATGACTCCGGCGATGTCAGCCATGGATTGTTGGAGACCATGGAGCGGACTGTGGGTGTCCATTAGGGCCTGTAGTTGGTCCCTGATGGGACTTGGACAGCCACATATGGCATCTAGTTTGGCTGCCATGAGGTTGAACCCCACCCGCACCTGCTCTGCCATCCCCTTCTGGCCCTATGACACACGGTGTTGGAATGCCATGTGTTGCTCGTGGGGATCCTGGGAGACGGCTGTGGTGGTGGGTGCTTCCTGCTGTGTGGTCTGTGCAGGGGGTGGGTTCTCTTCGATGCAGCTGGGCTGCCCTGCTCCTGGGGGTGGGGTGCTGAGGGTGTCCATGAGCTGTTGGAGGGCGTCAGGGTCGATGGTGTGTAGGCCCTCTTCATCATCAGTGATGAGGAATACGGTCTGCTCTGCAGGAGGTGATGATTCTCCCTCTGCAATGTGTAGGGGAGATGCAGTTTGACATTGTGTTCACATGTATGTTGACGCGGTTCCATGTTAAAATATAGATTACAAAAATATAGTTGAAAAAAATATAGATGTAAAAATATAGATTACAAAAATATCGAATTGCTATACTTAAACAGGTAAGTACAATAATATCGACTCAAAAATATAGATGTAAAAAATATAGATGTAAAAAATATCGATTTAAAAAATATTAAACTTATTAACAAAATAAATAAAATTTAATATATATTTAAACTAATTATAACAAATAAACTTAATTTATTAAATATAAACACAAACAAATATTTACATATACATATATTTACTTAAATACATTTTATTAACTATTATCTTTATTTAATTTATAAACTTTTTTAATTATATAAAAATAAAATAAACATAAATAATTTAAAATAAAATATTCTATATTTAATTAACATATTAAACTATTAAAAAAAAATACATACATTTAATAACAAAATAAAAACATTAGTAGTTAAAACGTTGGATAGCAAAGGGGTAAAAATTACTATTCCCACTCCAGTGAGTGCAACAGTAGAAAAAGCGCTGGATAGCGTAGGGGTAAAATTACTATTCCCACTCCAATGAGTGCAACAGTAGGGAAAGCGCTGGATAGCGGAGGGGTAAAATTTACTATTCCCACTCCAGTGAGTGCAACAGTAGGGAAAGTGCTGGATAGCGTAGGGGTAAAAATTACTATTCCCACTCCAGTGAATGCAACAGTAGGGAAAGCGCAGGATAGCGTAGGGGTAAAAATTACTATTCCCACTCCAGTGAGTGCAACAGTAGGGAAAGTGCTGGATAGCGGAGGGGTAAAATTTACTATTCCCACTCCAGTGAGTGCAACAGTAGGGAAAGCGGTGGATAGCGGAGGGGTAAAAATTACTATTCCCACTCCAGTGAGTGTAACAGTAGGGAAAGCGCTGGATAGCGTAGGGGTAAAAATTACTATTCCCACTCCAATGAGTGCAACAGTAGGGAAAGCGCTGGATAGCGGAGGGGTAAACATTACTATTCCCACTCCAGTGAGTGCAACAGTAGGGAAAGCGCTGGATCCCAAAACAATAAAAAATAAAACCATCAACGTTTTTATTAAATTTAATTTCCAATATTAACATAATTAATATATAAATTTAAATATATTATTATTAACAAAGATAATAAAAAAATTAATTACCCATTATTTAACACTATTAAATCCACAACACACACCTACAATTAATTACACAATTAAATTTAATAATTACTAATTAATTAATGAAAATTAATTTATTATTTATTAATTAATCAATAAAATTACCACCTTTCACACCATTTACACATATTAACACCAAAACACACACCTAAAATTAATTACACAATTACAATTAATAATTACTAATTAATTGATGGTAATTAACTTAAAAGTATTTAATAATTAATCAATAAAAAAAATTAATTACTTACCACCCTTCACACAATTTACACATATAAACACCACAACACACACCTAAAATTAATTAAGCAATTAACCTAATTATTTATTAATTGACTAATTGAAATTAATTAACAACTAATTATTAAACTATTATTAATTAATCAATTAACACATTAATTATTCAATAAATCTTATAAAATTAAATTACTTCCCACCCTAATCCCCTATAAACCCACAACCCGCTACGGAACTAAAAACGCAGAATTAAACTTAAAATAAATTAATAACTAGTAAAACTCTAAAACATATAATAAAATAACAAACAATTCTCATTAAAACACTAAAATACATAAAATTATTAATAAATCGATATTTTTGTAAACTATATTTTTGTAAACGATATTTATTACAAAGATATTTATGTAATCGATATTACTTACCTGTCAGTCGATATTCTTGTCAACTATATTTTTGTTCTCGATATTTCTTCTCCACGATATTTTTGCGGCGATATTTCTGTCCCGCGATATTTTTGCGGTGATATTTCGACTCTGCACCTGTTGACGCATTGGCCAAGTTTACAAACAGACTGCATGTCAATGTACATTGTGACTGTTTGTGTGGAGATGCCTATTTAATGCTGGACAGTTGACATTTCGCCACCATCACGGATGTGAGGATGTATTTGTCCATTATCGTCTCACAGTTTCCTGCTATGCCAAATGCGAATGGCCATTTTCTACACACAAGCGGCAGCAGTTGTGTCCTCTGTTCTGTTGTGGAAGTGTCACAGTTTGGTCCATTTTGTTGTAAATGTTGAGGTGCTCTGAGTGTTATGTGTGTGTGCTGCATTGTGGGTGATTTGCCCCTTCAGCTCCGATTTGGCCGGACCTCATCCCTTTCAGGCGGTGTGCCTTTCACTTCTGTGCTTATACTGTGCTGAGCTGTTGCAGACTTTGGTAAATTGGGCTCTTGGTCGGAGTTGTGACTCTTGGGCATGGTTTGTCCGCAGATGTGCTGTACTTACTTGTGCATATGTGCCATTGTGCCCATCTCCCCTCCGTCCCCCCACTCCTTGGTGGTTACTCACCCTGTTGCTGTTGTGTCAGGTCATGTTGAGCAGTGTCCGGTCCTCCGACTCCTGCCACCGTCTCCACACTGATGACTGTGGACACCATTTCCTCCATCTCATCCTGCTCCTCCTGTGGCACAGGACTCCCACCCCCAGTCTGCATTGCTGCTTTGCGGTTGTTGGCGAGTTTCTGCTTGGTTTTGTGCTTCACATCATTCCAGCGCCTCTTGAGCTCTTCCATTGTCCTCCTCAGCACTTAGACTGCATTCACCTTGTCCACGATGGACTGCCATATTCCATTTTTTGTTGCCAATGACACAGTGGAGGTGACGAACAGTTGTTGATGGTGTTCTGTCACCTCCGTAATCAGTGTCCTGTTTTCCTGCGGACTGAACCTCGTCTTCCTCTTCTTCTTCTTCTCCTTGCCCTTCACTGACCCCGGGGACCCAGGCTGGTCCTCCGTGGGGCTTGTGGGGTTCGGGTTGTCCTCTGTGCTTGCTCCGGATACCTCCATTGTGCTTCGCAGTTGTTTGTGTTTTATTTGTATTTCTTTTTTGCCGCTTTTATGGTGATTTTTCCCACCTTACTTGTGGGACTTGCGGGTCTGGCGCTGCTTTTCGCTGGATTTTTATCGCGGTTGGACCCATCGCAACTTTTTTCACGTTCGGATTTCCTTTTTTATTGCTGTTGCGGTAGTTGTATCGCGGACATTTGACGCGTTTTTGGGACACTATCGCATGTTACCGCCGTGTTGAGAATGGGACGTTAACACAGAGTTATTTTCCCGCGATGGACGGCGATATGAGAAGTTGCGTTAACCTTTTTTGGCGATGACTATCGCACGTTCTTGTGAATATGCCCCTATGTCCTTTCGAAGGTGTAGGTGCTCTACAAATCTGGTCCTGTGATTAGACGCTGTTCGTACTTACTGAAGGTACGAATGCCGGGCCCTTATCAGGGAGCCCCAGCATGACACTTCGAAAGGACATTGTTGGATATTGTTTCCTACTCACGGATTACTGAGATATCGTTGCATCTCGCATTGCGCTAAATATTGTCGATCAGCTACCACATCCCAACTTTGGATTATTAATGTCCACATAATTTACAAGCCCTGATGAAATTCAATCTCCATTGAATGAAACGCGTTGGCTGGAGCCCAATGGTATGATGTCATTAAAATAAAGGAATTCAAACCGTAAAGGAATTTGGTCAGTCTTTGTCATTGAGAAAAGGCAGTCTGGTGGTGCACCTCTCCACGTTTATCCAGTATCTGATCTGCCTTGCAGTTTGCACCCAACAGCGGCAGGTGCAGGAGTTGAATGTGCACACACTTTTAAATCAACTAACAAACTGTCACTAAAGGAACATAGCAGTGAGGTGCGGCCATCTTGGTCCGCCGTTGGTCTATTTTGCTGTAAATTTCGCATAATATTCAACTAGGCCAAGAAATGACTTAAGTTGATCCTTGTCTTGTGGTGATGGAACTTTCCTTATAGCTTCCAGTAAATCTCTCTTTGGTTTGATACCAGAGGACAACAAGGTATAACCAAGATACTCTACCTCTTCCACACAAAATGTGCTTTTTTCTTTCTTGAGAGTCAACCCTGCATCAGCAATCTTATCTAAAACCCTCTTATGAACCATGTTGTGGTTACCAATTGACTCACCAAATATAAGGACATCATCTTGAAAATACACAACTCCCACAACTCCATTAATGTCCTTCAATACTTGACCCATCATCCTCTGAAATACACTGGCCGCTGATGAAAGCCCGAACGGCATTCTTGTGAATTGAAATACACCTTCAATAGTGATAAAAGCTGTAAGACTTTTTGAATCCAGATGTAATTTTATTTAGTGGTTCGCATTTTTTAAGTCCAGTTTTGAAAAATATTTTGCTCCCTTCAGAGATAATACCAATTCTCCTATGTTTGGGAGCCGAAAATTGTCTGTAACAATGTTTTCGTTGACAGTGCGTAAATCCACACATAGGCAAAAACTGCCATCAGGTTTGCCTGTAATAACCACCGGAGAAATCCAACTTGATGTCTCAACCGGTTGAATAATGCCTTGAGATACCATCTCTTCCAACATACATTTCACTTCTTGTTTAGCTACAATAGGGACTTTCCGAACTTTATGTTGAACAGGTGTTGCACCTGGCTTCACCAAAATCTTATATGCATTGCCCTTTAGTACACCAATGTCATCTGAAAACACCTTGCTCGCCCCATCTATTATATCTTCCACAGTTAATTCTCCTACCACTAACACTTGATTGGGTGCACATGGATTTATGATAATTCCTAAATCATACTGATGTTGCCACCCCAAAATTGGAGGACCAGATTTAGCCATGTAAGCTTTTTCTTCAACCGTTCTCCCCTGAAAGTTTATTTATATGAGCATGTACCATTCTATATCTATTTTCTTACCTTGGTAACCTCCAGGATTTATATCTTGTGCCAACAACTTCACATTTGGCCAATATTTTACAAACATCTCTTTAGATAGACCCTGAATCCACCATGAGTTCAACTGATACATTCTCAATTATGAATGTTGCTTTAGGTCTAGACTTCCTGGATAAACTCTCCTCATCATCTACACACAATATTCTATCTGGTACAATTTTCTCACCAATTATAGAGTAATTCTCGTGTACTGATGCTACATTTGTATTACTATTTGACTTGCACATGCGCGCAAAATGTCCTTTAGGTACACATCGCCTACGCTCTTACCCAAGGCATAACAATTTTTAAAATCTGCAGTATGACAATTGCTTCCACACCTAAAACATACTCTCCCTTTGTGTTTGCTCCCATCTGGAACCTTGGATTGTGTGACAACACCACCCAGTTTGATGTAAGGAACCCTCTTTATTTCATTTACTCCTGACTTTCCTGTATTTAACACCGTAACATCTTCACTATCTACACATGAGATTTCACCATCAACATTTCTTTTTTCCATCTCTTTCATACATAGATCAGACTGTTCTACCACCTTCGCAATTTCTATGGGCATCATGTAAAGACGGGTTCTTGGCTGCCCAAAGCCTTTCTTGCATTTTATTTATTTTTACATTGTACAATTAATTGATCCCGAATCATCTCCTCCATCATGACCCCAAACTGACATTTAACCGACAGTTCTCTTAAACTGGACACAAACTGATCTACTGTTTCATCCATCCGATGTGGTTGCACCTGCACATGACGATATTGGTTTCTTCTGCGAACCTCCTCTCCAACCTGACCTTAGTTTCTAAATATACATTGCTATTTGATGTCCACATACTAACTATGGCCAAAGGTAAATACTTTAATACATGTTGACCTTCCTTTCCCAAAGTCCTTAACAGTAAAGTTCTTTTCCTTGCATTGATATATTCACTACCATCTAATGCCTCTATATAATTTTCAAAAACTTCAATCCATTCATCCCACTCAATAGGCGAAGTCCCTGCTTGAGCTAAGAACGCAGGTGGTGGAATAATTGCAGCTTCCATGTTTGAATATTATTAACCTCTACTCCTATATTTTTTTTTTACACTTACTAACACTGAGTATTAAGTAAGTATACGTGAAATTATAAATACAACAAGTCTTGGTGTGTCTGTCACTGATAAATGTGAAGGCATAAAAAGTGTGCCTATCACTGTAGTATTTGTAGAACTGGAAGTATTTCAGTGCATACTCATTGTTTCAGAAAAAACGAGATTTGTGCTGTCGTAGTTAATAATTCAGTGTGTTAGAAATGCAGTAAGTTACAGTGTGCCTATCACCAATGAACATGAAGGCACCAGAGAACTATGGTGTGCCCATCACCAAACTATTACAGTGTGCCCAATTCAATAGTAATAGACAAGCTTGTGAAGTACATGTACCAGATGATCTTTACTTCACTCGAAGTCCTTGACCAAATTTAAATGTGTTGCCATTTTTTTATTTTTTATTAGATACGATGAAGCAAGACTCACGGCAATTGGGTTAAACGTGCATGTAATAATATGCTTGTACAGATCTTCCCAATTGTCTAAAATGGCCGCCAGATACGTGCAGAATGAGGTGTACGAAGTGCGTGATGGTGCAACAGCACTGCTCACTCTTCGTGCACTGAGTGCACATTAAAATCAACAGAATTCGCAGAAGTACAGGCTTGCGCTTAAGTTCTGCACACATGACCAAACAAGATGCATGCAACTGTGCCTCAACGGTCGCAAGGAGGTATGCATTCACTCCAATTTAAAGAAAATGTACATTACGATTCAAGTCGCACTTCAATAAATACGTCAAAAGACAGAGTTCTCATCCACGGCGCTCCGCTCTGAGTGCTGTTTTCACTAAACCGGTTCTTCAAAATATCACGTACTCCAATGGCGTCAGCGTGAGTTCTTGCACCACCTGAGCCACAGTCGTCAAGGCTGGAATCGTAGCCAAATTTTGTAATGTAAACAAGTAGACTCCACTTGGTTTAAGTATTTAATCATGCAGTACACGACTGTAGGTTGTGCTCCCTTTCCAGCCAGTCATCAACTGACTTTCTCAGGGACACATTACATCATTAACCAAGAACACTCCAATACAGAACACTTATACCTCATAACTACTTAAAGCTATATAACAGAGTACAACAGACACCAAGACCTTGTTAATTTCTTTTTGATGAAAAGATCAAAACTATTTGTAACAGGGTTGGTTTCCACTACACTATACTCTGATCATATCTACACTTGAAATGAAAACAGAATTGAAAAGCTAGACCTCTGTTACCCTCAGCTGCTCCAGAAGAGACATCTTATCCACCATACCATCAAAAAATGATCTATATCCCTTAGCCCTCAGCATAGAAAAATAAGTCAGATCCTCTCTCTTTATAGTGTCTCAACACCTCCCACGAACAAGCTTATGACCACCCCCTTTGAAGAAAGCCACTGTAACACTTATTCTTAAAAACTCTAAAACACTCTAAAGCTGAGCTCTACAGCAATGACAGTTATAGAACCAACCTAGGTCTTCCTGCAGAAATGCTGGAAAATACATAACAAAGCAAGAAACACAAGACATCACTGATAAACGTCTTGTCAAGGATCTCGACTCAGGCTTCAGAGCAGGTCATAGCAACAAAACTGCTTGCTTCACATTATTGATGATGCTATAAAGACACTGGATAATAATGAAGACTTCTAATCCTTTTGGATTTGTCAGCAGCTTATGTTTGACCATGAAACACTACTCAGTACCATGCCCACCCTTGATCAGAGGAATGCCTGAGAGAGTGCAAAAGACACACAATTGATGGACGGAATGCAGAACAAATCAAAACATTCACCCCCAGTCAAGAATGCTGGGTTAAATCCATCATTCTTTTGCTCACCATGCTACCCCAGTTTAGACCTGGCCATATGCAAATCAGTCTTGACCCTGTGCCTCATGGGAACAGTCCAGACCGAACTGCCAAGTCAGGTCCTCCCTGGACCGGAAACAAGCATCCTAGGACCGGTTTCGGGGTTTCACCCCTCTTCAGCCAGGATAGCTTGATTCCAGTGGCAAAGTGAGCCCAGGACCCACGTCTGGGCATACCTGGCGCACTTAGGGCGAGAAAGCAAAAGACACACAATTGATGGACGGAATGCAGAACAAATCAAAACATTCACACCCAGTCAAGAGATCTGGGTTAAATCCATCATTCTTTTGCTCACCATGCCACCCCAGTTTAGACCTGGCCATATGCAAATCAGTCTTGACCCTGTGCCTCATGGGAACAGTCCAGCCCAAACTGCCAAGTCAGGTCCTCCCTGGACCGGAAACAAGCATCCTAGGACCAGTTTCGGGACCCACGTCTGGGCATACCTGGCGCACTTAGGGCGAGAAAGCAAAAGACACACAATTGATGGACGGAATGCAGAACAAATCAAAACATTCACCCCCAGTCAAGAGATCTGGGTTAAATCCATCATTCTTTTGCTCACCATGCCACCCCAGTTTAGACCTGGCCATATGCAAATCAGTCTTGACCCTGTGCCTCATGGGAACTGTCCAGCCCGAACTGCCAAGTCAGGTCCTCCCTGGACCGGAAACAAGCATCCTAGGACCGGTTTTGGGGTTTCACCCCTCTTCAGCCAGGATAGCTTGATTCCAGTGGCACCAACCTTACAAAATATAAATACACACATCAAAATCAAAAATATTTAGTATGATAACACAGTCAATTATTGAGGCATAAACCTGGAAGAAGCTCCATACAATCAATTCTGTACAAGTGCAAATATGTTTACAGAACATTAAGAAATATGTTTTGTATATAAACTCCTAAGAAACATCTACAATTAATATTTGTTTATAGTTAAAACCTAAAACTTGTTCTACAAATTATATCATTTCTATATTCAATTCAAGAGGGTTTTTTTCTTTGTTTTTTCCAAAACAAGCAAATAATGCATCAACATTGCTCCCATCAGTGACACATACATTTGATCGGATCAGATTATTTGTGCAATAAAAGTGCCACCCGTGCATACATTAAAACTACACAGCCAACAGAGCACATCACCCACTAGACACAGCCCTCTATGACTCCTCCTGGACTGACAGCAGATATGTAGTAAGAGGACCCCAAAAGGCTTTTTGCCTCATGGGCTGTGGCAGCTCTTTTGCATATAGTTCTGGTTGTTCCCTGCAGTGTGACAAATCCAAGAGCCACTGCCGCTTGGTGGGCACTGCTCATTTGCCCCAGTGCAGAACAACTCTTTGCTTTGCCAACAACAGAGCCACTGCCACAAACTTATGAATGGCTGGTTGGCAGCCTTTTACCAATCCCAGTAAACACACATTGCCTCACGCTTATGTGGTAGTATAGCCTGGAGTGAAAGGGTTATGCATCATCCTGCGCCACTACAATGTGTGGCATAATCATGTGGAATGTACCAGTAGTGAGCAAAATGGGCATGAGCATATAAATAGTTTAGTCATAATGCAGGTACAATAAACCCCCGTGGGCATATGGAAGTCTGAATACATCCTATCGGACCCTAGGTTGCTTCCCTGCCCATGCCAGTGTAATAATGTAAGCCCAGAGTGTTTTTAAAAAAAGTGTTGTGTTAGGACAATGGGAATATTAATAAAAAGTTATAAAAACTGGAGCAGCACCACCATCTTCATGACATCTATCCTGTCAGGGACCTCTCTCTATTGCTCTAACCCCTTTACACTGAGCTACACCCACAGACCATGAGGCCCACGATCGCAGTATGTGGTTCATGAAAAATACATGTGCAATCATTACTCACCCAGCATTTCCCTACCTATGTAACATCTAAAAATGCCCAAACATCTTTGTTTTGTTTATATGCTTCACTGTTTCCTTTTGCCAAAGGTGCCCATGTTTCAAGAACTGAAGCACTCTGACTCAGATGCATGCTGGCTCAGACCGCAGTGAGAGCCTCATGCGAAAAGCACTTAGAAATCTCCTGCTATGAGCTGCATGAGTCATCACTCAAGCAAAGCACTTAGAACTTTCCTGCTGTAAGCCCTATGAGTCATCACTCAAGCCTCCTGCTAAGTGCACATGAAAGACCTGCTGGTGAAACCTCGGGCATGGCAGCAGCTTGTCTATTTAAGCTGCACCCAAGGCAAAATGGCTTGTTGTGCATAAAGATTCGTCAGCCTGCCTTTTTCCTGCCCATCCTGAAAGAAGTCAGACCAGCGCTCCCCAGCTGTTAATTGCAGCCTTCATAAGAACAACTCTTCTTTCAGAGCCTCCTCATGCAAAGCGCTCTTACAACCCTTCAAGAGCAGTCACTACTTTAAGAAGCAGTGACATTCCTAAAGCCATCATCTGCTTCGCTGATCTTCATTGTCTCGGCCATCACTGGTACCTGTAAAAGAAAAGAAAAGATAAACAGTGAATAGTTACTTTCTATTCTTGCACAGTTTTTGTTTGTTTGACATTGGAACTGCGAGTGAGAGCACCTTTTTGACATTTGACTGGTGCCAGAGTGAGAGCACATTACTCCTGTGAAGAAACAGGATATTGTGCTATTTCCTTCACAAGAGAACTAAACTACATGATGTAATAACCCTAGTGTTCCTCGAACAGTCGTTAGCAGAAGCTTCCAATTCCACTCATCCTCCAGGTGCTTACCTTGAGAACTGCATTACAACTCACTGAGGTGCCTGTAGGCACCAGTTAACTTGCAGGTCGTCAACTTAGCAGGGGATCTATGCACCTATCCACAAGGGCCCTCTCCCCTTTTATGATCAGACCACTAGCTTGCCTGGCAGGTACGGTCAGGAAGTGGGAATGGTTCCATATCATCCTTGCAAGGCCTCGCATCTCTCCAGGTAAGAGACTGTGACCAAAACACCAGGGAGAGCCAACAAAAAGCAGATTACCCAATTTTTAACTTGCAGCAGCACATTTGTTGTATATGCTTTGGATTGTCCCTGTGGACTTCGATACGTTTGCAGCACAACCCTTATGGCCAAAAAAAAAGAGTCCTGGAACATATGCGTGCCATAAATAACAGGGATCCACACTACCCTGTTGCACACCATTTTCAAACATAACATTTGTCCAACAGTGCCCTTTTGAGTTATTTTATAATTGAACAAGTACATACAGGCACCTGAGGGGGCAATAGAGTACAACTGTTACGCAAACGTGAGTCCAAATGGATCCTGGAACTTGAGCCAAACAACCAAAGGGCCACAATTTAGATGAAGGATTGAGTATACATTTACGAGTAGACTGAACAATTTGCCTTTAGTTTTTGCAGTTTTTGCAGTTTTCTCATTGCTGTCTGTAATGTATTAATTCTTCCCCATTACAATGTCTAATGTTGAGCAATCATATATTACACTGTATATATCATGTATAATACTAGTTACAATTTTCCAATTCTAATTTTAATTCTGTATTACTGTTTTTATATTTTCACAGGAGAAAAGGAAGGGGCCCACCGCCATGAGACGGACACTAACAAACACTGGTCCCCTACCGTTTTCTTCCCCATTAGGGGCATCACGTATCCAGATAAGATTTCTTTATTGATTATTAATTTCCACTTTTTGCTCACGTTTTTTTCCGTTTTTCTTTTTGCTTCTTCTTTGTTGTACAGGACTGTGTTCAACATACGTTAACATTAGGTTCCTTAGGCATGTTGGAACTATACTTGACCAGACTGGGTCTTTGTACAATGTCAAGTAATCTACATTAATTGACACAAATTTGTCTAGACCATGATTTTTGTACTACGATATTGTGTGCCTTATACATTGTTTATTATTAACTAGCAATATGTCCTAGCTACCTTGGCAGCCAGCCATTTCCGCCCTGGCCACTTTGGCTCATGAGATGCATATCATACACTATCTTATTCCACTTTTTTGCACACACACCACACCCATCCGGCACAGGCGTCACAGGCCATGTGACTCCGCCAATATAAGGGGCCGACAACGTCACATTCCCCACTGCCGGTGGTGACTGGATGACGGACGCTCCACGGTTCTCATTCATAAAGGGGCCATGAGTTGTTGCACACAGGGTTGGTCGCACCCGAGGCCTTGAGCCCGTCACAGGCCTACCACCACGTGGCGCTGACTGGGGTTGCACAGGGTTAGTGGCACCTGAAGCCTTGCGCCCGTCACAGGCCTACCACCACATGGCGCTGAGTGGGGTTGCACAGGGTTAGTGGCACCCAAAGCCTTGTGCCCGTCACGGGCCCACCACCACGTGGCGCTGACTGGGGTTGCACAGGGTTAGTGGCACCGAAATAGCTGAGCGGGTGTGCAGCCTGCGATGATGACGTGTGCACCGATGTGGTCTCTGCCATTGATGCCTCAGGACTCAGCGTCATGTGTGGGACCTGCTGTGCCGCGGGGCGGCTCCGCATAATGTGGACCATGCCATGGTGGCGGGACTGGGGCCTGGAGCTTGCACGGGCACGTGGTGTGCCCACTGGTGGACACACCGTTGGTGGAAGGTGAGCAGTGGGCCCGGGGTGCACAAGTGCGGACAGCCAGCGCTGGCTGGCGGGAGGGGGTGGGGTGTGGCTGCATGCGTGTGCAGGGACGGACAGGCGTTGGTGCCGTGTGCTGTGCGATGGACTCTGCCATGATTGACTCTGGCCTCGATTACAGGTTGCAGTCCTGGTGGCTTGCAGTGTATCCCGGCACGTGGTTGGAGACACACCAGTGGCAGCAGGTGAACAGTGGGGCCTGGTTGCGCAGGGGCGGCGGTGTCTCTCTCTCTCTCTCCCTTCCTTCCCTCTCTCTCTCACTCTCTCTCCTTTCCTTCCCTCTCTCTCTCACTCTCTCCCTTCCTTTCCTTCTCTCTCTCACTCTCTCACTCTCTCTCCTTTCCTTCCCTCTCTCTCTCACTCTCTCTCTCCCTTCCTTTCCTTCTCTCTCTCTCTCTCTCTCACTCTCTCTCCTTTCCTTCCTTCCCTCTCTCTCTCACTCTCTCTCTCCCTTCCATTCCTTCTCTCTCTCTCACTCTCTCACTCTCTCTCCTTTCCTTCCCTCTCTCTCTCCCTTCCTCTCCTTCTCTCTCTGCCTTTCTTTCATTTTCTGTTTCTCTGTGTCCCGCTCCTTTGATGTGCGCATGGCACACGTTCTGATTTTGTGCTTTGTTTTCCAGGCTGTGACATCGAGTTTGTCCCGGACGGACCCAACAGGAGTCTTCCGCATTGGTGTTTTGTGTTGTATTTCAATACAGTTTTTGGTTGTTACTTCGGTGCTGTGTGACTGTTTCTTGTTCTTCTGGCACACATGTGTGTTATTTTTTGTCAATGTGCCTCATCATGCACTTTTTGTGGCTCTTGTGTCTTGCACGGTATGTGTATGTCGGGGGTGGGGCCGGGGGGGGGCCTGGGGTTGGTGGCGGTGGGTGTTGTGGCCCTCATGGGTATCGGAGCTGCATGATCATTGTCTCCATGGCATCTGTGGGTCTTCAGGTGTGGCTCTTGGCTGGGCTCCCTTTCATGCTGCAGGTAGTCGTCCTGCTTAGCACCAGCAAAAGGCAGGTGTTAAATTCCTGGTGCTACCGCGGCTTATCGCCTGTTTTTGGTTCGCATCGCAGATCTGGCAGTTCGTTGTGAAAGTGGTGTTCTGGTTTTTTCGTGTGTTTTTGCACGGCAACGCCTACTCTGCATCTCATTAGGGTTAGTTGGTGGTGCCCACCATGGAGATAAATTTTGGGGCAGTTATCGCGGGAATACTGGCGATGTCTGCAGTTTGCACCCGCCTGTGAATGGGGTGTTAAATCTATCTCCACTTTTGATGTGTTAAGGTGGAGATAAATCAGTGGTAGTTCCTTGTGAATATGCCCCTGTATTTCCTTTATGATAAACATTTGACATTTTTTTTTAAAATGGACTTATTTTAAATGCAATCACAGACATGTGGTCTGCTAATCCCTGGGATGGCATCCAATCTTACTGAGTGCCAGTTTTTGACTAGGCCTGGGTGGTAAATTCCGTTCCGCTCGCGGAATTTGCGGAATTTGGGTAATTTCGCATTCCGCGGAGAACGCGGAATTACCAAAAATTCCGCGATCCGCCGCTTCGCGGAATTTTTTGCTTGCTCGCGCTTTCAAAATGCGTGTTCGCGAGATATTTCTCCCCGAGCACGCAAACAGCATTCGCGAACAGGAAAAAAGCATCGCGAGCGGGCGGAACAAGCAATTCCGCGTGTTCGCGGAACTTTTGCATGCTCGCGGAGATTTTTTACCGTTTTGCGGAGCTTTGCGTAGCGCGACTACGCAAATTCCGCCCACCCCTATTTTTGACCTACCTCATGAATAACAATTAGATATGTCAAAATACCACCTACTCTGGATGGTGATTTTTCAAACTGAACTATTAGTATACAGATTGGTTCACAAAATCATTTTTATTTGAAAAAAGTGTACAATTTGCAACCGCATTTTTGCAATTGTAATCTTAGTTTATCTGGCTTTATATTATTTCATTTAGACCAAACATTAAATCACTATCCACCCAACTCCTTAATAAATTAAATAAGTTTAGTGGTTAATCCCAACATATATGAATTCAAAAATGTATAAACAAAATTCAGTTTTTTAAATTTACAAGTGAACTTTAAAGAAATAATTCTTTACTTCTGAAAATATCACACCGCATTTAAAAAAACAACAAATATATAAAACACATTAAAAAACAATAGAATTAGTACTTCAATAATAACTGTGTATTAAAAATCATGATATTTTAGCACATTATATTTGAAAGAAAACATAAAAAGATATTTTTAACGTTGAGATTGTGTCCTATCATAGTTTTGCAGTTACAATATTTTTTCCACAACACTTTGGTCCAACAGCATTTCCAACTCCAAATTCAAGTGGCATAAACAAGAGGGCATATTTATAAAAAAATTATGGAGGGTGGTGCTATGCCAAATTTGGCAACGTCATGCTCTGACATTTTTTAAATGAAGGGATGCACTGTATTCACAAGAATACGGAGCACCCCTGTGCTTCTCCTCGCTCTGGCGAAAAAAAAGCTGCCTAGCGCTAACGCAGGCACCCTGGCACCATGTGGCAAGGGTGCCTGCGCTGCAGGAGCAATTGTTTATATGCAGGAAGGGACACTTTAAGCAATCATTCATGGTGATTTGCTCTTTCTATGTGTGCTGCATTCTGAAAGAGCAAAAACGAGGAGAAATTAACAATTTCTCCTCGTATCGTCATGCTAAAGACAGGCCTTGTAAATCTTGGGCAGTGTCAAAAAACAATGGGTATTATGGTGGAACATCCACTGCAACACCCATTGCATGCCGCTTTGCCGCAGAGGACTTCGGCGAAAAGGGGGATATTTAAGCCACGTTTAGTGGCTTAGTACCACCTTGTAAATATGGGAAATGGCACAACGCCACTGGAGCGTCAAAAAAAGTGGCGCTCCGGTGGCGAATAAGGCTTGCAAATATGCCCAATGTGTTTTTTAAAGCTAGCATTTTAATAAAACTAATGTGTAACAGGTCAAGCATTATAGATGCTACAGGACTTGAGCGCAGGGCTTTACCCTGGGCAATGACCAGCAAGTTGAGATACATGGCCTTGCCTTCAGCTAAGCCCTCTGTCCAACCCACAAGTGACCAACTCTGTTGCACACAGCCTATAGTTGTGCACAGAGGGCTGCAGGCCGTGGCATTTAGATGGGCGTCTGCCCAAATCCTTGGTAGCAAATCTGAGCTGTGCACATCATCTGGACATGCACAGTGGGGAGTTGGTAGGACCTTATTTTTTTCCAGAGCTTTCTACTCCCTTGGCTCAGCCAGCTCTGTGCCCAACCACTGACAAATACATCTGAAGAACATACACAGTAGGGTTTAACAGGGCGGGTCTTTGACTAGGCACTGTGCTCAAACTCCCAGATGCCCAACACTTGCTGTCCATGGCCAGAATGCAATTCCTCAGAGATAATAACATTTTAAATAATGGAGGCCCTGTATGCAAACCCCTGGGCAGCAGCCTTCACTGTCCACAGCATTCAGCTGTGTGCAGTCAGGGCTGCCAACAGGATGTGGATGGCCAGAGGCATTGGGAGAAGAAGGTGGCCCTTAGAAATGATTGCATGGCCAACACTGAATGAAAAGGTCTGATAATGATCTGAATTCATTCAAAGCAAACCCAAAACGGCATTGCTGTGATTACATTTTCAAACCAAGTTTGTTGTAATTGCAGGAAGTGTTACGTCTGTAGCAGGGAGTAAAAATTCCTAATGGAGGTTTAATTTACACCCTCTCCCATTAACTTTCCCCATGCCAGATGTCACATATTAAAACTTCCCCTCATTTGCAATTTCGCAGATTTGGAAACTTTTACCAAAGCTATAAGCAATTTTTAAACACATTTTCAAAGAAAACAGAGACTTAAACATGAATGAAAATAGCGGTGATTCTATATATGAAGATACCGGCAGGTTCCACATACACTTACTCATTTACAAAGGATGAGTACTGGATGCAGGCCATGAATGGCACTGTTAAAGGCTATATATAGCATCTGGTTGTTTGAACACGGGCTGGCTACAGGCCATGCAAGTCTTCTGTGTTTGGCCAATGCATAGTTATTTTAGTTCGTATGGACGATGAATTTAGACCATATGTCCGTCCCAACTGGGCTGAACCAAAGCAATGAACAGTGCCTTTAGTGGACATTAGAACTATCCTCTTAAGGGCCATCTAGGTGATAATACAAAACCTGAAAACATGAAGACACAGACCCGTTTTTACCACGCTTTGTGGGATACCTTGCAGACTATGTTGCTGTCACTTCCAGATAACCTCCGTTCAGAGGTTGGGAACTTAATTAGAGATGGTCAGCAGGCAGCTAACCTAATAATTAGATGTGGTATTGACACTACTGATTTGGTAGGCCGAGCCATGGCATCTTCGGTGGCACTTCAGCATTGTGTATGGTTAAGAGCCTCAGGGTTTTCAGAAGCTGTACAGACAACTTTAGAAGCTGATTCTGCAATGAGATGCTTCGGTGGCACTTCAGCATTGTGTATGGTTAAGAGCCTCAGGGTTTTCAGAAGCTGTACAGACAACTTTAGAAGCTGATTCAGCAATGAGATGCTTCTGTGATAGGAGAAGCAATACAGAGGGGCCGATTACGATGTCGTCCGGAAATTCTTCCGACCGACTTGGTTTCGGAATTGTTTCAGAACGAATCAGGTTCTGCAAGTCCAACCGAATGATTATGATGCTTCAGGACATCTTTCGGTTGGACTCGCATTCACTTCAATGGGAGCCTATGATCCGAATGAGAACACAGACTCCCATCGACAAAAAGGGTGTGTGTCTAAAACCTTGCACCCTGTGGTGGGCACCCCGTGGTGCCTGCCACACTGTGCATGCATGGGAATGGTGGACCCATGGGTACCCCCACAGGCCCTATTTGGAGGGCCCCGGGTAAAAGGGGCCTGCCACGGGCCGCCAAAGTCAGATTCTGATGGCTGATGCGTGCCGGAACAACCGATTTGGAAAGGCTGTCCGAATCTGACACCCTAATCGCTCGGCTGAAAATAAGTGCCATAGACCGCTACAATTCAGCTCCGACCTACTCGGTTACTCCCAATGCTTCGGACAGTCCGAACCGTTTCCAGCCATCGTAATCAGTTGTTCGGAAAAGTGTCTGAGTCTGTCGGAAAGGCGGGTTCCGAATAGGATTTAGACAACATCGTAATCAACCCAAGTCTTAAGTCTGACTCATTGTCAGTGAAATTGCTCCCCCTCCCTCGCAGCTCCACCATTAAGTGAGGCCTGCCCCTGCACTTGCACTCTCATGTGCTGGTGTTCGAGGCCCTCCTCCACCCGCAGGATCACCTGCGCCTCATCCCTGGTGGTCCAGTGGACCCCTTTTCTCCTCTGCCTCGCTCCGCTCTCCTCTCCGTTTTTCACTCGTTTTTTTTCTCCCTCTGTCTTTTTCTGTTTCTTCACTTTTCCTACCTTTTCTAATTTTTCCACTTTTTCCTAATTTCCCTTAGCCTCCCTGGTGGTCCAGTGGACCTCTGTTCTCCTTTGCCTCGCTCCGCTGTCCGCTCCGTCTTTCACTCATTTTCACCCTTTTTCAGATCGTTTCTGCACTTTTCTGCTTTCTGTGCTTTTTCCTGCTTTCTGCCTTATTTCACTCTTTTTCTCCTTTTTTTCCCCCCTTATTTCTCCTTTCCCGCCCGCTTTTCCCCGCTGCTGCTGGCCCCGCGGCGCCTCCCCCCCAGCACGACCAGCGCGACCAATCCTGCTCCCCTCCCCGCTCCCGCATCCCAGCTGTCCAGCCCTCCCCGACCCCTACTTAATGGCGGCCGCTGCGGGGACAGGCGAGCAAGACCACTGACTCATTGTCAGTGAAATTGCTCCCCCTCCCTCGGCAGCTCCACCATTAAGTGAGGCCTGCCCCTGCACTTGCACTCTCGTGTGCTGGTGTTCGAGGCCCTCCTCCACCTGCAGGATCACCTGCGCCTCATCCCTGGTGGTCCAGTGGACCCCTGTTCTCCTCTGCCTTGCTCCGCTCTCCTCTCCGTTTTTTCACTCATTTTTTTTCTCCCTCTGTCTTTTTCTGTTTATTCACTTTTCCTACCTTTTCTCATTTTTCCACTTTTTCCTTATTTCCCTTAGCCTCCCTGGTGGTCCAGTGGACCCCTGTTCTCCTCTGCTTCGCTCCGCTCTCCGTTTTTTCACTCGTTTTTTCTCCCTCTGTCTTTTTCTGTTTCTTCACTTTTCCTACCTTTTCTAATTTTTCCACTTTTGCCTTATTTCCCTTAGCCTCCCTGGTGGTCCAGTGGACCTCTGTTCTCCTTTGCCTCGCTCCGCTGTCCGCTCCGTTTTTCACTCGTTTTTCACCCTTTTTCAGATTGTTTCAGCACTTTTCTGCTTTCTGTGCTTTTTCCTGCTTTCTGCCTTATTTCACTCTTTTTCTCCTTTTTTCCCCCCTTATTTCTCCTTTCCCGCCCGTTTTTCCCCGCCGCTGCTGCCCCCGCGGCCCCTCCCCCCAGCACGACCAGCGCAACCAATCCTGCTCCCCTCCCCGCTCCCGCCTCCCAGCTGTCCAGCCCTCCTTGACCCCTACTTAATGGCGGCTGCTGCGGGGACAGGTGAGCAAGACCACTGACTCATTGTCAGTGAAATTGCACCCCCTCCCTCGCAGCTCCACCATTAAGTGAGGCCTGCCCCTGCACTTGCACTCTTGTGTGCTGGTGTTCGAGGCCCTCCTCCACTCGCAGGATCACCTGCGCCTCATCCCTGGTGGTCCAGTGGACCCCTGTTCTCCTCTGCCTCACTCCGCTCTCCTGTCCGTTTTTTCACTCGTTTTTTTTCTCCCTCTGTCTTTTTCTGTTTCTTCACTTTTCCTACCGTTTCTCATTTTTCCACTTTTTCCTTATTTCCCTTAGCCTCCCTGGTGGTCCAGTGGACCCCTGTTCTCCTCTGCTTCGCTCCGCTCTCCGTTTTTTCACTCGTTTTTTTCTCCGTCTGTCTTTTTCTGTTTCTTCACTTTTCCTACCTTTTCTAATTTTTCCACTTTTTCCTTTTTTTCCCTTATCCTCCCTGGTGGTCCAGTGGACCTCTGTTCTCCTTTGCCTCGCTCCGCTGTCCGCTCCGTTTTTCACTCGTTTTTCACCCTTTTTCAGATCGTTTCTGCACTTTTCTGCTTTCTGTGCTTTTTCCTGCTTTCTGCCTTATTTCACTCTTTTTCTCCTTTTTCCCCCCCTTATTTCTCCTTTCCCACCCGTTTTTCCCCGCCCCTGCTGCCCCCGTGGCCCCTCCCCCAGCACGACCAGCGCGACCAATCCTGCTTCCCTCCCCGCTTTCCAGCCCTCCCCGACCCCTGCCGCCCGCTGGCGCGCCTAAGGCGCGCCATTGGCAAGCCCATCTGCGCCCGTCCACGACCAGCGACAGGAACCCTGGATCTCCGCACCGCCAACGCTACAACCCGGCGACACTCCACGCCCTCAACCCAGGCAGCAACAACTACTGAAAGCTAGCGTCACCGGCCGACACCCACGGACCCTTCAGCTGTCACCGCTGACAGCACACCTGCAGCACCGCCAAGACCACGGACCCAGCGCAACCCACCCACAAGAACACACCCGAACCGAAGACCCTGCAATGCATCCTCCTCAACGTCCGATCCCTCCACAAACACGCCACCGAAATCTGAGACCTCCTCGACAGCACCACCCCGGACGTAGCATTCTTCACCGAAACCTGGACCAACACCTCCTCGGGACCGGACATCGCCATCCCCCAAGGATACAAGATCTACAGGAAGGACCGCCCCAACCACCCGAGAGGAGGAATCGCTATCGTCCACAAATCCACCCTCCGCCTGAGCACACTCCCCGACGAGCCCACAGACCTGATGGAACACCTTCACTTCAAGATACTGGCCAGCCCCGCCACCACCCTCCGAGGAACCCTCATCTACCGACCCCCTGGAACCCGCGGACCTTTTGCCGAATCCATCACGGACATCATCTCCCCGCAGGCCATCGCATCCACCAACTACACCCTGCTGGGAGACCTCAACTTCCACCTTGACAACCAACTGGACCCCAGCACCACATCCCTTCTGGACGACTTCCACAACATTGGACTCCGCCAGATCGTGACCAAACCAACGCACTCAGCAGGACACACCCTCCACCCCCTCTTCACAATAGGAAACTCCATCACCTTCAGCCACACCACCGAACTCCTATGGACCGACCATCGATGCATCCACTTCACCTTCAGAACACCCACCATCCACAGACACCAGCACCTGCTCCCATGAAGAAATTGGACCAGAATCACCGACGACCAGCTAACCTCATCACTCAACAACTCCACCCCTACCGTCGCGGAAAACGACGACCCCAACGCCGCAGCCCGAACCCTGCACAAATGGATCACCGACAGCGCCAACACCTTTGCCCCCCTTAAGAAAAACAACAACACCCACGCCAAGAAAGCTAGATGGTTTACCACCGAACTTCGAGAGTCCAGACGCACTTGCCGCCGCGTCGAAAAGGACTGGAGGAACACCAAATCAACAGAAGCCCACAACAACTTCAGAGCCGCCACCAAAGTCCACCACCAACTCATCAGAAAAACGAGGAAAAAAGCGATCGAAGACAGAATCTCCACCCACGCACACAACAGCAAAGAACTCTTCAACATCATCAAGGAGTTCGCCCAACCTACCAGCGAGTCCACCGACATCCCACCCTCACAAGACCTCTGCGACAAACTCAGCACTTTTTTCCACCACAAAATCAAGAGCATCTACGACAACTTCGACGAAGACAACCAACACACTGAACCCTCACCAACCACCCCCGACACCATGAAGCCAACGATCGACAACTGGACAGCTCTCACCACCGAAGACACACTGAAGACGATGAACTCAATCCACTCCGGGGCGCACATGGACCCCTGCCCCCACCACATTTTCAACAGAGCCGCCGACACCATCGCACCCATGCTCCGCCACACCATCAACCACTCCCTGGCAACCGCATCATTCCCCGATGACTGGAAACACGCCGAGATCAACCCCCTCCTCAAGAAACCCTTGGCGGACCCCACCGACCTCAAAAACTATAGACCCATCTCCCTGCTCCCGTTCCCAGCGAAAGTCATTGAGAAAGCCATCAACAGCCAACTCGCCACATTCATCGAAGAGCACAACATCCTCGACTCCTCCCAATCCAGCTTCAGAAAAAACCACAGCACGGAAACCGCCCTCCTCGCTGCAACAGACGACATCCGCACCCTACTGGACAAAGGAGAAGCAGCAACCCTCATCCTCCTCGACCTCTCAGCGGCGTTCGACACAGTCTCTCACTGCACCCTAATATGAGACTCCCCGACGCAGGGATTCAAGACAAGGCCCTCGACTGGATCCGCTCCTTCCTCTCCGGCAGAACGCAGAGGGTCAGACTCCCCCCTTTCCTCTCGGACCCTACACCAACCACCTGCGGAGTCCCCCAGGGGTCATCCCTCAGCCCTACGCTCTTCAACGTCTACATGGCTCCGCTCGCCCCCATCGTCAGAACCTACAGACTCAACATTGTATCATACGCAGACGACACCCAACTCATCCTCTCCCTATCCAACGAACCCAACACCGCCAGACACAATTTTCGAGAAGGCATGGAAGCCGTCGCCAAATGGATGAAAAACAGCTGCCTTCAACTAAACACCAACAAAACAGAAGTACTCATCATGGGCCCACACCCCGATGCCTGGAACGACACCTGGTGGCCGCCCGCCCTCAGAAGCCCGCCCACCCCCACGGAACACGCACGCAACCTGGGAATCATCCTGGACTCCGAACTCAAAATGGACCGCCAGATCAACTCCGTCTCGTCCTCCTGCTTCCACACCCTCCGCCTCCTACGCAAGACCTTCAAATGGATCCCCCTCGAACACAGAAAGACAGTCACTCACGCGCTGGTCATCAGCAGACTCGACTATGGCAACGCACTCTACGCCGGAATAAACAAAAACCTCACACGCAAGCTACAGAACATCCAGAACGCCGCCGCAAGACTGGTCCTCAACCTGCCAAGACACTGCCACATCTCCCAGCACCTGCGCACACTCCACTGGCTCCCCATCGAAGCTAGAGTCACCTTCAAGATGCTCACCCACGCTCACAACGCCCTCCACGACACCGGACCAGCATACCTGAACAGCAGACTCAAATTCCACGCACCCCAAAGGACCCTACGATCAGCCCAGCTCTCCTACGCCGTGGTCCCCCGCACCAGAAAGACCAGATCAGGCGGCCGCTCTTTCTCCTTCCTCGCGGCCAGAGCCTTCAACGCCCTCCCTCTCCACCTCAGACAGACAACATCTCTCCCCATCTTCACAAGAAACGTCAAAACCTGGCTCTTCGACAGACCCCCTCCTTGATGGACTGGAACCTGCGAAACCCCCCCTCCCCCAGCGCCTTGAGACCCTCACGGGTGAGTAGTAGCGCTTAACAAACGCGTGATTGATTGATTGATTGATTGTTATTTGTATCCTTAATTTTGATCCTATGCTCATGTGGTATAGGTGATACTGGAGGTTAGTTTTCTCAAGGGGTCTTACTTGTTAGGGCATTGACATGTCCCTTTTTGGATAACACCTGGTTGGTGTTTCTTCAGATGCAGAAGTTATTGTTTTGATACTGTCTTCGACAGTTTAAGTGGTATAAAGATACCTGGGGTATATTCTTCCCTTTTTTTTCCTCTGATGATGGGCTTCTTGCTCAAGAGGTTATTTGCGGGTGTTGTGTCTTCTGGTGAAGAAGGTAACTTTTTGACATGCTTCTGTCAAAGCAGTTTGGTATGCAGGTATGTATTCCTGTTGACATATTACTTATGTCAATTGCGAGACCTTGTATACAGACGATATACTTTTACGAATACTCTGTATCTCCACTTCAGGGTAATTTTGGCCTCTGGTTTGTCCAATGCAGTCCTTTTTGCTACTTTAGCGGAGTGCACTTTTCATTGATATCAGGTGGTGCACGAATTGTTTTTCCGTTGGATAATTTTTAGCTTATGATTCCAGGTGAGGGCATTATGCCAGCTTTACTAGGTTCTTAATTGCACATTGGATTTTGTTCCATTGAAGTGGGCACTTCTTTGTTGGGGGTGTTATGCCTGGCAAGCTCAGGGTGTCTGATGTGTATTCTTCTGACTACTTATGGTCTTTGTTTCCTCCATTTTTGGAGGTGATGTTTATGCTTATGTTCAATTTTAGAACACGATTGTCCCGTGAGCTATGCTTCTGAGATTGTCTGAGATGCAGGTTCTGATAAGTTACCCTTAGGATTGCTTACACCCATGTACTATAGGGTTAGAAAGATTTTTGTTCTTTCAGGGGAGTGTTTGCTACTTATTCCTTTAGGGACTTCCTGGATGTTTCAATATCCTTTGGCTATTGAGGGCTGGAGGTTGGATGTCTCCATCTCCCTGGGGACATTTCCCCTTCCCTTTTAGGTATTTGTTATGTTCTGTACCTCACACCCTTTGGAGGTTATGATCTGGTGCTACATTATTCTAAGAGAACTAAATATGCCTATATAATGCCTTTGGGACAGATTAGATCTTGGCCTATATGTCTTATGGACAAATATTCTAACTAGGTTCTCATTTTGGGCAATTTCCAGGAACTTGGCTTATTTTATCCATTCTGACCTTTTACACCAAGCATTGACTAAAGTGCTTCTGATGACAAGGTGTCATTTTCATGTATGCCTTCATTACCTAATACCAACCCGGGAAGATACTTGTGGCAGGCGGAATTATCTTGATGCCAAGTCTTTGGGGTCGTAATCTCTCTCTTAATGCTGGATCGAATGGCATTATGGGGGCTGGTTTTTCATTTCTGTTTATCCATGTGTGTGTGCAGAGTATATATAAGTGTGTTGCATATGTGTTTACATATGTTGGGCAATGGTATCTGCTACTAGTGATAAAAGGAGTAGTCGTTCTAAAAGAAAACAAAAATACTTACTATGAGATGTGATTTATGTCTCTCTTCTCTGTAACTTTGGGTTTGGTTCTATATGTATGTGTGGAACGTGGTGCTATAGGGCTGGACATAACTGTTCAATATTTATGACGGATTCATGTCTGTTGAGTGCCATCTTCCTATTTGCACGAGAACTATTCATTACGTGAACCTTGGTCGGTTTGGCCATAATATGTTCCTGTTTTAGGAATGGACTTGCTGTTCATCTACCTTTTTACTTGGATTGGTCTTTCTGACCTTGCAATGAATGAGAATGTATTGAGTATAGGTTCAGGAAGCACTTCTTTTCTGAAGTTGTTAGGATAGGTTACCTTCAGATATTTCTTCTCTGATGTAGAGAATGTCGGTTACATGGCATTCGCTTTGCCTTTGCCCCTCCTAGTCTAAGGACTCACTCACCCTTTGGAGGTTGAATGCTATTGTCTGACTGCTGCCAGATGTCTTCTGACAAGTTTTTATTCTGTTTTCCTTGAGGCTTTGGTTTTTCCGTGCCTGCCGGGATATCTCTTATTTACATTGTCTGTGGTCATTGTCACAGTTTTTTGTAAGGAGCTATGCTCTTTTTCATCTAATTCCTGGGTAGGTCTGGTCTGTGGTTAAATTCAACCAGCTAGTTCTGTTTGAGAACTTTTGTAGGATTAGGTTGCAGACCCTCCTCCAGGTGGGTATGTGTTACACCTGCTGCTCAGCCTGTGTGCCTGTGGAGTGGAATGTTGGTGTGAGAGCTGGTTATGGAATGTTGGATGAGAGAGAGTGTCAGTTGGAGGATGGGCTGAGCAGCTCTTCTGTATAACATCTTAACTTGGAATAAATCTTCATAAAGAAACTACATGGAATGGACCTACCTTATTTACAACATATTTTGGTGACGATTTAAGAAGGAAGACCTACGTGTGCCACCTTTTTGGACTCAAACCTGTCATGCTTGAAGTAAGTGATTTGAAATTAAAGAAATTGAAAAGGAACTTGATGAATCTGGCACCCAGAGCCCCACCAGTGACCACCCCATCGGTCACCCACAACCCAAAGGTGCCGGTTTCAACCGTAATCTGCCAGTTCCTGCTCTACTTCCCTCCCTCTCCACCTCCTTTGGGACAGTGGTCCCTATCCTGCAACTTTGGGACAGTGTTTTCACAAAGTGCAGTTTCCCAAAAGAGCGAACCTTCCTGCCTTCTTCTGTTTTTCTACTGCCCTCTTGCTTTAAATGAACGTTTACTGCCTTGCTGCCTGTACTGCTATTTTGGAAAAGTGTTTTCCTGTCCTGCTGCCTTCAAAGAGGTTTCACTGTCCTGTTGACCTGGTAGAGTACCGCCAGTGACTGCTCTCTGCCTTGCTGCCTCGTATCAGCTGTCCTTGTCCTGCTACATTGGGACACTTTCTTCTTTAAGTGGGGTTCCCCTGTGGACTTGCCGGTTCCGGCTGGAGCCGTATACCTACTTTACCCTGTGACCGCCGTGAGGGGAGATAGCCCGCTGTTCCTGCATTTCTTCATGGATTTCATTGTGTGGCCATGGGTACAGCCTACCAGCTCAAGCGTGCTGTATATGCTTTCATTTGGTCACTTCTACAAAACTGCTCCTTCATGGAAACACACCTGTGCCTACCACTTCGACTTTCTGTATGTCACCAGTTTTGTTTTGAAAATTGTCACTATAGGTGGGATCGGTGATATTGTTAAATTAACGTGAGTACACTTATTAATACCTTTAAGCCTTTAAAGCCTTTTTGAGCTGCTGCCCTGGAACCGTTCATAACGTTTTCTACAAATTTCAAAATTGGAACTGTGCGCATGCACCTTACATGTTTTCTGTCCTCGTGCGGTGCCGCAGTTCTCTTCAGTGACGTCCTCGTTTGCCAATCTCCTGAGCTGCCAAAGGACGCTCTGCAGTAAGGACGTGCGGTGAGCCATCCGGGTCTGTGTTGAATACGTCCAGCCATCTTGGGACTTCCAGGAACTTCCCATTTCTGGACATCATCATTCCAGTGTCTTCTAGTTTCAAGGTCTGCATTTGGGATGCGGAATGGAGCCTCAGCATCAACAGCGTTTTTCAGATGTTCAGTTTTTCCGGCATATTTGTAGCATCGTGTTTCTGGCTCGGAGTCTGTGGAAAATGTAGGAGTAATACATCAATGCCATCTAGTGGCCATCTAGCACTACTGCACCAGAGCAAGAAAAAGAAAAGCTCATTTCTTGGAGACATGGTGGATTATTGTTTCCTTTGTGAAGGCAGAGTGCTCAAGACATCCTTCCTTGTCATCTGGATTTCTACAATGAGCTGGATTTTCAACAGTAGTATGTAATTTGGTCATTATTTAACAAAAGCGGCATGGTAGGACCACCTTCTTCGTGTTTTTTTCTTGCCCTGTGTAAGTTTTTGAGACAGCAGTTCTTCCAGCTTCGTGTCGATTTTATGTACTATGTCAAGTCTTCAGGTACTGCATAATTTTCCTCACATCCTCATTCATGGACTGATGTAGAACTTTCCTTTTTTTTCAAAAAAACGTTTTCCCCATCCTGGCACACTTAAATTTGAAGTTTAAATACGTTTCCTCATTCCTCAGCAGTGTTGATTTATTGTTTTTTTTTTTCCGTTTGCCAGTACATGTTTTATTTTGCTTCCCTTATCTTTGTTTACAATATCTTACTGCTGATCTCTTAGTTTGCTCTTACTACTTGTGTGACTTGTGGTCCATATTACTAGGATAATTGGTGTATACTTGGAGCTGTGTTCTCAAGCATGTGGAAATTGTCAGGCAAATGATATAAGTGAAGAGTAGTTTTTGATTGCATTGTTGTGTCCCACTTTCTTGTGGTTTTGGTAATTTGATGTTGTAATGTGCATTCTACCGGTGTTCCGTGTGGAGTTTTTTGCGTGGTTTTCTTACAGGCTCCGTGTGGAGCGTACTTTTCCACACGTCACAACCCAGATTTTGGTTTGGGTGGAGTTTTTGCTTGGTTTTCTTCTGGTTCTGTGTGGAGCGTAGTTTTCTACACGTCACACCCCAACTTTACTTGGGGGAAGTACTTACATTTTCAGTGAAGTGTGTGCGATTGCATAGTACTGTGTATAGTTTTTCTTACACATCGGTTTCGATGGAGTTTATTATTGCTTTTCTTCAGGTTCAGTGTGGAGTGCTCCACACATCACAACCCAATCTTCGGTTTGGGTGGAGTTTCTGATTGCTTTTTCTTCAGGTTCAGTGTGGAGTTCCCTTTCCACACCTCACAACCCAATTTTTGTTTGGGTGGAGTTTCTTGTTTGTATGTGTGTGTTTGCTTGCTTTTCATCAGGTACTGAATTTATTGTATTTGTTTGACGTTTCCTGTCGCACCTTTTAGTTGGGACCCCTCCTACCTCTTGTTGGCCTGGCCAGCCTTCTTGTTTGGTTGTTTGGGTGTAGTTTGTGCTTTGCTGGCGTGGTAGTTCGTGTGTTGCATTTACTTGGTCTTTGGGAGCGTGTTTTTTTTGTATGGGAAAGGGAGAAGTGGTGAGTGTTTGAGTTGCTGGATTGCGTTACCGGTTTACTTCTCCCAAATAATTATCCTTTTGTTTTTTGTATACATGTATTTCGCCATCTACATGTATTGCATGTTGCCTCTCTCTTTCTTGAAATTATTATTGCCATCTTGTACATCCATCTATTTTATTGTGATTCTTTTGCTGTTGATTTGTATTGATATTAAGAAAGGGAGATGTGTTATACCTGCTGCTCAGCCTGTGTGTCTGTGGAGTGGAATGTTGGTGTGAGAGCTGGTTATGGAATGTTGGATGAGAGAGAGTGTCAGTTGGAGGATGGGCTGAGCAGCAGGGAGGCTGCTCCTGGTGGGGCTCTTCTGTATAACATCTTAACTTGGAATAAATCTTCATAAAGAAACTACATGGAATGGACCTAACTTATTTACAACAGTATGGCTATAGAATTTAATTCTAAGTTAAGTAATCTGCGACTAGATGTCTCTATCAGATGAACAAGTTACTTACCTTTGGTAAAGTGTTATCTGGTAGAAACACAGTCTAGCTGCAGACTCCTTAATGCCCTGCCCATCCTCCCCGCTCTGCAAACATTCTGTTCTGCTAAAGTTATACCCTTTTTCTGTGCTGGTTTCATATACCAGTAATCGCTGTTTCACGTGATTGTGTGATTCATTGGACCTTTGGTCTTATTTCTTAAATCTAGATTTGGTATTGCCATACCATTTAGTTGTGATGGTTTTGTCACACCACTGGGTCTTTTCTCTAGGGCCTTGTCTGGGTATTGGCATACCATTTATTTCCATTTTCTGGTCATGTTTTAAAGATAATTTGAACTTTTTAGGCACAATGTTTCCAAAGCCAGTTTATATGGTGGCTCTGCATTCTGGTGCGGAAGGTTTCACAGAAGAAACTGAAGTCGGGACTCAGCTGACATCAAAACCGGAGTCAACGCTGAGCCGTACAGCGTCATCCCCAGCGCGGAGCGGTACTGCTGAAAAACTTCCAGATCCAGTCTGACGCCTGGGGAGAATTCAAAGTTAAGGAATCTGCTCTAGATGTCTCTATCAGATATATACATACTGGTGATTGGTGCATACATGATTGGCTGATTTGAGTTAGCTTAAGTCCCTTTTCTAAAGGTAATACATATACCCAGGGCATGTACCTCGAATGCTCCTCCGTGGGCCTGCAGCACTTACCATCAGGTAATGGGGTTGGCTCTTTCCTAGTGGGATTCTTGGCTTTATACCTACATACATGCTAGGTACACTTAGGTACACTTAGCTAGGGTTCTCATCTTAGGAGTATGCTTGATTATTACTATGTATCTCTATGCCTGCATATATTCACTGTTTTAGCACTATGGTAGAATTCCACCTTTTGTTTACTATGTCGGTGCTTGCAATCATATATATATATGTTTCCGTCTAATGGTTGTCGCAGCACACGTATTTTATACTAGAATGACGCTGGTTGAATAAATGCTTATTGAAAACGCCCCCATCGTTTATTCTGTATATCTCTCTGAGAAGTGAGCACAAGTGACTGAGCGAAAGGTACTGTACTGTTTCCACGATCCCTGAAGGATCAAGGGTTGTCATGTTCGATAGTTGCCAGAAATGATGCGCTCTTTGGTTCGGGGGCCTATAGTAGCACTGTGAGCTAGCTGGTCTAAAGGCTAACATATCTTCTGGGGGTGTCTGGAATCAGTCTGGACACCAATCCTTTAGTTTATGTTGTCTAAACGCGCAGATCCTATGTATTATTAGGAACTACACGACATGGTGCCGCCAATGTTGGTTGGGTTCTTATTTAACGGTCAAATCTGAGTAGTTCAGTCATGCTTTCTCAGAGACCCCTATTTACATATACCCTGAGACGTCTGGGGTGGGAAGGGAAAATCCGCCGCAGCTGAGTAGGTATAACCTATGTATTAGCTGTAGGTTTATTCAAGATTGAAGGATTATAGTTCCCTACATTGTGCATAAACCTTATCTCTTTTCATAAATGACTTCCTCTCATAATGTCTCCGAATGGAGACACTGGTACGAGTGGTACTGGTGCAGAGGAAGCAGAGCTTGAATGAGCTCTCAACATTTTAGAGAATTGCAGAAATGCACTCACTATGAAATTAGCAGAATATGGGGTCTCATCATTAGGTGGGACCGTAACCTTCGCGATTGAGGAACACAAGGGATTCAGAACAGAGGTGTGCTATTCTTGGGTTAAATTCCCTCCTGCAGATGCACACACACATAAGTTTCATTCGTATACTCTGGACGAAATACCAGATGAATACTGTCCATATAAGGACATAGAAGTCCCGTTAACTTACCAAGAACATATCAATTGGTTTAAAGGCGCCCTACCCCATACCACAGATAAAGTGAGACTCGGTCCACTCAGCAGAGACGGAGTAACTTGGCTGGTCTTAGCTGCTTACACACCGCATCCACAGACAGATACATAGCGAGCAGCAGAATTACGTCTACTTCACAAAGAGATAATAAAACTCTACAGAAATCTTACACAGTTCAAAATGCGAACACTTACAATTCAACTTTCAAGGGTCACTCAAGCTGGTCAAACACAGGGGCTGCAACAAAAATCACCCCACAAACACAGAACGTCATTATGGGAAGAATGCCCACTAAACGTATGCAAATGCCATTCTGGATAGCATAGAAAATAGCACAGCTTGAGGCAGTTTTTCCACACACTGGCCCACAAGAAAAGCACAGAATACTAACAATTTGCTTGCTAATGGGGATAGCAATGTAGAGGATTGTAGCACTTGAGGTAGAGTTTTTGCTGTTGTATATACCAGAACGCATGGAACCCCCTCAATAGCAGTCATACCAGAGGTACTAAAACAAATACAGATTGAGTACGCGGCAGAACCTGCCCTGGAGTTAGGGATGAAATTGATAGGCAATTTCGCCAGTGTATCAACAATTAGGTTGACTAACATAAAAGGGGAGGCAGCAGAGGTGACTATACGCCAACGCCTTAGGAAATGCACTCCTGCACAACACGAGCATGATTTAGCAAAAATTATCGAAGATACCTATGCGTCACTGGGCGGAGATAATATGGAAGCTAGACCTATGAAACCACAATTAACAACTAATCTGTGAAAGGACAACTAAAAGCAAGCCACTGATTCTTCTAAAAAGAAATGGGATAAAAAACAAGCAAAATGCATCAGGATCACGGGGTGGGTCTCTTCAACAGTAGCCTTCTGATAGGATATATAACCTTATAAACCATGACAATATTAAGAAACCTGACAGGTAACAAGATACTGATACAAGTTCCTCTCATTTCTTTCAGGGTTCGTCAAAAACCTCAGAGAGGGAAGGACAGTCAGAACACAGGACAGAAAAGCGAGTCAAGCCAAGAGACACACATCGCACTTCAGATTACATTATCAATAAAGAAGATAAACCCAAAACTACACCTCAGGATACTGAGTACTCAACTATTGAATGGGGAATGGGCTCTGACAATGCTAGACAGTGCAGCAGAGGTAAAAATAGCTCTCCAGAACCTGATGGAATTTCTGGTGACAGCAGCATTGAATGAACATATCACGGTGGAAACACTTGATACAATGGTATGCTCCAAATGGAGGGGGACATACCCAGGAAAGTGAAAGGTCTCTTTTGGGAGAACCTGACTTTTGGTTACGATATCCTTTTGGCTGAAAGAGATTGGCCACCTGAGTTCGTCATGGATTGCCCAAATGGGGAAGATGTAATTTTATCGGCTTTCTTCAACCTCATTCCTGAATCACTGAAACACACATATGCGCAAGAGTGGGCAGTAACTTTAGCTGCAGCATTAAACTGCAATCATGTAGGGTTGGAGGCTGAGTCACCACACCATGAAATCCCAGTTAAAACTACTCCTACATCACAAAGGCAGCACCTAATAAAACATGACGCAAAGAAACAGGTCAGGGAGATCTTAGATCAAGTTGAATACCAAGGTGTAATCGAGAATTTCACCTCCTCCATGAATAATCCTTTGTTTCCTGTAATGAAACCCGACAATTGATACCGTCTAGGTTTAGACTATAGGCATTTGAACACATGCGTAAAACATTTGCAGTACAGAATGCACACAGTGCAGCATTAATGAATAACATTGTGCTGAAAAAATACAAAACAACATTAGATATATCAAATGGATTCTTCTGCCAAAATATAGACCCTGAAAGCAGACATTTAACAGCAATTTCAGCGCTCGGCTCTCAGCTCCAAATCTGTATACTGCCCCAAGGGTATTAGAATAGTCCCGGGTTGTTCTCAGCAAGAGTAACAGAGCTACTTCAAAATTGTGATGAGGAGGCATTGTCCTATGTAGATGATATTTATCTGACGGACGATGAATTATCGGATCACTTGCACATGGTGAACAACATAATCTTACCTTTCGCCACAATGGACTACAAATGTAACTTTAACAATTCGAAGATTGCCCACCTCAATGCCCTATTTTTGGGATATGAGTTATCAAGTGAAGTGAAAAGCCTGGCAGCTAATTGTTTAGAAAAATGTGCGCTGCTCCAACCTCCAAAGACTTACAATCCATTTTAGGATTCCTAAATTTTGGCAGAACATACATTTTGGATTATGCAGAAAAGGTAAAACCTTTCTACGACCTAATCAGATCTAATTTTTCAGTTCGACATTGGACACAGGAACACACAGAAATTGTCTGTTCCATACAAGCTGACATGATAGCTTCCAAGCACTTACACGCCCGTGTAAACACTACGAATTTTGTGATCCGTGTAGTCGTGTGTCAATCTGGTTACACCTACCTCACCTTCAGTGAAGGCGAAATGGTACCCATTGTATACAAATCTCATTTGTATTCAAACGCTGAATTGCATTTGGCATCTACAGTAAAAATACTGACAGCAGTACAGACTGCTGTAGTGAGAGAAAGAGCACTTGCTATGGAGAAACAAATAATTGTCATGACTCTAGTACCGACCTTAGAGGCTGTTACTAAAGCAAATGTTCCAAACGCAAAAGCACTGCATCCGCAATGGATACAATGGGCTAATTCTCTGACTGCAACATATGTAGACTACAAGATTGATTCTACATTAAAACCACAAGCATTCCTGCAGTACAAACAAGAATATCCTGTCCTGAATTAAATAATGTCTCTAGATCAGTATAAATACATCATTTACACTGACGGTTCTGCCCAGCCTGCTGTAGGAAGTAAAAGCAACAGCAATACAGCGCAGCTTGTGCGATTGTAAAGGGACGTATGCGGGGCGGCAAGTGCCGTCCTAGCAATACTCAGATGCAATTTCTAAGAGATTGCACAGCACAGCTGACAGAACTAAAAGCCCTGATTTTGGCACTAAAAATATGGATCAGGAATTCCCCACACTTATTCTGTGTGATTCGTTTTACTGTGTTTAGTCATACAATGAATATCTTTACTATTGGGGCCAGAATAAGTTTAGAGATTCCAAAGGTTGCACAATAAAGCACAAGTTTCTTCGGGAACAGGTGGCAGAACTGAAAAAAGGCTTGCCACAGGCCACGTTGAGTCATCAGCGTGTTGGCGTTCACATTGAAGGGGATTCATTGGCTGATGAAGCCACAAAGGAGACTGCAATCACTCGTTCTAGTACGAGAATAGACGGACAGATAATGATAGCTGTGAACGCTATGCATAACAACAGCTCAGCCTTGCCAAAAGGTTTTCCACTCAAGCACTCCTACAAGTTAGATGTACAAAACATTCCGTATGCTCAAATTGCAGTAGAAGGGGATAGAGTAATACAAAACATGGATCACAGATTAGGTTTCATACTAGCTGCAGACGAGGATCTGGGTTCTGCACATGTAGGTATTACTGCAACGGTTTCACTACCGAAACAACGTTATTGGTGGTCAGATCTTACCAAACAGACCAAAGGTTTTGTCCTTAAGTGTGACATCTGTCAACAGATGAAGGGTTCCACCATAGCACGTCCACCTCAAACACCACTACTGTTATCAGACAGACCTCTTGCATGTGTCTATTTGGACCACTGCCACCACCTACAATCTGACGGGGCTTACAGGTACATCCTGGTGGCAGTGGATTCATGCTCTAGATTTCTGTGGGTTTGGCCACAGCGCTAAGCTGATGCTCGAACTATTATAAAGGATTTCCGAGTCTGTATAGGGACATACACAATTGGCACATTACATTCTGACCGTGGCCCTGTTTTTAGCTCTCGGGCTTACAAAGAAGCTATGGGAAGTTTGGGTGAAGTCTTGCGGTACTCCTCTCCGTATCATCCTGAGGAAAATTCGATTGTGGAGAGGAAAAACCTGTACTTAAGGCCATCTTTAAAAGCAAGGGTATTAGGCTCGGGTGCCAGTTGGGTCAATCACCAATATGGGGTTCAGAGAGCACTTAATAACATGCCAAGAAGTTCCCTGGGGGGCCGTACTCCATATGAAGTCCTGTTTGGGACTAGAATGTGCGTACCCAACCTTGATTGTGGTAGCGCAGTGTGGTAGAAATAGAAAACTGGGTAATTTTAACTGACGAATTGGTTCTGAAAAATTGGAGTTGGTAGATTCTTTTCTCTATTTGGGGAAAGTAGTAATGGGCAACACAAACAATAAGCCACATTTTGCACATAGTTCTTCTAAAGCTGTAACACACGCAAATGGTTTTCGCATATTTTATAGTGCAATGGGTCGAAGACATTTTTTACATTTGCTCACTGTTTTTAAAGCAAACATTCCTCCCACTTTGCTATATGCTATTGAAACTATTCCAATAAAGGACTGGAGCTTTTTAGACAAAATTGAAGGCCAGATTTTACGCAAATTATGTAATTTCAATACCACAGTCCCAGTAGCTGCTATTAGACTGGAATTTGGTTTGATAGGTTCATTTACTCAAGGCTTAGCCAGTATATTACGTTGGGGACATCAGCTAAAGAATAGTGAGTTACACACATTAAGGGCCTACATGTGTAAGGACATTTTTGAAGGACCCATTGATAAATATTCCTTCTCATGTGACTTCTCCTTGGCACTGAATTATTTTAGTATAAAGGAGGAGTCAGTGACCTCTCTCTCACTTTTAGAATTTAAATCTTTTCTAAAAAACACAAGTTGTACTGTTAGTTTTCAGAGGAGATGTTAAGTATTGCAGATCAAAAGATAGGCTGGAGATAATAGCAATGTCAAATGCTATGTTATGTTGCAAGATTTGTAAAGCGCATGGCTGCCCCAGCGACGGGGTGTCCCAGCTCTAAAAACCCAGGTATAACATGGCAGGGTTAAATACACCGAGAATCCCTCAGAGATATTTATCTTGGAATTTAGAACATGGTGTTCAACGTTGGTTTACTTTGTGTCGTATGAACCTTTTGCCATTAAATGATCTTCTAGCTAATTGGTACCCTGCCACGAAAATTGGAAAAAATTGTGGCCTTTGTAATCTGGGCATTCAGAATCTCGATCATATTCTGTTAGTTTGCCCAGTTTTAGTTGAGTTTCGTTACTGATGGCTTTGACCTATGGTTTTGCAAAATAGCTTCAAGAATGTATCATCAACTCGTGAATTCCTTCTTTTTCCGAAAAAAAAAAATAATGTGTATAATTTTTTTTTTTTTTTTTAAGGAGTTTATGAATATATTTTAACCTTCATTACCCTTATTTTATGCTGGTCCCTATTTTAAATTGTTGTTTTAATTGCTGTTGCTAAGGGAGAATGAAACTATAATTATAAATCTGCCAATTTGCTCTTTGGAGCTCCATCTGGCTTACAATTTTCTGTCGCTAAATATTGCACCTTATCTAAAAATTGGTCCTATTCTAAAGCTGATACTGTATATTATCCTAAATGTTTACACATGTTTCTGCTGCTATTTAAATGCACTTTCCATAGAATTGGATTATATCTTGCTGCTATTTGTCATTTCTAGGTAAAAACAGTCGTTAGTCACAAATGTTCCGGCTATCTATTTAGAATCTGTCTTGTTTATAATTTTCTGCTACTGCACGTTGCACTTTATTTAAATTAGATTTATTATGAAGTCGATATTGTAGTGTAACCTATTATCTACAAAACTGCATATGCATTTAAATCTAAGTTTTTTGCCGATTAATGAATACTTTTGTATCTTTTTGTATATCTGGGTCTACTGATTGTTTTAATGTGTTCCTAGACCTTTTGGGGCAGATTTACAAGCCCCCTGCGCCACCAGTACGTCACTTTTCGTGACGTACTGGTGGCGCAGGGGGCTCCTCGATATTTACAAGGAGAGGAAAAGCCACCATGCGTGACTTTTCCTCTCCTTGTAAATACCGTCCCTTCACACGCAGCACTTTGCGTTGAAGGGGCGTTCCATGGGTGTTGCTGTGGGTGTTCCCACGCAACACCCATGAAACAAGATACATCTCCAGATTTACGAGAAATCGTAAATCTGGAGATGCGTCTGAAAGCTACGCCACCCTAGAGGTGGCGTAGCGAGGCGCACCGAGTTTCATTTCTCCTCGTTTTTTCCTCTTTCAATGCGTGCTGCATTCTGCAGCACGCATTGAAAGAGGAAAGCCTGTACTGATTGTTTTTGTGCAGAAAGGTGCCCCTTCCTGCACAGAAACAATCTCCCCATGGCGCAGGCATCCTTGCACCATGGTGCAAGGGTGCCTGCGCCGGCGCTTGGCAGCTGTTTGTGCGCCAGCGCAGGGGAAACACAGGAATGCGACATATTCTTGTAAATATGTCGCATTCCTGTGCTCTGAAAGTGCCGCAGCGTGGCGCAGCCAAAGGGCTTGCAGCGCCACGCTGCGGAACTTTCTTGTAGATCTGCCCCTTTATTTCTTAGTGTTATGGAAATTTGAGAACTGGCTTTGAAGGGGTATGTTTTTTTGATGATGGGCTTTTTTTAATTTAATACTGCTGTTGCTACATAGTTATATATTCTGTATTTCAGTGAACTTTGATATAAATTTGCTGGAATTTAATTTGTTTAGTATTTTATTCCATTACGATGGCAATTAATTGAGTTTGTATTTTGATGTGTATCTATACAATAATTGTGTGTATTTTAAGTGGACCTCATTAGAGATCTAAATTCTTAATAAAAATTTAATTGAATTGTGGCAGCGCAGTGGCGGATGAAAAACCATTTAACATCAATGATCGTTTGGCTGTTTTACATTAACTCAATGAATTCCGGGAATTAGAAAGCAATGCCCAAGAAAAATGCCCCGTCCCTGGGGAAGTGAAAGCTGATCTGGCAAGACTTGCCTGGGTCCCAAAGATTGGGGACCTGGTCAGAGATAAAATAGTGGACAAAAAAGAATTTGGGCCATCTTACAGAGCGCCTGTACCTGTTCTGGCTGTCAAAGGAACGAGAACAGTACTTCTTCTACCTCTTGCAGGTAAAAAGGAAAATAGATTGGTCTCCATTGATCTGATCAAACCACGCTATGTGGCTGATACTAAATAGTAGGCTGTGTGGGCTCCTGGGTAGCTGCCTATCTCCTCTCGATACAATACAGGAATTTCAGACAGAAAGATTAATAACCTTCAAAGATCCATTTCTACAAAGGGACGGAGTTACCAACAACGGAATGGAACTCGTGCCTATTGAAACTGAACAGCAACTGATCTCAATTCAGCTTAATACCGACATCTATGTAAATATGTTTCAAAACGGGTCATCTGCCAGTTCTACAAAACCTGCTGAGCTACCAAAGATAGATCAAACTGTGTCTGGCTACTTCATCAATTTTGATACTTTCTCATTGGATCCAAGTGAACTCGAGTCACCACCAGCTCATGTTTCCCACAAACAACAACTATGTGATTTCTACCTTTGGCTGAAAAAGACTTACTTTGTTACTCCCTAGCTACAGCTCTGGATTGCAATTGGTCTACTTTTCCTAGTCCTTTGGATAGATATTGTGATTGTCTTTTTCCGGCTCCTGAATGGACATTATCTCCCAGAATGCTCCGCAGTACATCATGTGAACTTGGTCCTGAAACCGCATACATCATCACACTATGAACAGAGAGACCTGTCTTTAGTGAATATTACAGCAATTCCAGTTCCTGCAGGAATAGTTTGGGATAGGGTTGCATAGGATGTATATGGTCCAACAGAACTTTTGAAAATACCAAACTTGTTTAAAATTTCTTTAAGTGATATCATCACCTCCAGTACTTTCTCTGATGATTAGGACTTTGAAACTGTAAAAACTATGCTGTCAGATTTAGAAGAATCTGCTCCGTCTTCTAGTGATGAGTTGTATGATGATGCATCTGATTTTGACACCATGTAGTGTTACCAACACTATAGTCATCATTTCCTGCACAAAGCAAGTATCCCGCGTGATAGTTTCTCTTACCATCAATGGGAACATTGTCCGATACCACCTAAAGGTAGCTCACAAACGTTTGCACAAAAGTTTGCTTATTTTTCTGGGTTTAACACTTCAAACCCGAGATCTTATTATTATAAGCTTGCACCTACACCAGCAAAGAAAATTATGTTAACCAACACAAAACAGATATATTCTGCTTCCTTTATTTCCCTGCTGTCTCTACAGGGTTTTGACTTTTGGAGGGACACCATACACACAAAATCCATCTGGGGGACTAAAGATTGGCAAGTTCAGGGAACTGAGGCCTTATTTAGAGCATGCCTCATACCACACCAAATTATCTTCCTCAACAACACAGTGCAGCAGACTTCCTGTATTGGGTTAACCAATATTAAGGACTTGAACACACCTCGTATTCCCTCACTCACACACTTTGAGGGGTGGCGAAATTTTACCCAACATAGTGAGGATGCACTAGATGCCATTCTACAAGATGGTTCATACAATTCATCAGACCCCAATTGGAAGGGATGGATGGTTTGGCCTATCAACACAAATATGTGTCAGTCAAGATTCAAGGGTACCACAGAAGTGTTTAGTATCCATAGGCCTGACCTATGCTACATACAAACAGAACACTCGGAGTGGTGACATCTTACAGTGTTAGGAAGTTGTGCCTAGAGTGGCTAGAAACCTAAACACTCTCCCAGGTGAAACAACACTTGTCCTTACACTCTGAAGACATGGATCGTAGCGATTTCTTGCTAGATCAGAAGCGCTTCTCTTATGTTATTTACAACGAGGTTTGGAAAATCTCCCAACAGGAGGCTGCTGAGAGATTGAGTGAACTAGATAGGGTTAACCCTGAAAAGGCTTTTGCAGTGGTCGACAAAGGTATGACCACACTAACATCCAAGATTTATTCACTGTGCAACATTGTGTCTTCTGCAATAGATATAATATAACAGGACTGGTCTATTCTTCAACATGGGCAATCGTAATTACGATCAATTCTATTATTGAGCTGGACACTGCAATCACTGCATTCTGGTCACGTGCCCTGGCGGTATATCAACAATGCATATAACCTAACAGAAAGGCACAAATAGATGAAGAATATACAATGCTGCACATTGAAAAATTGGAACAATTACCTTTTACCGTGGCTGAGTCACCCTGAGAGAGGGTCCGGTTTTACCATATAACAAATTCCCTGGGCCATCCTAGTCACTCGGTCAGTATGAACCCCTAGGTAGGCCCTGCGGTCTTTCTGCAGGCCTTTTGTTAAATTGACCAGAGTTCTGCCATTTTTCTGAACAGCAGGCTCTAAGCCTGTCTGACTAAAACTCTCAGCCAGCTTCTCTCTGCGAGGCTCTTCTGCTCCAGGCTGGATAGCCCCCACCCTACCCGTGTGTCTCAAAGTTCACTGTCTCTTCCTCTGTCCTGTCGACAAATAGCACACCACATCCTGGGTCTGAACATGAGAATAAAGAAGTTCCCACCACACGAACGTCAGACCGGGGTGATGAATGTGGCAACCAGGACATTGCTATATATTTTATTCCTTACATTACATATTTTCTGCCGTGACGTAGGTAGGACTGACGCTGAAATAAGCACTTCTGCTTCAGATCCCAGCCTTGAAGGGTATAAAAAGAGAGCCCGCGGAGTTCTCGTCGGACTACCCCACCCGTCTGTTGGTAGGATGGCAGGCGGGTGTGGGTTTTCCCCAAGAGCTCTTGTTTTTTGTTTTATTAAGATACAATTTAACTTGCCAATATAATTGCTGTATATGCTATTTTGTCTCTAAATTGGCGTTTTCTTATTGAGAATTTAATGCTTATATTACACTTGCAAGGCTGCTTTCTTTTAGGTTTAAACGTGAGTATTCTCTGCATTTTAGATCAAATGTGTTGTGCATTCTGAGAGCATTTTCCTTGATTTAAATTATGTTTTTCATAATGCATTTATTAATGTGTCTTTGAGGTTTTCTGAAGTGTCTCTCTTCAGATGATTTCAATGCCTTCTGAGTCCTATTGAGAATTAGATAAGGGTGCCTTCTGTTTGGTAAGACTCTCTATGAATGCGAGGTCACCATATTTTGTATTCTGTATTTTAAATGCCGTTTTCTTGAAGCTGCGCCTTCTAAATAAATCTGTTGAACCTTTTGGCTTGGTTTCCATGGCTCACACATCTGTTTCCTTCATTTTAGTATGAGCGTTCCTGCGCACCCTGCCTCAAGTTAAGCTGCCCTTTTGTCCCTAAATCACTCCCTCAAACAGCTGGCAAGGGTGCCCCCTAGCCCCCCCCAGACCCCCTGAAACGCTCCCTCCAACATCTTGGTGCCGTGACTCAGATCAGCAGTGCCAGCTGACAGGAGACCACTGGGACCCCGGACGCAGACCACCCTTCGTGCCTCTTTCCTGACTGAACCACAGAGAACAGCACTCGGGTAAGTTATTTTTGCTGCCTGATGTGCTGTCTTTCTGGGAGCAGCGGGTAAGGGCGACCGTGGGACATCTGTGTTCCTTGTTTCAAGTTGTCCTGTCTAACTGGTCTCGCTTATTAAAAGAACATTCCCAAAATGAGGAAAGGTGTACGTGGTGAACTCTAAGCCAAAGGGTGACGTTAGGAAGTTGTTTGAATTATATGTTTTTCTTTTTATAAATAGACATACGTTGTTACGGTGCCTCTCTGAGAGCCAGAGAGGGGTCTCCGTCTAGGATTGACGGGGCAGGGAAGATTGCGTCTGGCATCTTTCAGTGTTCAGTTGTATGGTTTTATAAATAAATATATGGAATTCCTCTGTCCAGTTGCAAGAATTAGCAGGGACGGGAGGATTGCTCTCAGTCAATAGTCCTGAGAAAGAAGACGAATCCCGTAGCTGTCTAGCTAACAGATTTACGATTTCCTCTTGTGTTAAAAAGTAGAAGGTGGTTTCCCCGGGATGTATTAGATATTGTATTTTTGCTGGTTATAAGCATTTTTCTGTGTTTTCCTTTTCTTGTGAAGCAGTAAGGTAGAAAGCGCTTTTATCGCCCTCAAATGGCCAGAAATACACAATTGTTGTTTAAGAGTTCCAAGCATTAAAGCATATGCATTGTTTTTTCTTTTTAAAGTACATGTACAAAATGTTCATTAATTGCTATGCACCTTTAGGACTTGTGTTATTCGCTAGTGTTTACCTATGTATATAGGGTTTTGTTCTTTTTTGCATTGACTAAGTGTTGCAGCAAAACATTTTGTGATCATTGGAGGCCACTGCCTGGTGCAGTGGCTGATCCATTAGTGAGACTATAATATGTAGGTGCATATTGATTGTCCTGTTAGATTCCTTTTTATTATATATGCATATATTGTTTGTATGAGCACATTTGTCAATTTTAAGTTGACTGGCCTTACACCAACTCAGTCATTAAAGGGTAAAGGCCCGCTAGGTAGGGTGTTGCTGTGGTCTGTAAAACACCTGACAATAGCCTTACAGACTTCCCGCTAGTTATTGATGCTGTGGTCTGTAGTAATACACCAGCCCCCACCACCAGCTCTACAGACCCCGCTAGGAAGAAGTAAGTGCACATTTTGGGAAATACTAGGAGTCACCTTCACTCCAACAACTGAAGTAAGAAGTATCTGCATTACCACTTGTAGAATTACGTTCCCCAGGATCAGCCAATACCCCCTGACCCATGTGGCGCAGCACCACATTTAATTAGCACAAATCACTTTCAGATAACTGACCACGTAATGCACAACAACATACACCGAATTGTTGAAATAGTTCCTCACATTTATATTTTGAAGTCTGTACTTTGCGACGGGAGGTTGCGTCTGGCGTCTCCCACTTTGTGCCGCAAATACGTGTGTATGGGACTACGTCTGGCAGCTCACATTTGTTTTGAATTTTGATTACCTATTTGGTGTAAATTGTGTTGTTTGAACGTTTATTTCTGCAAGGAATGGGAGGCATCTTATCGCATTGAGATTAACAGTGTCTTTTTTTCAACTGCGTGCTTCCAAAAGGGGAACTATTTTCCTCCATCACATCGCCTTGTGGGTTCCTCTCTCGGGCCTGGCAGCAGCCAACGCCTTTCAAACCTCTTTCTCTTCATTGTAAAAAAGTGTCCTTTGTTCTCCGCCTTTCTTAGTTGCATGCAGTGTACTCTAATAGCTATACTCTATTTCCTTCTCTCGGTCTGCATTTTGCGTCTCTCCCTCTCTTATCTGGCTTATGGGCCTTTCCCATCTCTTTCTCTCACAGTGTTACCACAGGTTTTCACTACTGTTTAGCGAGATCTTATATATAGGAGTACTTCTCTCTTGTGCACTGCAGTGAGAGGTGATTAGCAGGAACATCTGGGTACGTGCCAAGCACACCCACTTTTAACTGAGACAGGTTCAATTAGAGACCACTCAACTGGTGCGCGGTGCATCCAGTGAATACTGTGTCTAGCTTCCAAGTAACTGCCTTCACGACTCTTAGTTATATCTTTTTTAGCACGTTTTAAATAGGCTCCCCTATGTTAACTCCTTATACCCTGAATGAAGTACATTCAGTTCCTTGACAGTCACACCTCACGCTTCACACCTCACCTTTCTGGCGTGCTTGGACTATTAGTAATGAAGGCTCCCACTTGAATATTCAGTCAAGTGGTAGAAAGATGGGGAGGAAGGCTTTCGCATGCATTTCTCGCCGCAACACACAGCAACCTTTTTACGTTTTCTGGTTGCTATTATGCCCTAGACTTGGCCCAGCGTCAAATGATAGACAAGCCACACAAAAGAAAAAGTGACATAATAAGGTGAGGTCAAGGACTGTCATCCCTTACCGCCCAGAGCCCAATGATAGAAAATGTACTACCAGGTAAAATGGAGCTATTCCCTTTGATATTTTTGGATCATAAGCTTAACATAGTACATACAATGTTCTGTGGCCCACAATGTTAAAAGACTTAAAAATGCCATCAATATAAGTAATATAGTCCTGGCAGAGGGAAAATACTTTCAGTTTCAAATGTACATGAATATCTCTCTATTTAGATGACCAATTATAATTCATAAAAGAATTTCTCATTATAGACCTGATGAATATCTCTACGCATCCATATTTCAATGCACAGAATGCAAAGGCCGACCAGGTCAGCTAGATTCACACTGAAGATTACACCAAATATTGCAGTACTGAGCAACTAAGTACAGAATAATTTACTCCTACCTGCGTCCAATTGAACGATAGAGCAAGCAGTAAAAAGTGCTACCCCTCCAGGCACAAGCAGTAGCCCGAATGCAAGCTCCAATCCAGGAAGTACAGCTACAAAGCACGGAGTTAGGTAATAGAAAAGATTTTGAAAGTGTGTATCGTGGTAAAGGAAGTTAGTGACACTAGACTTAGAGTAACGTAAATGTCAGAGCAGATGGTGAACATTAGACAGAAGATTGGAAGTAGCAAGTTAAGACTGATCTCTTCCGATTTCTTGATGCACAAGGGGGAGATAAAATGATGGAGTGGAATGCATGGTTTGACTTCATGGTCACACGTCAAATGCTGCGGGGTCTGATCAGCCCTTCATCATTCTGAGGTGGATGAAATGAGTACCATTGAGTTGGGGAACAATGGAGATCTGCTGTTTAGCGTCAAAATACCATTCTGAGTGAACGTACGCTTTACAAGTAAGCCATGTTATTTTAAAATAAGTTATATATATTTTGCATATTACAATTAAAGACAGCGCATGTTTTTAGATATTAAGTGGTGCTGAAGGGTTAATAGATTTTTTCTTGGGCTGCCTTCAGAAGTGGCATTCCTGGCCGACCACAGATTCTGGGCGTTGAGCCAGGCAGGAAAGGGACTTCCTGTGGTTGGAAACGAACATAAGATTTAGATGAAAGATATGTATGTGTAAGAATAGTTGGTCTGTGGAAGTGAACAAGAGAGATAAGTTGCGTAGAATCACACAATTTGGTAACGGGGTAGCCGAGATTAAAAAATAAAATAAAAATAAAAATAAGGTGTAAAAAGTGTTTCAGGTTTCAAGTTGTGCAGTTTAGTGACGGAATATGTATGTGTCTATGTGAGAGGAGGTAAGGAATACGTTTTTGGATATGCACAGCTGTGTGCAGCCTTCAAAATATGAAACAACCAGAGATTCGTAGGACTAGATTACCACAGGTAGCCACCACACCAATTTCAATGGTAAAGGACGGTATGCATGGAGTAAGCAATGCTCAGTATTACAATGTTCTCAGAATAATAGGTGTGGATTTAAAGAGGCCTTTTAAAAGTACAGTTGCAGCCTTTAGAGGTGGTTGCATATATTTTTCAGTTCGAATACCATGAGTTTTTGTCTCCCTTAAATGCAACATTATTATTAGGGTCTTCCCTGCGTCTCCAAGAAGTGTATTGAATTTCCTGTCTTCGGGATGTTTGCATAGATAAGCCCAATGTTATTGTTTTCATCACCTCTTGTTTGGTTACAAATAAAATTTAAATAGGAAAGACCTGTCATGCCACAGGCTCAGGCCTACTACATTTTCCCACATGTTTGGATGACAGTTGGACCATGTGTCCATCATGATATTAAAGCAGCAACAACTTTCAGCAAAGACTGCTTAAAAATAAAATAGGCAAAATAAGCGCCACAATTGAGGGAAATAAATAAATAATTTTAAAGAAAGCAAAAATAGTTTATTGCCCAAGAATCACTCTGTTTTTACTCACAAATATTACAATGTTCTGACAGCCACCTAATGCCCCATATCCTCCTCACTGAACAATTAATATATGTATAAGTCACATCAACTAGACCTAACAGTGACATTCAAATTATGAAAGAAGACATATATTTGCATAAGTTAACACGCACTACGAAGTTTCTGTCTTCTCAAGCATTCAGGTGGAAGAAGAAGGGCCCCATCATCCCTGAGCTCCGACCTATCAGTCCTGGAACACAGATTTTATTGTGTTTCCATTGACTGTCCAAAGAGGAAGAAGACGGTGATCAGCCGCAACAGGAACACCGCCATCTTCACAAGCAGATGTATATATAGAATGGCACTAGGTATATTGCATTCTTGAAGGGTTTTGACTATTTGAATGGCGCAAGGAGAAGTGCTGTTTTAATATGTGTATCTAAAAGAAATAATGTGTATGTATATTGATGTTTTTCATTCCTAGGTTCTTCAGAGTTGGAGAGAATATTGGTGTAACAAATTAAATTGTAAGGTGGAATGTGCTAAAATGCATTCTAATGCAGTGCATTCGCCAGGGACTACAAAGGATAGGAGTAATAGGAATAGTAGTAATGTTGTGTTTATATTATGTTTATGTATTGATCATTAGTAATGAGTATATGCCAATACAGAAGGATAGTGTGCATTGAATAACAGTGCTTCATATTGTAATGTCTCAAGGATACAATGTGTACAGATTTAAATATGTCTTTTAATATATAGGTGCAATCTTTCAGGGTGTTTGAAAACAGGTTTCAAGGTATAAAGGATTGGCGCAAAGAGATGTGGAATTTAACGAAATATCTACTTGTCCATGGGCCTAGATGCTTCTAAAATTACTTGTTCTGTAACAAAATACACTTGTCCCTTTTGTGCCATGTAATGCAGCAACAAATTATGGCAACAATATTCATTATATAAGAGCTCTGAAATAGCCTCTCTGATTATGCTAGGGCTCCTTCCATAGTAGGCTTTGAATGTTAACAATTCCCTTATGTGGCCACATTTCCACAGATCTACGTACTGGGGCTGAGGGTATTTTCGCTTGAGCAAATGTACACCTGCATGTTTGCTCATGCTTAAATGCAGTTCACAAATATTTTCTAGGAGTACTATTTCTTGGCCTACTTCTGTAGTCTTGTGAATTCACAAAAGTTGTATATCTGCACATAATCCAAGGACATGGGTGCACTTTATTTAATAATTGGGCCCCTAATTAGGTCTGGCGTTAACAATGACCTTTTATGTTTAATAAAATGTTGTCTCTCTCCCTCTCTCTCTTGGCTAGCTTCCCTGTGAGTGACTTCATTCTGTTCTTTCACAGGGAGCATATCGACACACAGTTGCTTTATTCAGTGCCAGGAACTACTGTGCAATGTGTGATTTTTTGAGATCAAAACAATTTTTGCTTTTTGCCAATGCTTGTTTATTTTTATGTTGCAAAGAAATGGTACCTACCATATTCCAGTAGTTTAGCGAAATGTTTTTGCATTTTCTTTTTATTTTGAAAGCAAAGAATTATCAGTCTTGCTTTCAAGCTTCTGCAAATGTTTGCATCTAATGGGAGAGCATTCTGAGAGCAGTATACATAGCCTCACATTGCTAAATATTGAAAACGTGTGTACACATTTTTATACTCTAACCACTGTCAGTAGTACAGTCTGAGCTTACAACATTTACTTAGAGCGCTCACCCTAATAATATGCAGACTATGCCTTTCCCTGAGCCATAATGTGGTACTGTAAACTGGCAGCCAAAGGGTTTGTGCTGCAGGGGGTTGGGCCTACTTGTCCCAAGGACAAAATACGCATGAAAACTTGTTGCCCTTGACCTCAAACAATATGTCCTGGGCGTGGGGCTATAGGGATTCCACATCCCTGGGCACGGTTTGACAACTATGAGTGTTTTGATTCCTAAAGGTGTTACTGTGACAGAGATTTTCGTCTGTGTTTGCTGTTGGGACAAGCTATAGTACAATGTTTTACTTCTTCTTTTGCTTCTGGAGATAATGAATTTCATTTTAAAGTCTTGTACAGGGACGCCAATATAATTTTTAGTTTCTCTCCTCCATTTGGAGTTCCCTCCTTACCTCAGCTGGCCAACAAATGCAGCGTGCACCATTAATAGCTCAACTATTGCTAGACATGTTGCTACCAAAGTTTCAATTGTAGAATGTGTTGCACACACCTCCTCCAAGGACTTTGTATCAATTGGTAAAGAATTTATTGATGCAGATGCACAAAAGGGAATAGCATTAACTGGTTGTGAGTACACAATGGTTCAGATTGCTTCTACTACACGTGATATCATAGTATGAAGATAAAGGATAATGTACTATGACCCTAAGTATATTATTGAAAGGGCTGGGTGGAAGAAAAGGAAGAAGGGAACAGGGGAGGATGTATGCAAAAAGAAAAGGAATACGGTTAGGCCCAAATGGGAAAGATATGTTTACCAACGATAATGCTTGCTCCCATGGCCCGTCTTTTTCATGGTTCATCACTTGTAGGACGTGATGGGAAGATCAGACTGTTCTCCTAATGCTGTATTTCCACTGCCCCAGGCCATTTCATTCCCCACATTAAGTGGTCTTCATCAGCATGCCCCTACTCAGACTACAAGTATGTGTTGGTTATTGTGTGCATGATCGGCAAATGGACTGAGGCATGCCAATCCAAGAACAGCAATGAACAAACTATTGCCAAATGCCTCCTGAAAGAGTTCATACCGCACTTTTGAGTAACTATGCTTTTGGCTTCTGACAATGGACCGCCGTTCATCTCACATGTCATTGAGGGGTTGTGCAAGGGGCAAGGAGCCACACAGAAACTACATGTGTTCCACGGAAACAACCAAGTGGGAATGGTATCCCAAGCTTATCCTGAAGGGTTGCAAGTGCTGCACAGCAGAGAAAGGAAGAGTGTGTAAGCGGACCCTAACAATACATCAACTAAGAGCGTCTGGTAACATCAATGCCCCAACCCCTCAGTCTACAACCTGTGACAACGAGACATCTTTACCTTCCTCATCACTTTGTTTTCTTCATATTGAATGTGCCTAAGTAATAGAAGTGCTTGTAACCTCTCAAATTACTTGAAGACAGGCACCAACGGTTACCTTTTCTGTTTACAGGTATCATCTCTGAGGCTCTACATTATTCCACAGCAGACTTTTTTGAAAAGAGTAAAAGTACAACAGAAGATAAGACATTCTTCCAACTAGTCACACTAGCCACACGTACCAACGATTGGAACAATGCCTCAAGACTTTCAGAACAATTAGAGAAAATGATCATAGGTGCTACTAGCAGCATTGACCCCCATTGCTATAATGACTACGCCCCTTATAGTGAATTGTGATCACAGTGTTCTACCTGAGATACTGCTTAAATGAAACAGAGAAATTGTACCAAATTGAATAATTAGCCATTGATAAAGACGGGACAGAGGGACAGTTGACAGGGCAGGATGTTATGTTTGCACACACCGGCCTACCGACACAGAAAACAGCATGTGTTACAATGTCATACCTGTCTCTAAATACGTGGGTTGTGTCCTAATGTACAATATGCTCTTCAGTCAGCACACCATGTCCGTAGCAGTTGCACCTCCTGAGAAAAGCATAATTGGCATAGGGAGAGCAAGCACGCTACCATTACCAAATACCTGAAAAGCCTGAAAGGTCTGCTGTAAGGATTTTGTTCAAAGAATGAACAAGAGGAGGGAATGAGAGAGGGTCCGGTTTTACCATATAACAAATGCCCTGGGCCATCCTAGTCACTCGGTCAGTATGAACCCCTAGGTAGGCCCTGCGGTCTTTCTGCAGGCCTTTTGTTAAATTGACCAGAGTTCTGCCATTTTTCTGAACAGCAGGCTCTAAGCCTGTCTGACTAAAACTCTCAGCCAGCTTCTCTCTGCGAGGCTCTTCTGCTCCAGGCTGGATAGCCCCCACCCTACCCGTGTGTCTCAAAGTTCACTGTCTCTTCCTCTGTCCTGTCGACAAATAGCACACCACATCCTGGGTCTGAACATGAGAATAAAGAAGTTCCCACCACACGAACGTCAGACCGGGGTGATGAATGTGGCAACCAGGACATTACTATATATTTTATTCCTTACATTACATATTTTCTGCCGTGACGTAGGTAGGACTGACGCTGCAATAAGCACTTCTGCTTCAGATCCCAGCCTTGAAGGGTATAAAAAGAGAGCCCACGGAGTTCTCGTCGGACTACCCCACCCGTCTGTTGGTAGGATGGCAGGCAGGTGTGGGTTTTCCCCAAGAGCTCTTGTTTTTTGTTTTATTAAGATACAATTTAACTTGCCAATATAATTGCTGTATATGCTATTTTGTCTCTAAATTGGTGTTTTCTTATTGAGAATTTAATGCTTATATTACACTTGCAAGGCTGCTTTCTTTTAGGTTTAAACGTGAGTATTCTCTGCATTTTAGATCAAATGTGTTGTGCATTCTGAGAGCATTTTCCTTGATTTAAATTATGTTTTTCATAATGCATTTATTAATGTGTCTTTGAGGTTTTCTGAAGTGTCTCTCTTCAGATGATTTCAATGCCTTCTGAGTCCTATTGAGAATTAGATAAGGGTGCCTTCTGTTTGGTAAGACTCTCTATGAATGCGAGGTCACTATATTTTGTATTCTGTATTTTAAATGCCTTTTTCTTGAAGCTGCGCCTTCTAAATAAATCTGTTGAACCTTTTGGCTTGGTTGCCATGGCTCACACATCTGTTTCCTTCATTTTAGTATGAGCGTTCCTGCGCACCCTGCCTCAAGTTAAGCTGCCCTTTTGTCCCTAAATCACTCCCTCAAACAGCTGGCAAGGGTGCCCCCTAGCCCCCCCCAGAACCCCTGAAACGCTCCCTCCAACAACCCTCCGCAGAATGATTAATCCATGGCCATATTACACTGCCAGTCACAACATTGCAATTTCAATATTGTCTACAGTTTCACCAGGTAGGCAGGTATGAAGCATTCGGAGAGGGGTACATACATGAATCGTGGGATTTACCATACAGATTTAGATGCAGGAATGGGGACACTGAAGTTTTTCTCAGCGGTGCAGACTGTGAGAGTTCTTTAAGTGGGTCTCTAATTTGTCAGGATATTATGCCTCATGGAGCATGTAATGCTTCAGTTGCAAACTTATCATATCACTTAAAAGGGTCCCCAGCTGTCGTGATTCATCCGGTGTTCAAACTGCTCTCAAATAGGAGTTATTTAATGTTGAATGATCAAGTTTGTTGTGTGATGCTGCCAGGCATCGCATATCTGGTCACAGTAAGTTCCAGGGTTACTTGTTGTATGCAAGTATTGTTTCCACCAACCCACACAGTCAGGTAGGCGCCGCTATGGCCTTCATTAAATGTTTCCATTTTGCGGTTTGATTCTCTGAGCACACTGAAAGCCATGCTTTTACAGAAGGATGTGGCCTTAACCTCAGCTCGAGAGACTTTTGATCTCCAGGTTTCAAGGTCTTTGGTTGAGATAAAGGCATTAGTCCAAACAAACTTCCTGCTCCATTTCGGAGAAATGGTACATCGTATCTTTATCATGTCTGATACAAGTGGGATTGTGCACCTATTTAGGTTCTGGCCTATTAAGCACCTTTCAGACAATCTTCGGAGTTATTCCATCATTTATACACTCCGTATTGGGAAGTGTTTTTGGTGGGCTTCCGCTGGTCCTACTACTTATAGTGGGAACCCTTGTTTTAATTTTCCTGCTATGCAGTGGACGTCCCAGCTTCCAAAGAGATGGAAAAGCACTCCTGGTGCAAAGTTGCCGTGTACTCCAACTGGGCGCATATCGGCTTCGGGAGCTAAGCGGGCATTGGTTAATATTGTTCAGATTAGTCTGGGTTGACTGCGACTTGCCTGTGCTCCGTTGCCTATTCTGCGGATACAAATGCGTGTTGGACATATGTCTAACACTTCCATCGGTTGCGCTACCGGATGTTGATGTACTTTTGGACCCCTTAAAGGCCCACGTATTACAGTGTCCTCAGCATATTCCCATGTTGAAGTCGCCATTCTTAGAGCCACCACAAGATGCTTCATCTCCTGTCAAAATGGACATCAGCTCTGCAACAGGCTCACAGGTGTTGCTGCGGCTGCTGTGGGAACCGGAGAAGATCACCTTTGCTCCATTGACCTGATCCAAGAGGTGTTACAGTCCGTCATCTGTGAAGGTAAGCAGCAGTGATGTTGCGTCTCCCACACAGGACACATAAACATTTGGCTCTCCGTGTGATGGGAACAATTTGGCCTTTTTCCAAAACAAGCCAAATTGGAATTCAGAAACATCTTCTTGTTTTATTTTTTCTCTTCTTGCTCTAACTGAGCTCCATGGCTTTCGATGTGCTCAGTTAGTCTAAACAGAATATTGACTATTTAGAGGACTTATAGGGTTTTTACATCGCTTTTACATATACCATGTTTTTAGATGTTCTTTTTTTACATTCTCTTTTAAGAATTTGTTATGCTTCTTAGACGGGCATATTTTATAATTAGTTTACCTTACCGTCCTTCAGATGAAGGAATGGGTGTTATGAGCCCCAATGTACCCCAATATATGCCTAGTGAGCTGCACAGCCTTTTGCCTACATTTGTCCTACCTTGCTCTACATAGCGGCTCTGGCGCTGACCTTTTACCTAGTTATGTGCCGAATAAATGTTGTGTGGTTTTCTTTATTTATTATGCATGAGGATTCTTAGTATCAGACAGCAGGATTACCATCTTCTATATAATAAGTCAGTACAAGAGTCACCGCTATCGTCATCCTTGAACGACAAGCCCACATTATCATCACTCATCTAGGTAGAACCCTTGAGGGGAACCTTTGGGTATATAAGCACCACATCTTCGCTGGGCAAGCCAGAGGAGAAGCTTCTATGCTGACACAAGATGCTGGAGTCCCTTCATGCCGAAACTCCAGCAGTCAGTGGCCTGGCATCCTTTGTGGGGTGTCCAACTCGAGACCAAGATGGGGTCCTTTATTCTCTCCCATCAGGTAATGGGGTTGGCTCTTTCCTAGGGGAATTCTTGGCTTTATACCTACATACATGCTAGGTACACTTAGGTGCACTTAGATAGGGTTCGCATCTTAGGAGTATGCTTGATTATTACTATGTATCTATATGCCTGCATATATTCATTTTTTTAGCACCATGGTGGAATTCTACCTTTTATTTACTCTGTCGGTGCTTGCAAGCGTATATATATGTTTCTGTCTGATGGTAGTCGCAGCACACGTATTTTATACTAGAATGACGCTGGTTCAATAAATTCTTATTGAAAACGTCCCCATCGTTTATTCTGTATATCTCTCTGAGAAGTGAGCATGAGTGACTGAACGAATGGTACTGTACTGTTTCCACGATCCCTGAAGGATCAAGGGTTGTCATGTTTGATAGTTGCCAGAAAATATTCACTCCTTGGTAAGGTTAGGGGGCTTATATTGGCACTATGAGCTAGCTGGTCTAAAGGCTAACATATCCTCTGGGGCTGTCTGGAATCAGTCCGGACACCAATCCTTTAGTTTATGTTGTCTAAACTTGCAGATCCTATGTATTATTAGGAACTACACGACACGCTAAAAAAAGCTATGCAGCGCGCTGCATTAGCGATGCTCGACCTTAAGGTTGTTTTGAATACCACTCTTCAAGTTTACCGATCAACCCCTCACTTGACTACAGGGGAAAGCTCTGAAACCTTAATGTTTGGGAGAGAGAGCCATGAAGAGCAAGTTACCTCAGTGGACCAACCTCAGATCAAAGCCCTAGAAAGACATTGGCACAAAAGACTCTTGTCACAAAGGAAAAATGAAAATCTGTATAAAAAATATCTTTCAAGAGAGGTGATCTAGAAAATTAAAATCTGTTACAACCACCAAAGGGCACATGGTGACTGCCCAACGTTCTGAAAGGCCCCTTACTAGAGATTCATCTCACTGCAGACATGTGGCTCATCACTCACCAAACATCGATGTCACCGTAGGGACTGGGTCCAGGCAGACATTTGATGATCCTGCGACTGGTTCCCTCTCACCTATGAGGATCACTGACACTTCAACTGCCAGCTCCTGGTTTCCAATGACCCGATCAGGACATGTAATCCAAGCACCACAAAGGCACATTGAATGGTTATATGTGCATATGTATTTGTAATTCATTTATTTATTGTAAAAAGTTGTAACTTTTTATTTAAGAAAAGGGGAGATGTAGTATCATGTAAATAAAGAATGACTGAACTCTTTTGGTTCTTGATGGACTATAGACCTGTGACGTAGGCATTGGAGGATAGTGTGAAGACAGGTGTTGAATGTTGAGTTCTTGCTTACACACTGAAGGATAAAGACGTGTATTACTACTCTCAGTGTGTGGCGGAAACATTGGCAAGTGCCCAGGCTGAGTAGGACACTACAATAGGTAAGAATTATTAAACTTGCAGGGTGACCAAGGCCCTGATTAAAAGCTGCACAGTACTGAGGTAACAGTAAAATTGAATGTTATTTTACTGTTACTGTGCAGTACGTTCGTACCAGTATTATGCAATTATAAAGAAAATGGCATGGGGTCTGGAATTAATATGTGGGCCCTTTTTTTGTCATGATAAAACCACACAGAATTCCCCATTCCACTGGATTTTTAAGTATACATTTACACCTAATCTGAGCATTTGGTAAGTGTATGTGCCAGACTGCGTAATGCGGGGACAGTAGGGAAGGATAGGGGAAGCTTTATTCAATCTGGTGGAACCTAGTCTGCTACTGCTACAGACAAAAGCCTTACATGACTTTTCCAAACAGATTTACCTGCCAGAAAAATCTGTTGGACTTGACATCCTTGCAGTGGAATTCCTCCATTTTTTGTCTTTATGCCTCCTGTTTGTCCTGACTTCATTTTTGCTGGCTTATGGACTCATTTACCTTTACTGCTAACTAGTGATGAATGCTTGTGCTCTGTCCTTTAAACATGGTAACACTGGCTTACACCCAACTGGGATATTTATGTTACATGTAAGTCCCTAGTAAAGTGGTACCAAATGAACCCAGGACCTGCAAATTAAATGCTACAAATGGGCCTGCAACACTAATTGTGCCACCTACTTAAGTAGCCCTTTTACACATGCCATTGCAGAGCTGTGTGTGCAGTTTTAAAAGGCCATCTCGACCTGGCAAGTTAACCCTAAAAGTGTGAGAACGGTTGAATTGATGACAATGGAGGTCACGAGTGAGGTTAAGGTGACAGCTTGTCAATAGTGTGTTTTGTTAGGTAAACGGAGGTGACTGTGCAGTGTGATAATTGAGGAGATGATTCGTTAGAGCAACCCAAAGCAAGGTTGGGGGATGAAATTAGGTTCCACTAGGTTTTGAGGTGATCATGGGGGATGGCATTATGGAGTGTGTGTTTTTTCGTTTAGATTAATGTTTAAAGGGAGATATACAATAAGTTTTAATACATTTTTTTGATTATGTTTCACATATACAGTGATCTCTATAAGCATAACAGTGAACAATGGTGTAATGGTGAATGTTTTTATTGTCATTTGTAGTGACCAATGAAGAAGGGCTTGTTAAAGCCCGAAATGCATTGGGTTTTCAAATAAATACTGCTTTGAGACGAACCATGCGACTGTTCGTGTTCTTGATAAAGAGGTCGGATGGGCACATCTCGAGCATGAGAAACTTTGAAAAATGGCATTATATCCCAACGTGTGGAACCATGGGGATTAAATTCAAAAGCTGAATATATTATGGAGTACATGGACTTAATGGAATAAAATGGATTATAAGCATGGAGTAATGTGGAACTTTAACTCTAAAGCTGTGCGACTGGGTGTGGGGCAGAAATGCTGCCCCCTTAAGTATGGTATAGATTCTATGTGCTACCAGGGCAATGCATGATACCCAGTGAGCACGCATCTTGTGACGATTATTTGATAAATATGTTCAATTTTGAGAAGAAAAAAGGTGTGCATCCCATTTACTTTGTTGATCATATTAAATTGCCCCAATTGGGCTTGCACCCGCACTGAAAATGGTTAAATGAGTAGACAGTATCATATTCCACACGTATGGAGAAACATCACGTTCGTCGAGCAAGTTTGTGTGAACATTGTTTATAAATGTAAATTTAGGCATTCACAGAGGGAAGTTTTCGAACACTACACGCCATTACTTGTTTTATTGTTGATTATAATGCAATTTAGAAACATGGAAATCATGATATTGTATCTTGTTTAAAAGACATTTGAATGATATGCACATTTCATAATGGGAGTTGTAGTTTCTTTGTTGTAATCGAGGTTGGCTTAATTGACAGAGGAGAGATCATGTGACCAATTAGGCAGCACGAGTGAGGGAGGGATTTTGGTGGGATAGTTTGGTTTAAAATCCGGGGGGTTTGGAGCAAGAAGGTAACATTTTTCCGAAATGCAATGTTAGGACGGAGGTTTTAAGACATTTTTGGCAGGTACGTGGTAATGCTGTGGTTGCAGAATGAGAAGAGTGATTAAGCATAAAAGTGGTGTAAATGCGGGGCATGATTGCTGGTAACGCGATTGAGTTTGGAATGAAAGGGGATGTTTTGCAATGCATACTTAGAGGGATCGGGAGGGCGCGTGAATATCAATAGGGTGGTTACAGGACTGTGTGTGTGATTGGGATTACGTTTATAAGGATGAGCGTGAGTTGTGGATAGGTTAAGTGAAATGAGAACAGGATGTAAGTTAAGAGGGTGACAGGCGGTAGAGAGAATGGGTAGAAAAAGTGTGAGAACGGTTGAATTGATGACAATGGAGGTCACGAGTGAGGTTAAGGTGACAGCTTGTCAATAGTGTGTTTTGTTAGGTAAACGGAGGTGACTGTGCAGTGTGATAATTGAGGAGATGATTCGTTAGAGCAACCCAAAGCAAGGTTGGGGGATGAAATTAGGTTCCACTAGGTTTTGAGGTGATCATGGGGGATGGCATTATGGAGTGTGTGTTTTTTTCGTTTAGATTAATGTTTAAAGGGAGATATACAATAAGTTTTAATACATTTTTTTGATTATGTTTCACATATACAGTGATCTCTATAAGCATAACAGTGAACAATGGTGTAATGGTGAATGTTTTTATTGTCATTTGTAGTGACCCCTGAAGAAGGGCTTGTTAAAGCCTGAAATGCATTGGGTTTTCAAATAAATACTGCTTTGAGACGAACCATGCGACTGTTCGTGTTCTTGATAAAGAGGTCCGGATGGGCACATCTCGAGCATGAGAAACTTTGAAAAATGGCATTATACCCCAACGTGTGGAACCATAGGGATTAAATTCAAAAGCTGAATATATTATGGAGTACATGGACTTAATGGAATAAAATGGATTATAAGCATGGAGTAATGTGGAACTTTAACTCTAAAGCTGTGCGACTGGGTGTGGGGCAGAAATGCTGCCCCCTTAAGTAAAGTTAACCCTCTTGCCAGGCCCAAACCTTCCTTTTTAGTACTTATAGGTCACCCCTAAGATAGGCCCTAGACAGCCCTAAGGGCAGGGTGCAGTGTATTTAAAAAGTATGACATGTACTTTTAAGTTTTACATGTCCTGGTAGTGAAAAACGATTACATTTATTTTTCTCTACTGCAAGGCTTATCTCTCTCAAAGGTTAACATTGCGGTTACCTTGTTAAATTTATAAGTGTAATATCCAATTGGGACATTTTAAGTTTGGGTGTCTCTGGACTCACAATTGAAAATCCCAACCTAATGTAAAGCTGGATTTTAAGTTGCAAGTCTAAAAATGCCACTTTTAGAAAGTCGCAATTTTATTACTTTAACCATTCTTTGTTTCTGCCTGTCTCTGAATATACATCTGTGGTGGGTGACATCTAGACTTTGTGCATTCCCTCTAGACAGCCACACACAAAGGGAGCTTAGATGTGTCTGATGGGCATCCTGATAGCTCATCACGGGCAGAATGGGAGGAGGCGGCTGACACTTGCAACTGAATGGGCTCTGCCTCTCCCTACAAAAAGAGCTGCATACCCCCCTGTACTGAGTCTGAAGTCAGGGCAGGAAGGGCAGGGACTTTGTGCACTTCAAATGCCTCTCTATGAAGTTTCCCCCACTTCAAAAGTGCAACTGGGTATATCTACTGGACCGCTGACACTACCAACTCAGTATAATTCTGGGTCTGAGGATACCCGGCCAGGAAGAAGGACTACTGTGCTGCCAGGATGGACTGCCACTTTGTTGAACTGCTTTGCTGTGTTGGCCTGCCAACCTCTTGCCTGGGAGTGAGATGGACAGGATTTGCATCCTCACACCTCAAGAACTTAAGTGACTCCATGGGCTTGCTAGCTTGCCTCCTTTTTCTGAAGTCTCAGGGACATCAAATACGTCCAACAACCCTGCTACAGCCAATTGGTGCCAATTCAGTCCTAGGCCCTTGGAGGTGGGTTTTCTGGGTTTTTTCAACAAAATCAATGCATCACCACCTTTGCCCTGGTTGGAACTGACACATCTCCTTCGACGTCGATGCATCGCCGCTGAAAGGACAGCACAGCACCGACTGCGTGGCTCGACGATAATGCATCACCGTCAGCACAAGGGGTTGGAAGACAACGCATCACCTTCATCTCTAGGGGTTCGGCAACGACTCATCTGCCAACAGCGCTACTCGGAACCAACGCATCTTTCTTCTCGTCATCGAGGCACACTCAGAGAAGATAATGTTTGCAGCAGGCCCTGCGTGGCGCCTATATTCAGCCTGCGCTCCATTGAGGTTGGCCTGAATTTTCAGATTTGATCTGGTCAAGTGCGACTACTATATTTCAGGATAAACTTTAAAAATTCATAACTATGGTTCTGCATATTGAATTTTTGTCATTTTTGTATATGTTTGTTCATTAAAGTAAGCTATATGTCTCTAACATGGTATGGATTGTTTTTGTGTGGTGTTTTCAATGTTTTACTGTATTATGTATTGCACAAATACTTTACACATTGCCTCTTAAGTTAAGCATGCCTGCTCTGTGCCAAGCTGCCAGAGGGTGAGCACAGGAAATTCTGGGCATGTATCTGTCTTACCCTGACTAGGATTGTGGTCCCTACTTGAACAGTGTGCAAACCACTGTCAACTAGAAACCCCATTTCTAACAAGCCAAAACTGTGGCAAAGGTCAATGACCACCTTCATTTTTGGTTCCCTTTGCTCCCCAGCTGCTCTTGCCTCTCTCCATAAAGCTGGATGCACTTCAAGCTCTCCCTATCCAGGTCAATACAGTCATTACATTACAAGTATGCGTCACTGGAGAAGAGTCCATTAGCATTCAGCTCCAACTTGGGACATTTGCTATATGTGCTGCTGTTAACAGAATACCCTAGAAGGGTCTCCCACATTTCAAGCACTGCTGTGCCCAAAGATTCAAGTTTCCTAGAAGAATTATACGAGAAACATGAGATGTGAGAGTGTTCAAATAATTATTCAAAAACACGCAGCAAATGTTTAGTCTATTTGCTGTTCAATAAGAAGAATGTGCCCATTAAATTAATTACACATTTTTCTCAAAGCACTCAATTAAAACCTTAGTATAATGAAACCCCTGGGAGGGACGCATCCACTGCATGTTGTTTTTCTGTTTCAAACGTGCCATGGTATCAAGGTGTCAGGAATTACGTCCCCATGGTACCTGAGACACTATAAAATGCCAGCACAGCACACCTGTCCGTGAGTGCAATGAACAAGACGTGGTGTAAGGACCAGCCAGAGGGTATTGAGACTGGCTATTCTCATATGAGGTACCTCCATGTTGTGCTTTACCAGCAGAAACATGACCCCGCATGTTGTGGCACAATGTACCACTGCATGAAGAGTAAACTTCCCTCAGCATTGTCTCTTCAGAGCTTTGCAAGTGTGTGTGCCGGGCTTGTGATGCCCCACTAGGGAAAATGAGCGGGCGATTCCATAGGCAGCGAGAAAGTCTCACTGTGTGTGTAGCCATGAGGAATGGAGCTGGCTTGATTGTGAATGAAGTTAGCTTACCCCCAGACCAGGGGTAAGATTTGCATTTCTTTCACTTATGCAGCCTAGCAGGAAGGGAGCCACTGACAACTGTCCGGGGTCAGATACATTTCATAGAAAAAGACAACACAATAAATGTTTCAAATGCAAGATTAGTCCTGCAGGGCAGATCCCTGAAATCCTTGTATGGTATAGGTCTGATCTCTAATTTAATTTTGATAAGAGTAATTGACTGCACTGTCAGGATCACTCTGCTTAGGGTTCTTATATTTACCTCAGAATTGTTGCATGCGCATACTTGTATAGCTGCTACCTTGGGGGCCCCATAATGTGTGACATTGTTAACCATTCTAAACGTATAATGTAGTAGGAATTAGCATTTTGTTTTACTGCAAAAAGCAGGCCTGTGAGCATGTAATGTACTGTTGCGCACCTGCACGTTCACCACTGCTAGCGGTGTGTACATGTTCTATAAGGAAGGCTTGAAGTGTTAATCACTTCCTGTCCTGCATCTGTTTTGTAAGGTAGACATGCTCTGCTGCTGTACCGATTGCCCTTTTGTGTGAGTGACATTTGCGCAGCTGCTGTACATGCTATACATTCCTGAAGTGGGTGAGCCACTTAAACCCGAAGTCAGGCTCGAGGCAGATTACCTGCCACTGCCTCAGCTTGAGGTCTTCTGGGCCTTTGAGCTCAAAACGAGTCAAGCTTTCATGTGGCTGCAGGCTACCGCTATCGTCTAACCTAGTGCTCTAAGAACTGAAGGCAAAGCTTTAACTGTTAGAGAAAGAAAGAAGACACCCATCTAGGCACTGAACTGTTCAATGTGCAGCATAAAAAACTGATTAATCTCTACTACCATGCTTGTAAAGTGTGTGATCCTAAGTAAATATATGCTATTTCTTTGACCCTCCTTTTGTCTTTATCACCACATTTGAGAGCACCTTCAGAGAATGGGGAGGGAAATGAATGAAAGGCAGAGGAAAAGAAAAGAAAGGAACAGTAGGAATGCTATCCTTGATATGATATACTATTGTAACTACCATCCTATTACTTTCCTCTGCTTTTCAGCTTAAGCTTTAGAGTGGGCACTTTGTTCGCACATCAATATTGTGTAGCATAGCATGGCCTCCTCCACCATGTGCAGCCAAACTTCCTTTAATGCTATACCATGGAACTGTCGATCCTGAGTGACCTGAGAGGTGAAGTTTATGCTATCTATATCATTGCCCACATTCTTTTATATCTGTTAGCATCATTCACAGTTGACATCTTTCATTAAGGATTTTACAGATATGGATCTCCAAGGCACTGTCTTAGTCTGCATTGGTAAGGCAGTGCCTTGATAACCCACCCATAATTACATTTTGCAAAATCCCTGCAGGTGCAGTTTGTCAGTTTTACTAATTAATGAAAAGGAAAGGAAAATAAGTAGGGATGGACGTAACTTGCGTGATTTCACTTCCCAGAATTACCACCATTCTGAAAAAACCAAAAGTGGACCAAACTGACCTTAACAACTACGACCTATTTGCAAAATCCTTACCCTGGCGAAATTCCTAGAAAAAGTGTTAAAATTCAACTCTGAAACCACATCGATCATTTCCATCTACTAGACCAATTTCAATCTGGCTTCCATGCTGGGCACAGCACCGAATCTGCTACAACACACATTGCACTAAAAATGCTGGACCAGAACAACGCCAGTCTTTTAGTCCTCCTTGACCTATCATCGGCATTTGATATGGTTAAGCACACAAATCTAGACCTTCTGAAAAACCGTATGGACCTTGTAGGTCTAGTCCTTAAATGGCCCTCCTCCTACTTCCATAACAGATCTCAGAGAGACAAGCTTAATCTCTCTCTATCTCAGTCCACGCCGATCACACTTGGGGTCCCACAGGGATCATCTCTTTCGGCCACCCTCTTCAACCTATTCATGGAGCCCCTAACAGAAATTCTGAGCTCATCTAACATCCAATACCACTTGTACGCTGACAATACCCAGCTATACCTAAAAGTCTCCTCCCCAGATGACATCAGCTCCCTCAACACAACACTAATGGAAACTCAAAACTGGCTAACAACTAATCACATCAAACTAAATACTCAAAAAACTGAACTCCTTCTAATCGCCCCACACAACCAGGCACTGGTCATCGAAGAATGGCTGAAACAGTTTACAGCCCTCAACTGCACTCCACAAATCATTGACTCCTCAAAGTCACTGGGCATTACTCTTGACAAGAACCTCAACATGCAGAAATGCATCAGTGCCTCCACCAAAGCAGCAAATCCCCAAATGAGTATTTTAAGAACATTAAAACCTCCCCTCAATGATTTCAGTCATGCTGTACAAGCCTTCGTGATTCCCAGGTTGGATTATGGTAGGACAACCCTATCTGGACTGAGAAACAAAGTCCTGGGCACACGATATCACACTGGTGGAAATGTCTCGTATTGTACCAATTCTAGTGGTCGACACCAGAGTATTCCTTCAAGGCACTACTCGCTCCCTTGCCTCGCACACCAGAGGCTCTCCGACTGCTATTAATTCAACTATGGACCGCAATTTTCACTAAAGATACGGAGGCCGTTTCTGATCCCCATTCAGCTGCGTGACCGCACCGATCGATCGTCACTGCCACACAGCCCTGAAGACTCACGGGAAAACTCCCACATGTGACGAAACACATGTCGGCTGGTTGTTTCTTTGTTGTTGCTTTAATAAACACTTTTGAACGAATACTCTGGTGTCGACCACTAGAATTGGTACAATACGAGACATTTCCACCAGTGTGATATCCTCATATCATGTGCCCAGGACTTTGTTTCTCATTTCTGGTGTGGGTTTCACGACTCACACATTCACGGGGGTTACAGTGTATTTCCCCCGACCTGGCAGCACCGTGTTCACTCTCAGCATTACATACACAACGCATATCAGCCAGAGCGCCAAGCTTCCTGTTTTACTAAAAACCCTACATCGAGAAACCCTATCTGGACTGCTAAGATCCAAACTTGCTCCTCTAAGGGCCTCGCTCAACTCTGCCCCTAGACTTATCACTGGCTCAAAAAGATACAATCACGTCACCCTGGATCTCAAATCCCTCACCTGACTCCCTTACAAAGCAAGAATCCAGCTAAAAATTGCCCGTATAACTCATAAAGCCCTCCACCACAATACCCCTAACTAACTTGTCCAGAAACTTGAACTCTCGAGTGGCTCCAGAGCATCCAAAAGCTCCAACATCTTTCTTCTGAAACATCAGAGATTCCACAAGAAGAAAACCTACAACTGTGCCTTTTCTGGGATTGCCTAAGAATTTGGAACTTGTTACCTCTAAAAATCAGAACGAATCCCTCAGATATATAATTCAAGAAAGAAGTCAAAGAATTCCTTATGAACAAATTTCTTTCCTGGATCACATGACTCTTGTTTCCCTAGTCACTCACATGATTAATATATCTCTGGCTACCTAACGCACTCCTCCGGGCAGTACCGACTTTACCCCACATAGCTACTGAAAACTGCCTGGTACCTGCACTGGCCTGAACTATGACAATATGTTATTAACGAAGGCTCTATGTTATTTGATTGTTAGTGAATTGGTAGTGAATGTGATATTACTGCTTTTACTACTCTTCATGCAGTAATTCTGTAAAGCCCTCTGATACACGCAAAGGTCATGTTCGCACTATAAAAAACTATCAACAAAATATAACCCTTCATCCCACCCAATGACCTTAAACAGGCTACACAATCCCTGGTTCTGTCCAGATTGGATTATGGGAACGCAACCCTCACAGGCACGGCAAAATCTCACTTAGCTCCCCTCAGATCAACTCTAAATGCAGCAGCCAGGATGGTCACGGGAGTAAAGAAATACGAACACATCTCTCCCGCTCTCAGAGAGCTAAAATGGCTCCCAATCGAAATGCGTGCCAACTTCAGAACTGCTTGTCTCACACACAAAGCTCTGCACACTGGTAAACCTGCCTACCTGGCCTCCAAACTCAATAAGGCCAGTCAAACAAGGAATCTCAGGAGTACTAACACTCTACTTCTCATTCCTCCGAAAACTCGCAAACAAAAAACATTATCACGCTCCTTCTCTGGAAATGCGCCCAAAATTTGGAACTCCATCCCAGTCCACATCAGGACTAAACCCTCCTTCATAAAATTCAAAAGCCAGCTCAAAGACCTCTTCCTCAACCGAACTCTTCCGAAGGGATAGCAGCCGCCTAACGTAGAATATGCCCATTGGAGTATACAGTCACTTTGATAAGAAGGCTTCTACATCACCTACCTCTTGACTCGCTCCTTTGTCCCCCCTCCCTGAACAGGATTCATCACAAATCAATGTGTGTATTATTGTTATACTTTATGTCCGATTGCTTCACGATAAATGTTGTAAAGCGCTTCAATACCGTCGGGTCTGGCCAGCGCTATATAAAACTTTTAAATAAATAAATATTATAAAATAAATAAATAAACTAAAAGCCAGCAGAGCGTTGGTTTGTATGCTTTGTCTGAATTATGTTATAATTCTATATTTTGTTGCTGACACAATTTCAGCAATCATTACTGGTTTGTTGTTAAAAACTTTATCCAAACATAGTACTATCTTTTTACCAGTTAGTCCATGCAGTGGGAATTCTTTCTTAATTTTCTATTTGTTAATTGAAAGACACTCAATGTAAATGGTAAAAAAGATAAGCACTTTTAGTCCTCTTTCTGTGATTTGCAAGTTCTGAGAGACAGTTTATTTTTAACTAAAAAGCATTAAGGCCAATTATAAACTTCTAGTGTAGGATATCTAGATTTAATCAAATCTTATAATACTCTTGCTACTTCATAAATGCAAGAACACATACTGAAAGCACCATCAGGTATTGCCAGTGGTAAATGTTGGTGCTGTCCCTTTAACGGACACCAAACTGCATATGCTGTGAGCAGCAAAGTCTTACCTGAGATGAAACTGAGTTCTTCCTTCTTACTTAGTGCATAGATAATTAATTGTAATAATTTTGTAATAATGTTTAACACCACTCTTACTGAATGGATTTTGGCACATGAAATAAAACAAGCAGCAGCAAAACAAATGTGTCTGGCATTAATGATCGAAAACATGCAAGCACAGACATTTATGCATGCAAGAGATGACCCACCAGTCACGGACCATTGGTTGTGGTGCTAAAGTTGCCCAGATGTGCAAATCCCAAAACTGACCACTTAGAAATATTTTGGCCAAAGACTTCTCTGAGAACCAGGAAGAGACTAGGACCAACCTGCTCGCCTATCTGCCTGAAGTGCATCATGGTCGGATTGACTTTGTGGCTTCTACCGCTATGTTCTTCTCCGCAGTGGCAAAACCTTTTCAGTAGTCCTTCTCCAAAGGGGTATCCAGCATTGTGGAACTGTATTTGGCTACAGCCCTCTGCCTCATCCCGCTGGAGATACTCAACTTCCATTTCAGAGAGTCTGAACGTAGAAATCTTCACTGCGGCTTTGACCCAAGGCTATCCGACAACGATGCTCCATCCTCAGACACCTCCTGCAGCCTTGCCTCGCTGAACTTTACCTTCTCAGAACATTTATCTAAGAAATTCTTTTAAGTTTGAAGGTAAGCACTGACTGGGCCCTATCCACTTCTTGTATTCAAACCACTATCCATTGCAGTCAGTCATATTTTTCAACTTTGACCCGGTCTTGCGCAACTAGATGTCCGCGGTTTACGCTTTGATCTTTTAAGTGCTCGTTTTTTACTAAAAACTTTTCAAAATCATAACTCCTTTTCTACTAGTCTTTTTTTCATTTTGGTGTCAAATAATTAAATAAAATGTACTCTATTTTTTCTAAATTGATTTGGGATTTTTCTTGGTTGTATTTTCACTTTATTACTGTTTGTGTGCTGCATAAATACTTTATACTTTACAGAACAAGGGTCCCACACATATAGGAGTGCAGAGTTAAAATTTCACAATTTCATAATAAAAATTGGAATTTAACAAGTGTTTTAATATAAAGATAGAGATTTAATGCGAAAGTCTATAAAACAAGGGAATGATAACACGTGAAAAATAAGGTGAGCAACCGTGGCAAGGCAGAGGGAAATCAGCCGATTTCCTTACCCCAGGCAAGTGACTTAAAACGTGACTTTACAGTATGCTTGAATATAAATAAACAAAAGTCACAGTAAGGTTTAACATCTCATACTCCACAGAAAATATAGATAGCGGTATAGAGTTGAGAATGTTTTTGTCGACGACGTTTCAATCCCGCAGAGAGTATCGGGATCTCATCAGGACTATTAAATGAAAACAGGTGCCTGAGAAGTTGCCTGGATAAGTAAGAAGGAGGGGAAGGGGAGGAAGGGGAAGAAGCAATAAAATAAATTAAAACCATGGGAAAGGGAAATTGGAAGGGAAGGGAAGAGGGGGAGGAAAGGGAAGAAGGAGTAAATGATAAGGAATAATGAGAGGTAGGGAGAAATAGGGAGGATTGAAAGTGGGATGAATAAGTGTGTGAGGGTGAAGGGAAGATAGAGAGAGCGGAGGAAAGTAGTGATATTGAAATCGGAATCAGGGGATAGGTAAGAGGGGTTGAAGGGAGAGAATCAAGGGGTAGACCAGAAAGTGAGGGACTGTGCGGCATGTCGGAAGGGTGTAAGGGGTGAGTCAGAAGGAGAAGGACTAACCAGATGAACGGCAATAGTAAGAGCCGCGATGTGGGGGGCCGATGCGAGATGCTGGCGGTAGATTCTGCCAGGAGCAGGCAGGAGTAAGAGGGTATCCGGGAGTATCTGGAAAAGGAAGGGGAGGCTGTGAAAAGAAATGACGCCAAGTGTGGAAAAGGAAGGGGTGCAATAGGTAGGAATCTTACCGTAGGAAAGGTTGAGGTGTCTAGAGGGGGTAGCAGCTCCCAGCCGGGAGACTGCAGGGTGAATGGGCATGCCGGCCGGCAGGCCGCAATTGGCGATGAAGTCAACGTAGCCCCGGAATCGGAAATGAGAGCCGTGCGCCCGCTCGTATGCTGAGGGAAGGGGGGTAACGGATAAGTATGGCGAAATGGGAGTGAGGGGACAATATGGGCAATGAGAGAGTGTAAAATGCTGCTGGCGCAGGCTTACCTGATGCGGGAGGGACACGGACGGCCGTGGGATCAAGGTGCCAGCGTGCAAGGGCGGACGATGCCGGCCGGCTGAATGGAGCTCTGCGAGGTACCTGTGAGCCTACGTGGTAATAGGGCACCGAAAGTGACGGTGTATATAGCCACAAGTAAAACCTAGTCGGCGTCGGGGTGGCGGCCATATTGGAGAGGGAAAGGAGAGCGAGGTGAGCGTCGTAGGGTGGCGGCCATGATGGAGAGGGGTGTGGGAACGATCTGAATGAGTGCACTAGAGAATAGAACAGAAGGTGCAGAAGGCATGAGAAGATGTTCTCCATAGGGAATAAGGAAGAAACTAAGGGGGGAATACAAGGAGAGCCAAGAGAGAAGAAGGGGAAATAGGCAAAGAAATGAGTTGATACAAGTAGGAATAAGAAAGCGAAAATAAAAATAATATTAATAGCAGTGAGAGCCAGAGGAAGGAGGAATTAAGTAAATATATTCCATTAGGAATATGAAAACAAAATAAAAATAATAATAAAATTAATAACAGGGAAAGGATAAGGGGAGAGCCAGAGGAGTAGAAGAGGAAAAAGGAGAGCGGGGCGAATAGGCTAGAGTTAGGGAGAGTAGTGAGGGGGGACAATGTATGGAGACGTAGAGAGTAAGAAGTAGTGGGGAATGAGGTTGGGAAACTGAGATACAGTATGCGGGAGAAGGAGTGACAGTAGGCATTATAGTGTGGACACTTAAACCGCAATACACTGTGTAGTAGGGAGGATTACAACAGGTTAGACCAGTCCTCAGGCGATTAAGTCCTGTGTGGAGACTGTCTGTGCGTATAATCCATTTTAATTCCTCCTTGTTGAGAATGCCCGTAATGTTCGTGCTTCTCGGTGGTTGGAGGATCACTGCGATAACTTGCCACCTTATTTGGTCCTCCGTGTGATTCAATGCGGCAAAATGTTCAACAAGAGGTGCATTAGGTGTCGCACAACGTATCCGACTTCTGTGTTGGCAGATCCGGATTCTGATTTTTTGTGTCGTCTGTCCTACATATATTAAGTTGCATGGGCAAAAGATGGCGTATATAACATTGGCAGTGTTACAATTGGAAAAATTCGATAAAGTGACATCAATATTGGCATGCACAAACTTCTTAGTGTCATTCGTAAGATGGCAAACACTACAACCTCCGCATTTGAAATGTCCTAGTACAGGTGGCAGTCCCCATATTTGCCTGAGTGTGGTTTTGTTGTTACTGCTGGGAAGGGCTGCTCTGACAAGGTGATCTTGTATACTTTTATTTTTCCTAAATGAAAAAAGGGGACGTTCTAAATTCATACTCACTGCATTGAGTGTGGGCCAATGTTTGAGAATACTTCCCTTCACCCTCACACACTTATTCATCCCACTTTCAATCCTCCCTATTTCTCCCTACCTCTCATTATTCCTTATCATTTACTCCTTCTTCCCTTTCCTCCCCCTCTTCCCTTCCCTTCCAATTTCCCTTTCCCATGGTTTTAATTTATTTTATTGCTTCTTCCCCTTCCTCCCCTTCCCCTCCTTCTTACTTATCCAGGCAACTTCTCAGGCACCTGTTTTCATTTAATAGTCCTGATGAGATCCCGATACTCTCTGCGGGATTGAAACGTCGTCGACAAAAACATTCTCAACTCTATACCGCTATCTATATTTTCTGTGGAGTATGAGATGTTAACCCTTACTGTGACTTTTGTTTATTTATATTCAAGCATACTGTAAAGTCACGTTTTAAGTCACTTGCCTGGGGTAAGGAAATCGGCTGATTTCCCTCTGCCTTGCCACGGTTGCTCACCTTATTTTTCACGTGTTATCATTCCCTTGTTTTATAGACTTTCGCATTAAATCTCTATTTTTATATTAAAACACTTGTTAAATTCCAATTTTTATTATGAAATTGTGAAATTTTAACTCTGCACTCCTATATGTGTGGGACCCTTCTTCTGTAAAGTATAACTCCACCCTTGGTCCCCGCTGACTTCCAGGGTTTCCTTGTTCTTTTGCTATGCATAAATACTTTACATATTGCCTCTAAAGTAAGCCTGACTGCTTTTTGTGCCAAACTACCGAGGGTTAAACATGGGTTAATTTAGTGACTTTTTGTGGTTCACTCTGCAAAGAATTGTGGCTGTTGCTCTTCCGGGGCTCACACCCCAGTCAACCAACAACCCAATTTCTCACATGCAGCAACAATGCACTAGCACAATGATCTTCATAATTGGCATTATTATGGTTGGCTTTCTATAGCACATAATCTACCATTAGTATGGCATTGCAGCTCATTCTGGTAGTGTGGGTTTGACTTTTCAAACATTTCCATCGCAGACTAGACACAAATACAGTTTTGTGCAGGTGTCCAGTCAGTGTGAAAACATCCTTGATCTTCTCACCTGGCCACGTCTTCTTAAAAACACGTTTATGATTGATGATAAGCATTTTGTTTATTTGTTTTTTTAATTTGTCCAGACAGGTTAGAATCCATGACTGGGTGAATTTATCCTTCATCGTTCTGAAGTCAATAAACTGTAATCAGGTAACACCTAGCGATACAAGTTTGAGTTATCAAGAGACACGTTTTCCTGGTTTCCATTTCATTCAGTCTCTTTTGACAGGAGAGGGGCAAATTAGAGAAAATTCTTTGTGAGACGATTGTGTACTCATTTGGGTGGGCACGAGTGCCTGAGGCTCAGTCTGTTCAGCCTGATTGCAGATTGGCTCTGATAAGGTGAACCTGCACATGCAGGATCAGCCTCTATTTAATTATCATAAACTGAGCATATGGGATTATGCTTTGGCATATGTATTTAAGCTTTTGAGCGTATGTGCATTGCTGGTATTGCTGTTCACAATTACATGATAGTTGTGGTTAGCACTTTATGTGTTGCCTTGGCATCCAAGCTTGAAGCCATGAAGCTATGCAATGTCTTCATTTCTGGCTTTTTGTGGTTTCAGACCAATTACGTCATGGCAGAAGCATAGTCATTTTTATGATTGGTAACTGAAATACACTTCTATCTACTTTATCCTTTTCTCTTGTTTTCCCATTATTACTTATTGTATGTTTTTTCACTTCATGATATCATTTTCTGTAAAGACACCAGGATCAATGATCTTATTACATCACTTTCTCTGATGACACAAGGGAGACAGGTTCTATTATATCACTAAAAAAATGTTTTTTGTAAGATGCGCCATTTTAATCATCTACTGAGCTAAACATTCCTGTCACATCTCCTCACTAGAGCACTGCTTCTCATGAGTTTAAAATGCTTGTTTGTCTTCTATAAAATAATATACTCAACAGAATACTAAATTCAAACTCCTCGGAAAAATGCCAACATCTTTACGATGGACCCTGCAAACCCTGAATGTATCTCTGGGACCTAAATTAAAGTTTTGAATGAGTAGATTGACGAGGGTGTTAGGAAGAAGCACCAGTAATGTTGCAAGGATGCCATTGACAGTGGTGCAAGCAAAGAAAAGGACCCCTTAAACGGCTGTTGATGTTGTAAAATATAGCAATGTTCAGGGCCTGCCACACCAGTGGTAGCTAAGACTCTGAGAAGCACAATAGGATGATCTGACTTAGGCATTATCTGCCCCGATCATCAGAGCAGTAGCCTACAACTAGTTTAGAGTCTTGATTTGCATGGGACCAGTCAAGTGAGGGCAGGTGGTATGGCCAAAGTAGAGCACATCTCACTGGAGATCGTCCTCCCTTTTGAGGGCACTGGTCGCAGGAGAAGAAATTTTAGGGCGAGAACCCTAGTTTGAAAATATCTTTTTGGAAAGAACTTTGGAATTTTACTTCTTCCTCAAAAATCTATAGAAGAACCTTGCCACACTAGATCCAATGGTCCTTACCTACTTCTGCTTGCTCAACAACCTTCCTTACATTGCTAAATTACTTAATAATATTATTAATCATGATAATGCTAGGTTGGTCTTTGATGCCCCACTTACTGCCTCTGCATCTGCCTGTTTGAAAATGCAACATTGGTTGCCCATCTTCAAGAGGATGCCTTTTAAAGGCCATGTACATTATGGCTAAAGCTGACCTGACCCCTTCAATTTAAGAAGAAAATACATTCATTAGTCTCCTGCTTGGCAGCTGAGTTACAACAACGCCCACCTGTTATCTGTCCCTAAGCATTGAGGTGTTTGTCTGGGAGGGCGAGCTGTCTGCGTTTTAGCCAATCAACATTGAAATCAGTTGTGTGAACTAGGGCCAGAGATGCGGCTGGTAGGTGAGTTTTGTCCACAGACCAAATTAAGTTGCTGTATTCGAAAGTCCCAGAATGTTGTCGATGATCATATGGCACTCTAGAAAGGCCAGGCTTCGAGAACGTTCCATCTGCACCTAAAATCCCCTGCAGAAGTAAGAGACAGATGAAAAGACACTAGAAATGGGAGTGACAATGGTGCAAAATGCACAGCTCACAGGAGCTGCTATCTGAAGCTACTGCAAAGAGGGAGATTCAGCTGATCACTAGGACTGCTTTCTCCATGGCCACTGGTGCAGACCCTTAAATGACCCTGAGAAACAATTGGGGATGGGACATGCTCGGGGTTCCATGAGGGTTCCTCCGCAATTTCTGTGGACTGCCCATGAGTCCGCTGACACTTAGGTGCCCTGGAAGTATCCAGGACCTGGGGAATATGTCAGGGATGGAGTTTTGCCGGTTGGGTCTAGCGGGACTGAAGAAGCCCCTTTTCAAAAATCAGGATAAAGCACCAGGAGCTCAGGCAGAGGACAGGGAGACAGAAAACCTATCTTCCAATAAAATGTGCCCTTTAGAGGCCAGGAGGTTGGAAAAATATGCTCCCGGTAGCTAAGGTTGGCCACCCGGGGCAAAAAGAGCCCCAAAGTCTGTAAATAAGCCCCACAGGGCCAGAGCAATTGGCATTTAAATCTTGGTGCCCTAGGGGGACAAAATGGAGAACAAAGGCCATGGCACTCTACCACAAATTCCTAAAAACTCCAAGGGTTGAGCCAGGGCTTAGGGCTCAGTGCAATATTTCTATCCCTTTTGTTGGGGAAGAGTGGTTGTGGGGCTCCTTCCCCAAGCCAATTTTGGGCCGCAGGGCTCCCCATGGGGCTCCACACATGTATAAGTGTCCCAGAGACTCCATCCCCCAGGACACAAAAGAGAAAACTAATGCTGGGTCTGTGGTGGCAGAGTACATACATAGAACTATGCTTTTCCAGTGTCTGGACAGGAGACAAAGCCAAGCAGCTTTGCTCTCGTTCAAGGCAAGAGTCCAAAAGAGGATTGTTGTCTCCTACCAGGGATGGAGCTGAAGAAAGTGCTGTGAATGTTTGTGCTGGACCAGAAAGGCCTAAATGGAGCCGCTAGAGGCCCTGGCGGCATTGGGGCCACCCACAGCCACCAACATGGATAGTCTGCCTTTGGGTGCCCCATGGTGGACCATGGCACCCCTAAACCAAATAGGACAGAGGGTGCAGAAACTGCCAAAAAAGGTGATGATGTTTTTCAATTCAGTGCTTCATTGATAATATTGGTGGTTGATAATGAAACAGTACAAAGAATGCTGCTGAATGTTGGTAATACCACCTTTGACTTCAATAGTAAGTTATTATGAGAAAGGGGAAAATTAGCTGGAGTACATGGGACTCCACCACAAGTAATGATGTCACTCTATTTTTAGGCCCTGAAAAGGTTTCAGTAATTTAAATCTGAGCTAAATCCCTGGTAGCTATGACATACAGCAGACAGGCTTAGCTTAAGAAAATGTGTAAAGCATTTAGAAGTACCAAAACAGTTACGACATAAACAACACAACACAACAACAAGCCCACTCCAATTTATAAAAATAGAGAAGAATTTCATGAACAAATTGACAGCAAAATGACTAACCAAAAAGGGGAAACAAAGATATGAATTTTTGAAATTTGAAATAGAAACAGTGCTGAAAACCATTTATCGACAATTCAGGTCAACTGGTCTCTGTAAACCGGGACCTATGTACGATTGGAGGCTGACTGTGATGGAGCTCGGGCCAGATGCACCAACCAGGTTCGACCCAGTCAGAGGTTTTACTCCTCTCTGCCTAAATACAAGATGGTGAAACTGGATGAACAAGGATAGGGATCTGACCAGGTGACCGCTAATATTTGCCTGAAATAGGTTATGCCTCTTTAAAGTCAGTCAAGTGCCTGCGCATTGCCCAAATGGCCATCCTGTCATGGGAACAATAACACCTCCCCACACCGAGAAGTTTTGTTTCTTCTCTGACAGCAGTTTTCACAAGTCATTCAGGGCTTGATCACTCAGAGGCCTGCACAAAATATGATCCAGAGACTTTAGGCATGGAATAGGTCATTTTCTAAAATTACCTTTTCCTTACTATATATTAAATAAACAACTTCACCAGTGAATTGGGCTTACAGTAGGTGTACTAGTGACATTTAACTTACATGCTTTGGGTACACTTTTTCCATATGCTTGTTACTTATCAGTAAGTTAAATATGTCAGTAAGGAGTATAGCCAATGTTGACATGTTTCAGGGGTCAGAGCACATGCACTGTGGCCTGGATAGCAGAGTTCCAGAACACAGAGTAAAAAATACACAGCAGCATCTGTCCCAAAAAATGTGGGTTACCACACAAAAAAGAGGCATTTTCCTTCAGGTATACCTTGATTGCATATTGATACTTTGCTGTTAAGGTCAGTGGTATTACACTGTTGAAATATAACATGTTCTCTGCTTATACCGATATGGTGACACCCTGACAAAATCAGTAGGCCTACCATATTGTTAACAACACCCACTAATATTGTTATGTTGCACATAGTATAGGTGCCGATGTCAGCATAGGTATGTCCACCTACTTGATTGTGTATATTTGTAATTTGTAGTATTTAGTAGTGGTGCATAATAAAAGTGTTTTCTTTTTTAAATGAAAAGCACTGACTGGACATGAGTGTTGTTGTGTAGCAGCGAGCTGGGGTTATTAGCCCACACCACTTCCCCTAAGTAGGCCCTGGCCTGCTCTGCTTCGCTACCCTGAGAAAGTCAAGTGCTACAATGGAGCACTTAGTTCCCAGTAAAATTACATTTGATGATGTATTACTTGTGAAGGACTCGCATCCTTCACAACTAATAACCCAAATTTGTTACACCTTTCTTACTAAGGCAATGTAACAGTGTGGCTTGTTTTTATATCATCACACATTCTAGTTCCAACAGAAGCTAGCATCTTGACTTTAAGTTGATCTAATTCATTTTAGGCTGGTATTCATGGGAGACATTTGTAACATGATGGTGTTGTCCTTATGATACAGGATTTAAATCAATAGAGAGGACCTCAAATCACTCACAAGCCACAATAAACAAACAGTTATTTTCCAAGATGAATAAAAAACTAAAACAAATAATGTTGTTTATACTAGTGCAAAATGCAATTAAACTAATTTAATAAAGAAGTCAACACTGTCTGAACAAGGAGTCTGTTGTTTGTTCCCAAATGTTCACTTTAGTGCATTTTCTCTGCGTTCAGCATTCATTTATGTCTTTTCCCCTACATTCAACATTCATCCAAGATAATTAAGTGGATATTCACCTTCTGTGTGCACAGTTTGGGATATATTTAGAGGTTGGTGGACAGGGCACTAATTTGACGGAGTACCCTGTCTGCAAAAGCGATGGTCCGCCCATTCTCTTTAGAGTGAAGAGAACTGCCACTTTCTGTCAATGGAGTCCCAGCCCATAGCCTGTGGGAGGAGGTGACATAGGAGAAAGGGCATTACAATGCATGCATTATGTAGAGTGGATAGTGTAATGTCCTTTTTTCTGCCTATCACTACCAGGTAAGACCTGATGGCGGGGGACAGAAACAAATAACTATTGACCTCCCACACCGAGGGGAAAAATCCCCTTAGTGTAGGAGACATTAATTATTAGTTTTTCACTAACAACATCCCACTTTGGGAGTTTGTTTTGAAAAATCAAAAAGTTTTAGTTTGGTTGACGGCTATAACAACCAATGGTCACCATCCACTAAAGTACTTGTACCATGATAGAAACTACCTTGATAGCTGTTCCTCTCAAGGTACAGGGATTTTTGCTGAGTCGATTGTGAACCCTAAATATGGGTGACAGTAGTCCATCTGGGTGGCAGACGTAATATCTTCTGCCACCCTGACAGACTGTACCCTGTCCGTCAAGCCCTAGATCAGGCCCTTACTATTTACATCCATAAACTTGTGAAAATGATGCTGTTTTCATGCTGTTTCACCACACATCCCTGAGTATGGTGGTGCAAAACTAACACAAAGAGACCACCTGGGGTAATGGGCATGGTACAAAGTCTCTCAACCATAACACGCTTTGCTTACAACATTACAATATTTATATCAATAAATAAAATAACTATTAGTGCTCAGCAGTTCTTTCTAGAATTTCACATCTCTATATGCCTTCTTCTTTCCTTTTAGGCTCTATTGTTGACAACCATGCCAACAGTCAACAGCACCCGTGTGATGGAGTTCATTCTTTTAGGACTTACAGAAGACCCAGAACTGCAGGTTCCTCTGTTCTGTTTCTTCCTCTTGGTCTTTAGCATTACCCTTCTTTGCAATATTGGGATCATGGTATTGATCACAATGAACCATTTCCTTCACAGCCCCATGTACTTCTTGCTCTGCAGTTTGGCCTTTGTAGACATCTCTATTTCCTCTGTAGCTGTCCCCAACAGTTTGGCCATCTTCCTATGGATGGGGAAGAAAATTTCTTTTACAGGGTGTGCAATACAAATGTTTTTATCAATTGTATTTGGAACTGCAGATGTTTTTGTGATGGCATTGATGGCCTATGATCGGTACACAGCTATCTGTAATCCCTTGCTCTATCCTGTCATAATGAACAATAGAACCTGTCTCTATCTTCTTGTTGGCATAGGTGTAATTGCTGTCATCAATTCTGTAACACATGCTGTTTTCACCTTTACGCTGCCCTTTTGCAAGGACAATAAGATCAGTCATTTCTTCTGTGATGTCCCAGCACTCTTGAAGCTCGCCTGCTCCGATACCACCATCAATGAAGTGGTTCTGATTTCCATGGCAGGTGGACTCATAGTGATATCACTAATCATCATCCTTATATCATATGTCTATATAGTGTCTGCCATTCTAAGGATAAGTTCCTCAGAGGGGAGGAAGAAGACAGTCTCCACTTGTTCCTCCCATTTTGTCTGTGTCACGTTATTTTTTGGCACACTTGTTTTTATGTACGCCAAGCCCACTGCAAGCCACTCAATGGCCAATGACAATGTGGCATCCGTCTTCTATATGGTAATAATTCCTATGCTTAACCCACTAATTTACAGCTTTCGAAACCAGGAGATAAAGCAAGCCCTGAGGAAAGGGTTAGGAAAGACCAGTGCCTCTAAATAAATGTTCTTGTGTTCTTTTACATCAGCTCTCAACAAGAATTTTACTCAGGTACCTCCATTTTGAGACTTCCATTTGGGGCTCTCACTTATTTTTAGTGAGTTTCACTTGTATCTGGCGCCACATAATGACAACATTATTGAGCACAAAAATGTTCGCACTGTAAAAATAAGTAGACATCAACCTGTCAGTCACTTTTAACTTCAAGGCTTTTGGTTCAAAATGTAAAACAGGAATAAAAAGCAGTGTTCTGCTACATTACTGCACCCTAGCATATTCACATGCCTATTAAAATGTACAACATTTTTGCATGGTTGCCTACTTGTCTGTCTCTCTGTTTTTGATCAGACAAGATATAAAAGAGTTTCCACATGTTATTGTGACCTTTACATGTTAATATAACCAGCGGCGTCACCCATAGGTCTGGCTTTAATGTGCTAACATATGCAAACACAGGTACACACACCTGCACTTTGTGTGTGTTTAACATGAAACCGCATTTATTGAGTTTAACTATGTTAGCTCTCTCTGTGGGAGGGTGCATTTATAAGAGGTATTTGTGGCAGTATGCTCTCCTTGGAATTATCCTTGGAATTGTCCATGTGTAAGGGTGCTCTTCTCTGCATTTAGGGTTTATTTGAGAGTGTGCTCCTTTTAGTAGGTGTGTGGATGCTCTTTTTTGGGGTGGTTCAGCTCGGTGGGACTGTTCTCAGAGCTTTCTTTGTGGTAGGCAATGCTTATCTCAGCGGTCTATCTAGAGACGTAATTTCATTAGGATGCGTATGTACTGGCATGAAGTGTCAGTGTTGGACTGAACGCTTCTCTGGGGTCGCTGTGCCAGGTAGCTCTCCTTGAGAAAGACAAATATGTGATTATATTTTTGCTCTCTGATATGAAATGTATAAGCACAGAATAAGTCACTTTAGAAGGATATAGAGCAGTGGTAGTTCCTCAGCATTAAATCTGGGTTTGTTGCAGGGTTGCATCAGGTTGCTACTGAGTAGAGATTGCTTGACTTTTGAATGGTAAAGTGTTTATAATAACGTCTTTCTCCTTATAGCACTGCAGTCAATATTAACAACTATAAATAACAGATTACATTATAACTCAATTTTGTGCGACTGCATTTGCAGGATCTGCCTTGTCATGATTCGAAATTGTGACCAGCATCTCACAGTCGATGTTAGACTATGACACACAACTCTAGGCTACACATTACACCTATTAAGTGAAAATTACCTAAATTACTTGATTATGCCATGTCACACAAAAATTATCCCTCAGGAGCACGGGAACGACTAAAACACGAGCTGTTACCACTCACTGCTCTTCTGTTTTTGGCTCTATTTTTTTCAGCACGAAATGAATCCTCACGTTTGAAATTGATGCATTTTTCTGTATAATGTAGCGCTGAATTCCAGATTTGCCTGTAAGTTGATTACATTTTCCTGAAATGTATTTATGCAAAAGCAAATTTTGTAAATCAATAATGGACTCCACTTTGGTCCTTTAATGCTGTCACCTCATTTATTATGTATGACTAATGATGTAACTGCATATTATAGCAAAAAACCTTTGCTGCCAGCTGTAAAAAAGAACAGTTCATTCATTGAATAATGATATAATTATTTTATATTTAAGAACTTAGAAAATTGTCATGGTAAAAGACTATCAATTCATACTGAATATATCTTTTAAATAGAGCTCACTAATTAACTTGCTTGTAATACCAATGATGTGTCAAAATGAAAAATGACCTTAAGGAAAATATGTAAATGACAAATGTAATACAGGTGGAAATAAACAGTAAGACAATGCAAACCATCCTGGAAAGGTAGAGAAAAGCCAAAGGAGTGCTGAAGCACAGAGGCAGTGCTGTGGTTGAGAAACAGCTCATGAAACAACTGAGGGCGGGACTATAATTTGCGCACTGGCAGTGGAAAACCTCCGGCCCAGAAGGTTTGAATAGAGCATTCACCAAGCATCAACAAAATCAATTGTTTTATCATTGACAGGCTCTGAGGTTTGTAAGACAAACTAAGCAAATAATAGTAAAAAAAAGGCAAAAATGCCACAATCTAACCAAGGCACCACAGGTTTGCAATAAATGATAAGTAACAAATTAAACATCATATCAGGGAGCATTTTTAATGACATAAACGTTTTTAATATCCTCATCCAGTGTGTACTATATGAATGATAAACACACTTATTGCAAAATTAAAAGCAGTTAGGCATGCAATTCTCAGCGAGAACAAGATATGCATTTCTAACAATATTTGCAAGTTTCTGACACCCTAACACCCTACAGCTATTCTTAAGCCCTATGATAATGATTAGCTAAAGCATTAAATAACAAATACTGCCTTTTTAATTTTAGAGCGTCTTAGGATGACTCGCACAACAAACCTTTGTAAAGATGGCTGGAGCTATTCTTTGTCAGAGCTCATATGAATATGCAAAATATGTGCACTCTGTGAAGGAGGACAAAAGGGGGAATGTTTATGAGTCATGTGACAACTACCTGTGACAGAGGAGGCCCTTTTTAATTTAATTTAGTTTCTGGGCACAGCCCATTTGGCCATCCTGCCAGGAGAACACAAATGCCTCCCCAAAATCTATGCCTCTGTCTTTGATATTTTTGCAGTTTTCACATTCCTGGGACATTATCAGATGGGTGACAGTTGGAAGGCTCATGTAAATCAGCCTTCCCGAATTTCAGAAAGAGAAAATTTATTTTTCTAAAATTTACTGTTCCTTAACATATATTAGAAGTCTACCTTCACCATTCAGTTTGGCTTTTAATAATATTAAATTCATTGATTTCTGCACACCCTTTGACACAATAGATAAAGTATGGCTCACACTTTTAGGCCTCGAATCAACAAGATGCTTCTGAGGACCATTCAGGCTCTACCCGGACATGAACAATCATCTTGCATCTTGCAATAAATTACAATAAAACAAATGTTGCATACATTGAAAATAATGTCTGTAGGAACGTCAACAAAGATATATTAAGGCAAGCAGAATCCTACAAGTACTTAGTCATTTGGTTCAACAGTAACAGCTCTTTTCAGAGACAAAATTAAAAAATAAATTCAAAAGAAAGCAGTGGGCTGCATTATGGCTTCCATAAGATGGCCTGCAATCTAACAGGTCCTTTATCAAAGTCTCAGTTCAATGTAATTCAAGCCAGGTTTATGCCACTGCTATGCTACAATTGTGAAGTGTTTCCTACTTCTCTGAAGAGACAACAAATATTTTCTTTACTCACATCTAATGCTCAAGCACAAATGAGGCTGGGATTTAATCTAACTAATCAGTTCATTAAGGTGTCAGGATGTCAACATTGCAAGAGGGCTCAATAGGGTTCACTGCGATCTGGCTTATAGGATGAGCTAAACGTCTGTAACCTGTTAAACAAAATCTCACTATGACCCATTGAAAAAATCTATTACATACTAAGGGGTGTGGGATGATGCTTTATAGTGGGCTCAATTCAAACTCCTAGCAAAAAAAGAACTGCACTTCTGCTCCTTTATCACTGACAATTCATCCAGTCACACTTTAAATCATGTTAACATCTTATTAACTCATTTTTTAAATCAACTACCATCCTGCCATACTACCTGGCAGATTCAACATCATGTTAATTTAAACTGGAAATGTCAAGCGCAAGATTTTATTGGTTCAATCTAGATGAACAATGACAAAAATGGAAATATACATGTTCTTCAAAAGGTTTCTATCTCTGCTCTTACTGTAAGGAATTCCTGGACCTCTTAATCTGCTGCTACCCAAGCCTTACGAATAAACACCCAAGACCTATCACTCCTTCATTCAGATGGTTAAGCATCAGCCTTTGCTCATAAGCAATAAAGGAATGTTTCAATCCATTGCATGTGGCTGGCCAACTGATTCATGACATTTTTAAAAGTGACTCTTTACAAGTTGTCATAAATAAGCTAAATGTAAAATCTGGAAATGAACTGCCAGATCCCACAGCCAAAGGATTCACTCTTGCGTTTGCCTTAACATCCACCTGTGTTTACTATTTCTTGTATCAAAGTTTATCATGTGCATTATGTGTTATGGATTTTATTATCTACACAATAAACTATTTGATTTGATTAGATTCAAATATTTTAAAATAAAGTTTCTAAATTATTTATCTAGCTGTTCCCACACTGGTTATAGGAAAATCAATATCTAATATTGATTTCCAGTGTTTTGCTATAGGCCCAGCCAGCCTACTGACCGTGAAAATAGCTTTTAGGTGCTAGCCACAGAAGATGTTAACATGAATTCTTTCTGACCCCTACCTTTAAGCACCACACTCCCTGCATTGTGGGCTGCCATTACAATTAAGGGTGACATATTAATATTTAAATGGAAGATTTAGACCTGTCTGCTGTCTCTAACGTCATTTTCCCAAAGCATGCTGACGTGAATGCCGATGCACTAGTTCAACATTACAATACCTCTGTACTTTAAATTATGTACGCACTTGGAAAACTTGATAAAAGAGGAATTTCTAAAGTAAGAAACATACATCATGCTTAAACTGGAATCCAAAGGGATAAAACCCACCATAAGAACCTTGGCCAAACAGTTTGAGCTACTAATTTGAAATTATAAATTAACTATACTAACATCTAAAGATTCATTTGAAAAAGTCCACATATAATCTGCAAAGAATGAGCATGGAAACTCTTCAACATTGTGAAAAACAAATCGTCAGACACCAATAATCAGTGCCATATCTCTTTTTGATGAAAAGATCAAAATGTTTTTTTTACAGGATTGGCTTCCACAACACCATCCTCTGAACATACAATATCGACACTTGAAATGAAAACAGCATTGAATAGCTAGCCTTCTATTACCCTCAGCTGCTCCAGAACAAATATCCACCATACCAACGAAGAATTCTCTACATCCCTTAGCCCTCAACCTAGAAAAATAAGTCAGATCCTCTCTCTTTATAGTGTGTCAACGCCTCCCACGCACAAGCTTATGAGCCCCCCTGTTTGAAGAAAGCCACCATAACACTTAGGGGCCGATTCCGATTCGGGCCGGAAATTTCCCCGACCGAGCCGGACCCGGAGAGATTTCCGACCGAATCGGACCCGTGCAGTCCGACCGAACGAGTCCGATGCATTCGTATGCCACCGGACACGAGTCGGTCGGACTCCCAGTGAAGTCAATGGGAGCCGGTCGTACAACGCGTACGCGGGCTCCCATTGCCTCAATGGGTGCGAGGCGGACAAGGCGCCCCTACAGCGAGTGCGCCGCGAGCGCTCTCGCGGCGTGCACGCACAGGTAGGGGGGACCCTTGGGTCCCCCTGTGTGCGCCTCGCACGGGTACGCGTACAGGGGGTCCGACACGGACCCCCAAAGTACGGCTCCGACAGCGAGTTCGAGTCGGACGGCGCGAGTCGGTCGGAGCGGTCGAGGTGCGCATCGTACTTACCCGGCCGGAAAGCGTCTCCATTGCGCGGTGCGACTCGGGTCCGACCGGAGTCGGTCGGAGCGGTACGGTCCGGAGTACGAGTCGGTCGGAGCGGTCGGGTCGCCCGGACGAGTCGGTCGGCGAGTCGCATCGTACTCGCTCGGCCGGACCCGCGTACGGTTCGGTCGGGTAACAGGCTTTCGCATGGCTTTTTTCCCGACCGAATGGTATTGGGTGCGCCTCCGACCGAGATCGGAATCGGCCCCTTAGTTTCAAAAACTCTAAAAACTCAAATGCTGAGCTGTACAGCAATGACAGTTATAGAACCTTCATAGATCTTCGTGCAGAAATTCTGGAAAATGCATAGCAAAGCAAATAACTCAAACATCTACTCACAAATCTTCACTCAGGCTTCATAGCAGGTCATAGCACCAAAACTGCTTGCTCCACATTATTGATGATACTGTAAAGATACTGGATACTAATGAAGTCTTCAAATCCTATTGGATTTGTCAGCTGCCTGTTGTTGATCATGAAATACTACTCAGTACCATGCTCACCCTTTTGGTATTAGAGTAAAAGTCTTGAAATGGTTTAACTGATACCTACTTGATCAGAAGGGTGCCTGTGAGAGCGGTCACCAATCTTACAAAATATAAATATATACATCAAAATCAAAAATATTTAATATGATAACACAGTTAATTATTGAGGTCTAAACCTGGAAGAAATTCCATGCAATCAACACTGTTAAAAGTCCAGATATGTTTAACAAATTAAAGAAGCAATATTTTTATGACGCACAATATTGTTGTCATCCCAAAATGTTTTTAACAAAATTAGCCATATTATTTTTTCCCAATTTTCTTGGGATTCTAAAGGTACGCAGGGTTTGTGGATTCCCCGGAAGGGGACTGAGACATTAGTCAAAATATTGCTAACGTTTGGGTTTTTGATGAAAAGTGGGAAAAAAGTGCTACAGAGGAAAGAGTGTGTTTTTTTCCTGCAAATGCCATCAACAAAGGGTTTGTCGTGCTAAAATAACAATCTTCCCAGCATTCAATAACAGGCATATTTGAATTAGAAAATCACATTTTTCAACACAGTTTTGAAATTTTAGTGGGACATGGTCCATTTTTCCTATTATTTTGCTTTCAACCTCCTTCCAGTTATTGGCATGAACTGGTGAGAAATCAATAGTGGATCCCGGGAATCTATACATTTGCGAAAAGTAGACAACATTCTGAATTCAGCAAGGGGTCATTTTCCTAGATCCTTCAAGGTTTTCCTATAGAAAGTAATAGTTAAATTAAAAACATATTGAAATGGAGTTTAAAAAACTGCCATTTGTGTATACATTTTCATCTGTAACTTCTTCTAGTTATGGCAGATTTTCAAAAGCAATATACTGTTACGTCCGCTGGACCCTTCTGGTTGAGAGGATTCATAGGGCTTATATGTTCACCAAGAACCCGAGGTTCCCAGAGCCAATAACTGAGCTGTACCTTGCAATGGTTTTTCATTTTGTACCGTGTATACAGCAATTCATTCAGTAAAATATAAAGAGTGAAAAATAGATATCAAAGAAACCTGTACATTTTCGAAATGGGCACAAGATGTGGAGTTTAGAAGCAGTGGTTATTTAAACCTCTCTGAATTTGTGGGTACCCATACTAGCATGTGAATTAGAGGGCATTTCTCATACTGACTTCTTATTACACACTGTCTTTAATTTCGAAGGCACAAATGCAGAGAAAGCCAATTGGTAATTTTTATCAGGAGATGGAGGGGAACGCTGGGTGGTAGCTAATTTATGCCGGCCCAGTGATCCCACAACATTCCCACACAGAATTGTGAGGAAATTGTGACTTTTTAGCTAAATTAGAGATTTGCAAGGAATTCTGGTAAATAAACATTGTGGGATCCATGCAAGCCACACCTCCCTGGACTCCCCTGGCTGTCTAGTTTTCAGAAATCTCTGGGTTTGGTAGGTTTTCTTAGATCGCTGCTGATCCCGGGACCAAAAATGCAGGTGCCCCCCTTGCAAAGTTTGTTTTGTGATAGATAATTTTTGTGTCCATAATACATTTTGGTCCCTTCCCTGTCACAGACATTTGGCCCCAACCACACCAGTGAGGTAGAATTTTTATCGGGAGACCTTGAGGAATGCTGAGTGGTAGGAAATTTGTGCTGGCCTGGTGATCCCACAACTTTTTCACACAGAAATGTGAGAACAATTTTATTTTTTAGGCTAAATTTGAGGTTTGCAAGGGATTCTGGGTAAGAAAACGTTTGGGGATCCACCCAAGCCACACCTCTCTGGACTCCCCCAGGTATCTAGTTTTCAGAAATGTCTGGGTTTGGTAGGTTTCACTAGATGGCTGCCGAGCCCAGGACCAAAAACGCAGGTGCCCCCCTTGCAAAACTAGGGGGCATATTAGCAAGTGCCTCATCGCCGCTTTAGCGGCACTTTTTGCCGCTAAAGCGGCGATATTTCTATCGCCCTATTAGCAAGCTGTCGCTAACAGCTGTTAGCGACAGCTTTATACCGAAAGCAACCATTTTGGTGCCGCTTTGCATGTCAGCGATATATATCGCTAATGACATGCAAAGTAGGCGTTCCCAACTAAAAGCGACTGAAAACAGTCGCAAACACAACTTCCCCCTATTAGCAATGCCCGCGAAGCGATAAAAAAATTCGCGCTAACCGCGATTATCGCTGGAATCTAACACCTGCTAAAAACCTGACTTAACCATTATAGTCAATGGGAGGTGGATTGTAAGGTTAAGTCCTCACCTGCCTATTAGCAAGCTTTTCATTAGCGCGTTGAATTTATCGCTGGATTTCTAGCGCTATTGCTGGGTTTCGCCGCTATCGCTGGATTTTTTATCGCCTTGGAGATAAGCGTTGATAATAACGCGTTATCTCCGCGATGAAATTCAGCGATAGCCGGCGATAAAAAAAACAGCGCTAAGCGCGCTTTGCGATAATTATCGCAATTTCTTGGTAATATCCCCCTAGATCTTTTTGTGATAGATAATTGTGATGCATCCACAATATATTTTGGGCCCTTTCCTGGCACGGGCACTTGGCCCACTCACAAAAGTGAGGTAGCATTTTTATCAGGGGAGCTGGGGGAACGCTGGGTGGTAGGAAATTTGTTGTTTCTTTCTGATTCTGGAAAAATATGGCACAGAAATGCAAGGACAATGTGTGATTTTAGCCACATTTTGAGGTTTGCAGTGCATTGTGGGTAAGAACACATGTTGGGATCCATGAGAGGCACACCACCTTGTACTTCCCTGGGAGTCTAGTTTACGAAAATATCTAGAAATAGCCTATTTTCCCAAGACAGTTGTTACTGCACAACCATCTATTCCTCAAGTACACACACATTCAGGTTGAATTTGGCATGAGGGTTAGTGAATGCTTCAAAATGTATATTCTATTAACAAGATATTTCACAAAAATGAAATACACTGTTAATAATAGAAAGGTCAAAACATTTAATCAATGACTCACAGCTTGTGAGCTGTAAAGCCGCAACAAGGCACCAAGCGCTTTACAGGCCATTCACACACATTTCATGTGACACACATAAGACCATTCACACCGCCATCTGTGGGTCCAGCACATAACAACACTCACATCAACAGACAGCGTCATTCAAGGGCCCATATGACTGACACAGCAATCACATTGGCTGGTGGCTGACAGAGTGTGTGGACTGGCGTTTGGCTAGCAATGTGTGTAGTGACCAATAGCAATTCACTACTCACACACCACCAGCCAAGCGTCAGTCCACACACAGCGCCAGCCAAATGCCAGTCCACACACACCGCCAGTCCACACACACCGCCAGTCAAGCGCCAGTCCAAGCACACTGCCAGTGAAGCACCAGTCCATGCACACTGCCATCAATTTTGTTTTAACAAAAAAAGAAAGCACAAACCATTTGGAAGTAGATACAAAACTATAACTACAAACACAATAGCTCTAACCAAATACATCACACTTATGCCAACCGTGAAATCTGAACAAAATATACAAAATGATACAGACCAGTCAGTTTACTTTTATGCTCATGGTTGCTCCCAATAAATCTATTGCGTGTGGTACAATTTAAAACATGTGGGCACACACAGCCCTGATAAGAAGGACCATCGGGGTAGGACATAAGACTCTCCTTCCACACAAATCTTCCTATACAGACTGGGAAAGTCTTTTTTGGGGGTGGGAGGAATGTGATCAGCAAAGTGGCGATCTTTCAGTCTAGCCTCATCCTCCCCCACTCTAACTCTAGGAACTCTTGCCTGTTCCACTACAACAAGGCTACCTATCACAGACTGCTGAAACTTAACAAATGTCATTTTTGAATCTATAGAACAATCCTTGAATACAACAAAAACATTGAAGGTTGCTAAATGGAATAAATGGATAGCCAAATTCGTATACCAAATGTAAGCCTCATGAACAGCAGTGTAAGGTTCCAACCTCTGACCTACTCTATCTACACCACCCATGTGCTTATTGTAGTCTAAAATGCACACAGGTTTGTGCAGTTCAGCAATCTGACCTAGGTGAAGTACTTTCATCATGGATGGTAGTCAGCATGTAGACATCTCTCCTGCACAGCTAGAATTTCATCACCATACAAGGCACTACACTGTCCCCTCTCATGTTTTTTACAAACAAGCTCTTGTGGGCAACCTTTACGGTTAGAGCCGATTGCTTTAACCACAAGCAACAGTGTCCACTTTGAACAATATCCTGAACAATTGCACACCAGTGTAGAAGTTATCTATGTATAAATGATGACCTTTGTTAAAAAGTCCTCTATCAAGTTCCCACACAATTTTCTCACTAACTCTGAAAGTGGACAGACAACCAAGGGGGGTGAATAGCGGAATCTCTACTAGTGTACACCCTGAAATTATTGCTATATCCAGTAATACTGTCAGACAGCATATACATCCTAATTCCATAATATGCCCTGTAGCAAGGAGTGTACTGCCTAAAAACCTAACAGCCCTTGAACAAGACCAAAGACTCATCCACAGCTATTTCTTTATCTGGAGCATAGATCTCTGAAAATAGATCTACAAAGGGATAAAGGACAGGTCAAATCTTAAAAAGACAGTCACAATCAGGATGATCTTGTGGCAATGCTGAAGCATTAACAACAAAATGCAGCATTCAAAGCAGAAGAAAATACTGTTCACAATTCATGGTTGCAGGAAATATAGCTGTTGCCAATAATGGATTTCCTTTTCAAGCCCATCAAAAAAGTTAAACCCACAAACTTAAACTATCCAGACTTGTGGAGTCCACCAGCTAGCTCTAGAATGGGCTTACGTCTGTCACTGTTGTCCCTCAAATACAGTTCAGGATACAAATTAGTCTGGTCAACAATCTCATCCAAAAACACATCGTCCATAAACAACTGAAAGAAATGTATCGCAAAATGTTTTCAGTATTCACTCTACATACACCCTGTGACACCAGTAAAGCCAGGCAACACAGGCTCCACTATGTGTGGGGGCAGGGGGTAACCTAGAGTTCAGCACTTCCAATGGGAAGCCATTCAGCCCAAGGCTGCTATACAGATGCCTCTTGCTGAACTATCGGCATACCAGTGTCCTCCTCTAAAAGAGGCACTTCCTCCGCACTGAGAGTGGCTTCATCATCAGATGATTCCTCTCGGAGAGAAAATTCACTGCCAGAATCCTGGACTTCCTCCTCTGCCTCAGATGCAGAGTCAGCCTCATATTGATTGTCAGAGGAAGATTTGAAAAGCATACTAACAACCTCCTGAGTGGTAATCCTGAGATTAGCCATAATACTTACTATCAAAAGTAACTTAACAAAAAAGTCAGCAGTAACCAACACTGTGTAAAATAAGTAATAAACAAAGTGTGGCTTTATCAAACGGAAAGAAAAACTATTGGTAATCTGAAAGGGAAAGTCAATCAATACAAAGCACACAAAGACCTATATATTGTAAAACAGTGCCACTCGCTTGTCAGGGACAGCTAGACTCACCTGCACCTACTCTGCACAGACAAAGAAAACACCAACTATATCCCACTAGAAAGGAAAAACAAAAGAAAATTACATACAAGACAACACAATACACATCATACACAAATCCAAGGAGATTTTCAAACACAATAAAATAGAAGCTAAATATGCTGCTATTATTACAGCATTTACAAAAATCACATTCATGCGGGCTAATGATACTCATTTAGAGTAATGAGTATGAAAAACATTTTCTTACCAAACACATGCAACTACACAAACTGCAGATCTACCAGTGCCGAAACCGCAAGCAGTAGTTGCAACAAAGGAAATCAAAAGCTTTGAACTCGAATAAAAAGAGAAATAAAACATTACAATCACAAATGCAAATGATGACAAGAAATAAAACAGTTAACATTATAAAACCCTATGTCTGCCCATCACCATCCAAATGCCAGCCACACACAACACCAGCCAGAATCTAGTTGACACACACAGCCAGGAAAATCCCCAGTTCAAACACACCATCAGCCAAACACCAGTGCACACACACCACCAGCCAAGCGCCAGTCCACACACGCCACCACTAATAGCAAAACTACGCACACTGACAGTCTACACACACAGCCAGCCAAGAGCTAGCTCGCAAACACCATGTACATGCAGACCGTCAGCTGAACTCCAGTTCACACACACACGCAAACTTTCCCTGGTGTCTAGTGGTTTTTTGTCCCCCTTGGGGGCCTAAAAATATGGCTGATCTACCCCCAAGGGGGGCAAAAATGGCCAAAAGACATGTGCCAAAAAAGGGGAGTAACCTTGCCAAAGGGGGCGCTCCCCAACATTTAAATAAATAGAATCCCTGGTGACTAGTGGCTTTCTGAACCCCTTACAGGCAGATGGGCCTAAAAATATGGCTGACATACCACCCCAGGGGGCAGGAAATGGCCAAAATATTGCCCCAATAAAGGGGAGCCACCCTTGTCCAAGGGGTCGCTCCCCAACATATAACTGTACAAATCCCTGGTGTCTAGCGGCTTTATGCTTCCTGTGGGGGTAGAGGGGCCTACAAAAAAGGCAGATATGCTCCTAGGGGGGCAGAAAATGGCACAAACATTTCCCTAATAAAGGGGAATGACCCAAGAAGCCCCTCCCCGACATATAAAAAATACAATCCCTTGTGTCTAGTGGGCTTCCATCCCCCACTAGATGGCAGACCAGCCTAAAAAGGACTGATCTAGCCTTTGGGTGGGGGGGTGGAATCCCTAAAAAAATGTCCCCCAAGGAGAGTGACCCTTGCCCAAGGGGTCGTTCCTCATAATCATCATAACAACATTTTCCCTGGATTCTAGTGGGTTTAGATCCTTTGCTGGGGTGGGAGGGGTAGATCTGCCTAAAACAAAAACGGTTGAATCAGTCCCCAGATACCACCTTGCCTATCACAGATAAAATATGCCCTAGGGGAGTGCCCCCCCCCAAACAAAATCACAAAAAAAAATCCCTGGCGGTCCATCAGTGTGGATTCTGCTCCACGTTTGCAGCCCCACCCTCGATCGTGGAGCAGGAATCCACACTCAACAGGCACAGGGGGAAAGGAAAAACTCTTTCCTTTCCCCCTGCGTTTGCAAATTCGACCCATCCCCCCAGGAGAAGGATGTACCTCTAATACGTCCTCTCCCTGGATGTACTGGAAGCAAATGCAAATTCATCTAATGACATCAGCTCACCGTGAGCAAGGGTTGGGGCGGCCGCGGAAGATCTTCTGCTGCCATCCCTGGTAGGGTGGTGAAAAGGGGTCGCCCATGGGGAGAGCGTCAGCACTTCCCACATGGGTATGTGCGTGGATGGAACCATTCTGTCCTCAGCATGCAAGTGTTAAAAAAAGAATAACTCTATCCCTACAAAAACAGTAAGTAAGCAATGGTGCACAACAAAAAAATATGTTTCTATACACAAGATCAGGGATGCAACTGATATTTCAACCTAGCGATTTGACATCCTCTACAAAAATCACAACTATTGCACAGTACTTGCATGGTTGTGAGTTTGCACCTGTAAACATTGGTACCATGCAGTAATGCCCCGCCAATACAGTGCAATTATGAAACTAATTTCAACTGCAAATTCTGCTCCATTCAACTTGTAAAGCAAACACAAGGAGATGATGGACAGAGTGCTGAAACTTTTCAGACACTCAACCCCAGTCACAGATCTGGGTTGAAGCCATCATCGTTCTTTAGCTCACTTCGCCACCTCAGTTCAAACCCAGCTACATGCAAATCAGTCTTGAACCTGTGCCTCATGGGAACTGTCCAGCCCGAACTGCCAAGCCAAGTCTTCCCTTAACCAGAAACACGCATCATGGGACCGGTTTCGGGGTAACACCCCACATCAGCCAGGCTAGCTTGAATCCAGTGGCAAAGTGAGCTAGGGACCCACGTCTGGGCACACCCTGCCAACTTAGAGTGAACAAAGCAAACACAAGGAGATGATGGACGGAGTGCTGAAACTTTTCAGACACTCAGCCCCAGTCACAGATCTGGGTTGAATCAATCATCGTTCTTTAGCTCACTTCGCAACCTCAGTACAGACCCAGCTATATGCAAATAAGTCTTGATTCTGTGCCTCATGGGAACAGTCCAGCCTGAACTGCCAAGCCAGGTCTTCCCTGAACCGGAAACAAGCAACATGGGACCAGTTTCGGGATAACACCCCTCATCAGCCAGGCAAGCTTGAATTTAGTGGCAAAGTGAGCAAGGGTCCCACGTCTGGGCATACCCTGCCAACTTAGGGCAAACAAAGCAAACACAAGGAGATGATGGACAGAGTGCTGAAACTTTTCAGACACTCACCCCCAGTCACAGATCTGGGTTGAATCCATCATCATTCTTTAGCTCACTTCGCCACCTCAGTTCAGACCCAGCTATATGCAAATCAGTCTTGATCCTGTGCCTCATAGGAACAGTCTGAGGAAGCAAAAGACACACAATTGATGGACGGAATGCAGAACAAATCAAAACATTCACCCCCAGTCAAGAGATCTGGGTTAAATACATCATTCTTTTGCTCACCATGCCACCCCAGTTTAGACCTGGCCATATGCAAATCAGTCTTGACCCTGTGCCTCATGGGAACAGTCCAGCCCGAACTGCCAAGCCAGGTCCTCCCTGGACCGGAAACAAGCATCCTAGGACCGGTTTCGGGGTTTCACCCCTCTTCAGCCAGGATAGCTTGATTCCAGTGGCACAGTGAGCCCGGGACCCACGTCTGGGCATACCCGGCGCACTTAGGGCGAGGAAGCAAAACACACACAATTAATGGACGGAATGCAGAACAAATCAAAACATTCACCCCCAGTCAAGAGATCTGGGTTAAATCCATCATTCTTTTGCTCACCATGCCACCCCAGTTTAGACCTGGCCATATGCAAATCAGTCTTGACCCTGTGCCTCATGGGAACAGTCCAGCCCGAACTGCCAAGCCAGGTCCTCCCTGGACCGGAAATAAGCATCCTAGGACCGGTTTCGGGGTTTCACCCCTCTTCAGCCAGGATAGCTTGATTCCAGTGGCACAGTGAGCCCGGGACCCACGTCTGGGCATACCCGGCGCACTTAGGGCGAGGAAGCAAAAGACACACAATTGATGGACGGAATGCAGAACAAATCAAAACATTCACCCCCAGTCAAGAGATCTGGGTTAAATCCATCATTCTTTTGCTCACCATGCCACCCCAGTTTAGACCTGGCCATATGCAAATCAGTCTTGACCCTGTGCCTCATGGGAACAGTCCAGCCCGAACTGCCAAGCCAGGTCCTCCCTGGACCGGAAACAAGCATCCTAGGACCGGTTTCGGGGTTTCACCCTCTTCAGCCAGGATAGCTTGATTCCAGTGGCACAGTGAGCCCGGGACCCACGTCTGGGCATACCCGGCGCACTTAGGGCGAGGAAGCAAAAGACACACAATTGATGGACGGAATGCAGAACAAATCAAAACATTCACCCCCAGTCAAGAGATCTGGGTTAAATCCATCATTCTTTTGCTCACCATGCCACCCCAGTTTAGACCTGGCCATATGCAAATCAGTCTTGACCCTGTGCCTCATGGGAACAGTCCAGCCCGAACTGCCAAGCCAGGTCCTCCCTGGACCGGAAACAAGCATCCTAGGACCGGTTTCGGGGTTTCACCCCTCTTCAGCCAGGATAGCTTGATTCCAGTGGCACAGTGAGCCCGGGACCCACGTCTGGGCATACCCGGCGCACTTAGGGCGATGAGCAAAAGACACACATTTGATGGACGGAATGCAGAACAAATCAAAACATTCACCCCCAGTCAAGAGATCTGGGTTAAATCCATCATTCTTTTGCTCACCATGCCACCCCAGTTTAGACCTGGCCATATGCAAATCAGTCTTGACCCAGTGCCTCATGGGAACAGTCCAGCCCGAACTGCCAAGCCAGGTCCTCCCTGGACCGGAAACAAGCATCCTAGGACCGGTTTCGGGGTTTCACCCTCTTCAGCCAGGATAGCTTGATTCCAGTGGCACAGTGAGCCCGGGACCCACGTCTGGGCATACCCGGCGCACTTAGGGCGAGGAAGCAAAACACACACAATTGATGGACGGAATGCAGAACAAATCAAAACATTCACCCCCAGTCAAGAGATCTGGGTTAAATCCATCATTCTTTTGCTCACCATGCCACCCCAGTTTAGACCTGGCCATATGCAAATCAGTCTTGACCCTGTGCCTCATGGGAACAGTCCAGCCCGAACTGCCAAGCCAGGTCCTCCCTGGACCGGAAACAAGCATCCTAGGACCGGTTTCGGGGTTTCACCCCTCTTCAGCCAGGATAGCTTGATTCCAGTGGCACAGTGAGCCCGGGACCCACGTCTGGGCATACCCGGCGCACTTAGGGCGAGGAAGCAAAAGACACACAATTGATGGACGGAATGCAGAACAAATCAAAACATTCACCCCCAGTCAAGAGATCTGGGTTAAATCCATCATTCTTTTGCTCACCATGCCACCCCAGTTTAGACCTGGCCATATGCAAATCAGTCTTGACCCTATGCCTCATGGGAACAGTCCAGCCCGAACTGCCAAGCCAGGTCCTCCCTGGACCGGAAACAAGCATCCTAGGACCGGTTTCGGGGTTTCACCCCTCTTCAGCCAGGATAGCTTGATTCCAGTGGCACAGTGAGCCCGGGACCCACGAGCTGGGCATACCCGGCGCACTTAGGGCGATGAGCAAAAGACACACAATTGATGGACGGAATGCAGAACAAATCAAAACATTCACCCCCAGTCAAGAGATCTGGGTTAAATCCATCATTCTTTTGCTCACCATGCCACCCCAGTTTAGACCTGGCCATATGCAAATCAGTCTTGACCCTGTGCCTCATGGGAACAGTCCAGCCCGAACTGCCAAGCCAGGTCCTCCCTGGACCAGAAACAAGCATCCTAGGACCGGTTTCGGGGTTTCACCCCTGTTCAGCCAGGATAGCTTGATTCCAGTGGCACAGTGAGCCCGGGACCCACGTCTGGGCATACCCGGCGCACTTAGGGCGAGGAAGCAAAACACACACAATTGATGGACGGAATGCAGAACAAATCAAAACATTCACCCCCAGTCAAGAGATCTGGGTTAAATCCATCATTCTTTTGCTCACCATGCCACCCCAGTTTAGACCTGGCCATATGCAAATCAGTCTTGACCCTGTGCCTCATGGGAACAGTCCAGCCTGAACTGCCAAGCCAGGTCCTCCCTTGACCGGAAACAAGCATCCTAGGACCGGTTTCGGGGTTTCACCCCTCTTCAGCCAGGATAGCTTGATTCCAGTGGCACAGTGAGCCCGGGACCCACGTCTGGGCATACCCGGCGCACTTAGGGCGAGGACGCAAAAGACACACAATTGATGGACGGAATGCAGAACAAATCAAAACATTCACCCCCAGTCGAGAGATCTGGGTTAAATCCATCATTCTTTTGCTCACCATGCCACCCCAGTTTAGACCTGGCCATATGCAAATCAGTCTTGACCCTGTGCCTCATGGGAACAGTCCAGCCCGAACTGTCAAACCAGGTCCTCCCTGGACCGGAAACAAGCATCCTAGGACCGGTTTCGAGGTTTCACCCCTCTTCAGCCAGGATAGCTTGATTCCAGTGGCACAGTGAGCCCGGGACCCACGTCTGGGCATACCCGGCACACTTAGGGTGAGGAAGCAAAAGACACACAATTGATGGACGGAATGCAGAACAAATCAAAACATTCACCCCCAGTCAAGAGATCTGGGTTAAATCCATCATTCTTTTGCTCACCATGCCACCCCAGTTTAGACCTGGCCATATGCAAATCAGTCTTGACCCTGTGCCTCATGGGAACAGTCCAGCCTGAACTGCCAAGCCAGGTCCTCCCTGGACCAGAAAAACAAGCATCCTAGGACCGGTTTCGGGGTTTCACCCCTCTTCAGCCAGGATAGCTTGATTCCAGTGGCACAGTGAGCCCGGGACCCACGTCTGGGCATACCCGGCGCACTTAGGGTGAGGAAGCAAAAGACACACAATTGATGGACGGAATGCAGAACAAATCAAAACATTCACCCCCAGTCAAGAGATCTGGGTTAAATCCATCATTCTTTTGCTCACCTTGCCACCCCAGTTTAGACCTGGCCATATGCAAATCAGTCTTGACCCTGTGCCTCATGGGAACAGTCCAGCCCGAACTGCCAAGCCAGGTCCTCCCTGGACCGGAAACAAGCATCCTAGGACCGGTTTCGGGGTTTCACCCCTCTTCAGCCAGGATAGCTTGATTCCAGTGGCACAGTGAGCCCGGGACCCACGTCTGGGCATACCCGGCGCACTTAGGGCGAGGAAGCAAAAGACACACAATTGATGGACGGAATGCAGAACAAATCAAAACATTCACCCCCAGTCAAGAGATCTGGGTTAAATCCATCATTCTTTTGCTCACCATGCCACCCCAGCAAAAAAACGATGGATTTAGGCCCCGATCTCTGTACTGGGGTGAATGTATGACATTGTTCTGCATTCTGTCCATCAATTGTTGTTTTTGCATTTGTCACCCCGAGTGGGACGGGTATGCCCAGACGTGGGTCCCGTGCTCTCCATGCCACTGGAATCAAGCTATCCTGGCTGATGAGGGCTGAAAGCCCGAAACTGGTCCTAGGATGCTTGTTTCCAGTCCAGGGAGGACCTGGCCTGGCAGTTCGGGCTGGACTGTTCCTATTGGGCGCAGGGTCAAGACTGATTTGCATATGGCTGGGTCCAAACTGGAATGGCATGGTGAGCAAAAAAACGATGGATTTAGGCCCAGATCTCTGTACTGGGGTGAATGTATGACATTGTTCTGCATTCTGTCCATCAATTGTTGTTTTTGCATTTGTCACCCCGAGTGGGACGGGTACGCCCAGACGTGGGTCCCGTGCTCTCCATGCCACTGGAATCAAGCAATCCTGGCTGATGAGGGCTGAAAGCCCGAAACTGGTCCTAGGATGCTTGTTTCCAGTCCAGGGAGGACCTGGCCTGGCAGTTCGGGCTGGACTGTTCCTATTGGGCGTTGGGTCAAGACTGATTTGCATATGGCTGGGTCCAAACTGGAATGGCATGGTGAGCAAAAAAACGATGGATTTAGGCCCAGATCTCTGTACTGGGGTGAATGTATGACATTGTTCTGCATTCTGTCCATCAATTGTTGTTTTTTCATAGGAACAGTCCAGCCTGAAATGCCAAGCCAGGTCTTCCCTGAACCGGAAACAAGCATTCTGGGAATGTATGACATTGTTCTGCATTCTGTCCATCAATTGTTCTTTTTGCATTTGACACCCCAAGTGGGACAGGTATGCCAAGACATGGGTCCCGTGCTCTCCATGACATTGGAGTCAAGCTTTCCTGGCTGATGAGGGGTGAAACCCATAAACCGGTCCTAGGATGCTTGATCAAAAAAACGATGGATTTAGGCCCAGATCTCTGTACTGGGGTGAATATATGACATTGTTCTGCATTCTGTCCATCAATTGTTCTTTTTGCATTTGTCACCCCAAGTGGGACGGGTATGCCCACATGTGGGTCCCGTGCTCTCCATGCCACTGGAGTCAAGATATCCTGGCTGATTAGGGGTGAAACCCCAAAACTGGTCCTAGGATGCTTGTTTCCACTCCAGAGAGGACCTGGCCTGGCAGTTGGGGCTGGACTGGTCCCATTGGGCACAGTGTCAAGACTGATTTGCATATGGCTGGGTCCAAACTGGAATGGCATGGTGAGCAAAAAAACGATGGATTTAGGCCCAGATCTCTGTACTGGGGTGAATGTATGACATTGTTCTGCATTCTGTCCATCAATTGTTCTGTTTCTATTCAACTTGTAAGCAGGGCATAAGCATTGAATAGGCTGCAAACATCCAATTGCTGAAAATGAGTCACTATAGCATCTGTCCTCTCAAATGAAGTAATGACACACTATGATGAGTTGATAAGCTATTTCGCAGAAATGTAGGTTGGTAATGTGCAGAAGACAGGTAACCAGTGCTAAACTAGGTTACACATCAAATGTCAAATTATCTGCCAAATTGCAATGTCACAAAGTTGTGGTGAAATTGTACATATGGATTTGGGTTATGGCTTGCTGTTCAGGGTTTGGCACCATAAATATTACAGAAAGTGCATTTATTATAGGAGAGTAAATATACTACTCCAATTCCAGTCCTATGAAAATTAGAAACAATGCCAAAAAATGAGAATTGGGTCAGTGGGTCTGATTTGGTATTCTAACAACAGTCTATTGCAAATTGTAGAAAGTACATAATCCCTCAATAACATAGGGGAAAGTGCACAAATTGGAAATGTCTCAGATTTACTATTTTAACTTCAATACCACAAAACATTTGGGAAAGTACAACAGTGGGAGTCCGATATATTATACTAACTCGATTCTCATAAACCTTGGGGAGAGGTCATTATTTACAAGGGTGTTAGATTTACTATTATAGCTCCAGACCCACAAATAATGGGAAAGCTGCAGAGATTGGGGGGAGAGGAGCTAAGAATTACTGGGGCATATTAGCAAGGAATAGCGATATTTATCGCTAACCGCGCTTAGCGCGACTTTGGTTAACGCCGCCTATCGCTGGAAAATATCGCTGAGATAACACCCTATTAACAAGGTTTATCTCCATAGCGATAATATTTCCAGCGATAGCGGCAAAATGTGAGAATATCGCTGGAAAAGCAGCGATATTCTTGCATTATCGCTAAGGTGGATTCAGCATTAGAATCCACCTCCTATACTTTAAACAGGTAAGTCATCCTCACTAGCAGGAGATAAAATATAGCGATAAACGCGCTTAGCGCGAATTATTTTATCGCTTCGTCTGCCTTGGTAATAGGGGGTAGTGGAGTTAGCGACTGTTTCCAGTCGCTTTAGTAGGGAACGCCTTCCTTGCATGTCATTAGCGATAATTATCGCTGACATGCAAGGCGATGGTAAACGCGGCCTCTAACGCCTGAAAGCTGTCGCTAACGCCTGTTAGCGACAGCTTGCTAATAGTGCAATAAAATTATCGCCACTTTAGCGGCAAAAAGTGCCGCTAAAGCGGCGATAAAGCCCTTGATAATATGCCCCACTGTTTTAACACCACATACATTGAAGAAGGGGTAGAAACCGGGAAGGGTGCAGATTTACCATTTTAACTGCAGTCCAACAAATATTGAGCAAATTACAGATATTGAGGAAGAGTTAGAGTTACTAATATATTCACAGACTCAAAATCACAGGTGAAAATGCATACATTATGTTTAGTAAGGGGGCAGAATTGATATTCTGATGCCAATCCAACAAGCATGTGAAATGTGCATAAATTAGAGGATGGGTCAAAGTCCCTATTTATCTTCAACCCCATAGACATTGGAGAAAATGCTGTAATTTGGAGAGGGGTTTATTATTCTACATCCAATAGCACAAACATAGGGGAGAGTGCATAAAATGTGTTCCATGGAAGATTTATTATACTAATTCCACTTCCACAATCATTAGGGAAGGTGCATAAATTGGAGTGTTGGCCAGATTTACTATTCAAGCACCATTCTGAGAAACATTGGGTAAAGTGAATGAATTATGTGGGTGAGGAGAGATTATATTTACTATTTTTACTCTAGCCAAAAAATGTACTATTCTTCCTCTACCATAGGTGAATGTGCATGCATTGTTGGGAGGTGGGGGGAGGGTTAACTAGTCTTTTTCAGTCCCACAAATAATGTGGAAAGAATTTCGAATTTAAATTTTAGGAGGTGCCAGATTTACTATTATAACTCAATTTCCACAAATATTGAGGAAATGTTTACATTTTAGGGGTAGGAAGAGGTCAGAATAACTGCTTTTACTCCAGCCTAAAAAGTTACTTTACTAGCTTAGGTCCACAACCACAGGTGAAAGTGCAAACATTGTTTGGCAAGGTGTCAGATTAACTATTCTATTCCAGTCCCACACATATTGGACAAAATGCATAAATAGGGGAAAGGCAGATTAGGGTATGTAGTACAGAAGTGCCCAGGTGGCATAATGGCTGTTTGTGCCCGCTTAATGCACCCCCAGAGCACGTTGATATTACAGAAGGTGCCACAGACGCTTGTGCATCTCCTTCTGTAATACAGATAGGAACAACCATGTCCTTTGGAGCACAAAAAGGTGGTGCACTGTCAGAGCTCCCCCAGAGGGCAGTCCTCTCAAGGGATGAAAGAGGTCCTATAGACCTCACCTGGACATCCCCCTGCAGGTGTGTGCAGTCACGCACTGCACCCGCCTGCAATGGGATCTCCAATCCCTTTTGAAAGTGCTGCTCTGAATTTCTCTTGAATGTGCTGCCCTCAGGACAGCGCATTCTTCGTAATAGGTCACACTTTCCCTGTTTGCACCCGTTGCACTTGCTTTGAGGTATGCTGTGACACAAACAGAAAAAGTGTGCCCTATCTGTAAGAGGGCCCCTGGTTAGGTCAGATGTACTATTCTAATGTCAGTACCACAAATATTGGGGAAGGTCCGCTGACTGGGCACAGGCCAGGTCTGCTATTCTAAATTCAGTCCCATAAACACTGTGGCAAGGGCATAAATCAGCGTGGCAGCAATAATTATTCTAACTAAATTTATACAAACATTGGAAAAGTTTAGAATTAAAAATAACAACAACAAAAATATTAAAACAAAAAAATGAAGAACATAGGGGCCATTTAGCACTCACAAAGCCTGTGATTCTCTACATAACAGGGATGGTGACTACTATATAGCTTGTAAAAATGCACTTAACCCATTTTGCACTTCTGTAACTGGTTACCGAATCATACAGTGGATTTAGAAACACATTATGAATTGCAATTTAGAAAGGCATGTTTATGATGTTCCTTCTAAATTCAGCTTCCCAGTGATATGTATCAAAGGTTTGAGACCGCAAAGAAAGTGGTAACCCATTCACAAATTCATCTTGTGAATGAAAAAAAAGTTTGTTTGGAATAGGGCAGTGGTCCAGATGACAACTGCCAACTCAAAATAAACTGATTAGATAAGTATTCCCTTTTAGAAAAGGTTGAGGCATTTAAAAAGAAAATGTACTTGCTTTAAATGCGATCACAGACATGGTGGTCAGCTCACACCAGCAAGCCAACATACCTGGGATGGCATCCAATCCGAGTGAGTGTCAGCTTTTGACCTACCTCATGAATATAGATGAGGTATGTCGAATTACGACCAACACTGGGTGGTAATTTTGCAAACCATCATATCACTATATTTGTTCACGAAATCTTTTTTATTTGAAAAATGTCAGTGAACAATTTTCAACCACTTTTTTGCAATTGTAATCTTAGTTTATCTGGCCCTACATTAATTCATTTTGGCCAAACATTAAAATACTACCCACCCAACTACCTACTAAATAAATAGGTTTCTGCCCAAACTCCTAGGTAGCAAATCTGAGCTGTGCACATCCTCTGGACATGCATAGTGGGGGGGTTGGTAGGTCCTGGTGTTTTCCAGAGCTTTCCACCCCATCGGCTCGGCCATCTCTGTGCCCAAACAATGTCAAATATTTCTGAAGACAATACACAGTGGGGTTTGAAGGAGCTGGTCTTTGTCTAGGCACTGTGCCCAAACTCCCAGATACCCAACACTTGTTTTACATGACCAGAATGCAACTCTTCAGAGATTTTCACATTTAAAACAAATGGATGCCCTGTGTGCAAACCCCTGGCAGCCAACTTTACAGTCCAAGACCTTCAGCCGCGTGCAGTCGGGGCTGCCACCAGGATGTGGATGGCCAGAGCCATTGGGAGAAGAAGGTGGACCTTGTGATTGGTTGCAAGACCAACATTTTAAAATGAAAATATCTGATAATACTCTGAATTGATTCACAGCAAACCCCAAAAGGCACTGCTGAGATTAAATTTCATATTTCAAATCAAGGTTGGTGTAATTGCAGGAAGTATATTTTGGCTGTTGCAGGAAGTAAAAATTGCTATGGGAGTTTTATTTGACACCCTCTCCCATTAACTTTCCCCATGCCTGACAGTTGCATGTCAAAATTTCACAACGTATGCAGTTTGATTTGAAGGTGTTGGCAGATTTGACAAATTGTGCATCAGCTATAAGCAATCTAAAAGCATATTTTCAAGAAAGTAGAGACTTAATCATAAATGAAAATAGCTGTAGCGTGTGGTGATTATATATATGAACATACTTACATGTTTCATATACACTCTTAAAAGTCATGAAATAATAGGCAAACATCCTCTGACATATTGTTTTAAGTAATTTCTATTGTGCTTTGGCCATTTTCAGCAGGTGCGCAGAGCACTGGAACAAGGGGTACAATGGGGCCAAACCTATGCTCACCCTTTGACTGACTGATGTACCCAATGAGTTCTGTTGTTATGGGGCTAGTTGCACTGTCAGTTTAAAAGCTACAGCCTGTACGGGAGCTACTGCACATGGCTGAATGTTGTGCACAGCATGGTCAATAGAAAGGAGACTGTGTACACCTCAACTGATGGGCATGACCCAAGGTGGTTTCTGTGGTTGTGACGGGATGGAAACACACCTAGGGTCTGTTGCAAAATGGCTAAAATCATTATACAGCTTGTTCACAGGGGCATGCATGTCACTGTCAAAGGCTATATATAGCATTTGGTTGTTTTGACATGGTCTGGCTACAGGCCATGCACGTCTGCTGTGTGTGGCAAATGCAAACTTAGTTCAGTGGGTATGGATGGCGAATCAAGACTAACCCTGGGCGGTGAACTCCGCTTCGCTCGCTGAGTTTGCGGAGTTTCCTGCATTCCGCGTTACGCGGAGATCGCGGAGTTCCGAAAAACTTTGCGTAGCGGAGTTTTTTTCCTCGCTCGCGTTCGTCAACGTCAAGTTGGTGACCGCGAGCGAGGAAAATCAACCTCCCGGCGACATTTTTCCTCGTTCGCGATCGTCAACATCAAGTTGGGGAGCACGAGCGTGGAAAATCAACATCCCGGCGAGATTTCTCAACCCGGGGGTGGTCAGGTTTCTCATTGCGAGTGGTCGCGTATGCTCGCGACAGCTCGTGTTGAGAAACTGCCCGTTTGCGTTGAGAAAGCTGCCGCTTGAGTAAAAATCTGCTCTAGCGGGAGAAAAGGAAAGCAGGGACCACATGCACTGTGCATGGTGCCGTTCGCAATGATTGCACAGTGCGGACAAGCATCCGGCTCTGTGCAATCACCGCAAACGGCATTTTTCTATCGTACTCCGCCGCTCGCGTAGCTCTGCGTAGTGTGGCAGAGTTTTTTTTGCACTTTGCGTAGTGTCGCGTAGTGCAACTCCACGAACTCCGCCCAGGGTTAATCAAGACCATATGTCAGTCCCAACTGGGCTGAGCCAAAGCAATGAACAGTGCCTGTAGTGGACATTGGAAATATTCCCCTTAACGGCCATCTAGGTGACAATACAAATTCTGAAAACCTCTGAAATTTCCAAGTAATGGTGACAACAAAAACAAGACACATGGTCCCTTAATGTATTGACGTCACACATGACATAACATAACATGACAACTTATATCAACAATTGTTTTATGGATGATATTATAGAGCTCCATAGAGAACCCAAAAGATATCTGCAGGCATCCCATGAAAAAAGAACCTGTAAGAGTCAGGCAGACCATGCTTTGCCATATCCTAAAGGAAAGGGTGAAGGTCCAGGCCCTGCACCACTTCTGGTTTGAGGGGGGTACCTGTGTTATAAGTAAAGCAGTTACTAAAGCCACATCCACAGACACAACAGGACAGTAAATCACAGTGTATTAATTGTCCACAACTCAGCTTCCACTCCTACTACTCACAAACTTTTAGCATGCCTTTGACCATCTGTTGGCTAGGTCTGTGCTATACAATATATATACATGCATGCACATGTTATGTTATGTTAGCAATGATTTGTAGAGCGCTCGTTCACCGGTTGGTTTCTTGGCGCTGGGGAGACTAGGGGGTGGCCAGCCCGGAGCAGATCAGTTGTAGGCAAGTGTGAATAACCATGTTTTGAGAGACTTCCTGAAGTTGAGTAGGTTCGTGCTGAGTCTGATTTCCAGGGGAATGGAATTCCATAGTCGAGGGGCCAGGGTCGCAAACCTGCATCCCCCATGGCGCTTCAGCTTGAAAGTCGGCACTGTCAGCAGGTGGAGTTGGGCCGAGCGGAGGTTGCGTGAGGGCATGTAATGGGAGATGCAATTATCGATGAATTTGGGGCTGCAGCCGTTTAGGGATTTGTACACCAGGCAGCCAACCTTGAAGGCACAGCGCTGGGGGATGGGGAGCCAGTGCAGTTTCCTAAGGAGAGGGGAAGGATTGTTGCCACCTCAGTTGTTTAAATATTAATCGTGCTGCTTGGTTTTGTACCAGTTGAAGTCGCCTAGTGAGGCCGAGTGGGAGTCCCAGGAACGTGGCGTTTGCGTAGTCAAGACGGGATAGGACTAGGGCTATTACGACCTGAACCAGTGCAGATTGAGATAGTAACCTGCTTATCTTCCTTATTTTTCGCAGCTGCCGGAAGCAGGTGGAGACCATGGTACCTACTTGTGTTTTGAGGGATAGGTCGTTGCCAATGGTGACCCCAAGGCTTTTTACTGAGGTGGTGGGAGAAGGGGGGGAGCCCAGGTTGTTTGGCCAGTAATGTGGGCCCCAATGTCTGTGTGCATCGCCCGTCAGTATCAGTTCTGTTTTGCTGGGGTTCAGCTTTAGGTGGTTATGGTCCATCCATTGACGGATGAATGTCATGGTGGATTGGAAGTCAGCGATTGACTGGGGAGAGTTGTCAATCTTGAACATAAGTTGGAGGTCGTCTGCGTAGTTAAAATGGACACTCGTCTTTCTTTCAAGGATATTATTAGTGGGAGCAGGTATATTTCTCCTTGGGAAACAGGAATCTGCCATTGTTGCTGATCTTTAGTAAGGGGCATCCTTCAATGCCTGAGAGACCAAGCAAATGTCCTTTGCTGAGTTAGATATGGGTGTAAGGATTGCTAAGAGTACCATTGTGAAATTAACTGAATGAGGGCATAGTCGCAAGTGGTCACACACCTGTTAGCTTTGTAACAGAGGTATATCCACCGAAAGGACGAGTTTTGTAAACGATATTTAGGATAAAATATTTAAGTCAGATGATATTTCTGTATGCTAAATTCTGACATACAGTTCCTAGCCCCCTTGACTTACACTATACCAATAAGGGTTAGCATACAGGACAGCTGTTTAAATGATAATGAATCGTTACATCATTATCCAATTAGTACACATGTTTGATGCATGTGAATAAGTGATAGCAAACGCAGCAATAATTTCACTTTCTCATCTTATCGTTGAACTCACCAATCAGCTTTTCTGACCCTACAGTAACAAAGTGACATGTGAAACGACATGGTGAATAATTTCCGTTTTGAAACCTGATCTCAGTTTCAATATGTATTTGCTCATTCAATAAAGGAGAGCATCTTTTATGTAATCGTCAATGTTATTCTATATCTGGAGAGTCAATGAAATAACAATTTATTAAAAAGTACAATATTTCTCATATGTGTTTCACTGTAAATTCAAACCATTTCTTCATTAGGAGGCCGATCACACTCAGTAGAATCGATATCTGGGGATGCACACATGCTGGGATAGGAGCACACACTCATTCGGATGCAATTGGCAGAAACCATTATAGAGCTTGTTCATGGAGTGCGAGGCATGGCCCTGTCAAATGCAATAGCATGTGGCTCTTTTGACACAGGCTGGCTACAGGCTTGGGACCCAAGGTCTGCTGAACATCGCCAATGCAAAGCAGGTTCAGTGGGTATGGTGTATACTCAATACCTCGGACCAGTCCCAGTTGTGAACCGACAAAGGAAATGAACAGAGTCTGTAGTGGCCATTAGAAAGAGTCACTTCAAGGGGACTCTAGTTTACAATACAAATCTTGAAAACCTCTCTGAAATCTCCAAGTTATGGTGACAACACTACCATGACTTATGCACCCTTAATATATTGACTTCACACATGACACAGCATATCATGACAAATTATATTATCAAGCACATCATGGTTGACATCACATAACTCCACAGACAAATAATAGATAAGAAAAATAATGCAATTAAAGATGGAAGTCAGGGAGGTTTAAGTACTTCTTGAGCTGCAGGCAAAGTTGCAAAAGATCTTTTGGCAGAATCGTCTATAAACTGTGTAATCGGTATCCAAACTTCTTGTGGTTTTAAAACAAGAGACATAGGTTACATATAAGCAGTATCTAATCTATGATTATAACAGACTGCTTACCACCATGCTTTAGACGACAATTGTTTAGAGTCCTTCCAATGCTTACTAATTTATTGAAAAGCAATTGCTAATAGAAGGTCTACTATTTGCATGTTAATGGAACATTAGCCCACACATTAGAAATGCTTCCTAAAAATAGAATAAAGAATATTTAAACAGAATATGGAATTGATTTGAGTTCAAAATTGTAGCCAGAAAGTGGAAACATAGAGACAAGTAAATATTAAGCTCCTTTTTTATGAAAACTTTTGCATCGCTGTGTGAAAACAGTGATGCAACAGTTTTCACTGTCCCCTCATTGCGACATGATGGATGCGTCATATTTAATGTATGACGCATCATGTCCCAAGGAATAACAGATACATCAGTATTACTGATGTATCTGTTGGTGCAAAACTGACGCATTGCTGGAGTTGTGTCGGAAGCATGACGCAACTCCAGCAATGCAGGGGGGAGGGCTATGATTATAGCACTGCGTCACCCATTTGCAGTGGCTTCCTGGAAGTGGCACACTGAAATCTTATAGATTTCAATATGCCACTTCTACGAAGCTTTGATGTGGGGGAATGCCCACCCTGCATACACTATACCTGACACAGGTATTATGTAGCGCAGGGGTTTACAAAGTGACGCATCTGCCTAGATGCGTCACTTCATTAATATGGAGCAACGTGGCGCATATTTTATGCCGCTGCTGCGTTATAAAAAGTGATGCAACGGTGGCCCAAAAGTGACGCAGAGGATCATAAATAAGGCTCTAAGGGGCATATTCACAAGGAGCTATCGCCGAATTAACGGCACTTTATCGCAGCCAAAGTTGTGATAAATATACCTCCCCATTCACAAGCTGGTGTAAACAGCCCACAGCACCAGTTTACCCGCAATAGCAGCCTCAAAAAACATCGCCACAGAGGACCCGCACAACTATCGCTAATGAGATGCAGAGTGGGCGTTCCCGTGCCAAAAGCCGTGACAACATCACACCTCAACATTCACAACGACCAGCCACATCGGCGATAAAAACACAAAACCGGCGATAGCCGCATTAGCACCAGGAAATCTACACCTGCCCTGACCTGGTGTAAAGTCCGACCACAGCCTGCACCACAAAGGGAGCACAGCCCAGAGCCACACATGAAGGACAACAGATGCCCACGAGCAACTGAACATGCAGCACGGACACCCAAGAGGGCCACAACACCCACCGACACCACACCCAGGCCCGCAACACCCCCCTCCCGGGACCACCCCCAACCCCAGACTAAGAAACTGCACACCAACACCACGAATCCCAAAACAAACATTTTGCCTGATGTCGCACAAGCAGGAAAATAAACATACATGCGTCGCCAGAAAATGGAGAATCAGTCATACAGCAATGCAATCACCAACACAAAACACCATACAAACAAAAGCAGAAACAACCCTTAGGATGAGTCCTAGCAGCTCCTCACTGGACAATCCGTAGCACACAGCCTGGAAGACCAAATCCAAGAGAAGAAGGTGTGCCATGCGCCCAACAAAGGAAAGAGAGGGAGAGAGACGGAGTGAGATAGCACAAGCAGCGCAAGGCCGCTCGGGCACCTGGCTCCACATGCCAACATGTGTGTGTGCATCGCCATCCGTACACCATGAGCCCAAGGCCATGTCCCAATCTCAGCGCCAAAGCCACATCACATTACGAAAACGCAAGTAGTAGTCAGACAAACATCAGGGATGAAAGCACCATTGTCCCAATGCAGAAGGCGGGAGTACACCTGCACCTCTGACCTTGGTCCAGAACGCGCCTGGAACACCCTGATAGAGATGCAATGGCAGATGGGGACGACTCCCACACCACGCATTCCGCAAATGAACCATCCGACTCATCCACAGCCCACACACAGAAGCCCCTGCCTGTGGTACCCCCGCATGGGATGCCCTTGACACTCACGGGAACAGCAACCCATTACCCACAACGTTGCACACACATTCGAATCATTGCTCAGAGCTGTGGCATATCCTCCACACAACTGCCGCAGTTCAGAAGAGTGCCGGTTCACGAGACGCACCAACGCAATGGCAGGCCATACCGGGCACATGCACAACCCCCATCATGTGGAACAGTACCGTGCACGTATGCTGCATTTACTGGGTGCACTGCCACTGGCAGTGCTGCGGATCAGTTACAGGCTCAGCTTCCGCATTGCCCACTTCACCTGCGTCCAGCCCTGGTTCCACTGCCGAACATGCACATTTGAGTGTCCCATTGATGTCTGCCTATCCAACACAACTGTTGATGAATTGGACTATGACCTGTGTCTGCGCCCCCTGTTGGATCACGAACAAGAGTGTAACCGAGACAGCCGTGCATGGGATGCCTTGACATACTGCGTATGTATTGGTAGTTGTGCATGGGAGATTGCACAATTTCTCGTGTGCAGTGACCACATCAAGGCGCTCCCCTATTGGGCTGTGTTGCGGATCGGTGAGACGGCGTGGGCTGAGCACACCTGCCCGGACCACCTAATGGATTGGCTCACCCTGGTGTTCCTTGAACACGACAATGACATACTATTGGAACACATTGCACATGAAGCTGCACGGGCATTCATGGATGAGTAACTACGTTCCTGCAGCCACATCCGATTGCCACCCACAGCACATGGCCCAACAACTTGTTGCATCGTGGGGATTGCTCACATATCCCACCACAACAGAGGACACGTCTGCCTTCGTTCGGGCCCTGGATGCATGTGCGTGGAACAACACGTGTGTACACACACCTGTGCAAGGTGACGCAGGTCCATGGTCAGAGCAACACGGCGTCGTTTGGCAACGTTGCCAATTCGGACACACTGCTGGGGGAGAGCACACACATGGCAATGTAGCACGACATGTGAACCTGTCGGACCCTCACACCTGATCACTGTCAGCAGAGCAGACAATCGGCGCACTCCGGAGGCAGAGCACTATGCAGATCCCATGTGCAGTGAGTCGTGCCCCCTCACACGGAGCAATGGGCAGACGCCAAACAACACATGACTCATCCAGCAAGGCAAGGTGGGCTGTGAGCGTTGCCATCCGTGATGAATGTTGTCCATTTTAGCCCTGACATTTTCTGAACCTCGACATGTACCCATGCTGCGTGTAAGTGTCTTAAGCATGTCCCTGCCTGCTGTGGCTGTTGCCTCGTCCGTACTGACACGCACATGCCAATAAAGTCTATGCCACTCCACTGGTGTCTAACTGTGAGGTGTGGTGTTTAGATTGTCCACTCGTGTGCCACAATGAGCATCGTCCCTACACAGGGAGGAACTGACAGACGCATGTGCAATGTGGGTGTGTCCCTTTGGCAAGCTCCACCTCTGTGAGCCAGACATTGTTTTTGGATATGTGCTGAACGACATGTGCACTTACGTGACGTCAGCAATGTGAGTATGGTGTCCAACCACTGATAATGTGGAGCAATGTCATATCTCACTACAGAATGTGTACACACAGATGTGTGTGAGTAGGTATGTGACATGAAGTTCTGTTGTCACATGTGATGTAGGACACCACTCCTGGCCTGCTTTTGTTTGGGTCAGTCCTACACACAGCACTATTCAACACATGGACGTGTGCCTACGTTGGGGGGTTGTGTGATTGTTGTTGATGTGCAATGGGGACACAGCTAGTACTCACCTTCACAGTCATCCAATTGGCCATGTGTCTCAGGGATACACATGTGCATAGATGTCAGTTACCAGGGTATACCTTCATGTGCAATAATCGTCCCCACATCCAGCCATACTTCCATACGTGAGTGAACATAGTGATGACACATCTGTGTGATTTAGAATGTTTTATTCACATTCAGGTGATTGACGGAGCTGGAGCTGTACATGGCCATCCAAGCCCACATCACATGGAAGCCCAGTGGTGGGCCAACCAGAGTCCTTTGGGGATTGCACAGTGATTAGGAAGAGGGAGAGTGCAGTCAGCAGCTGGATTGCTGTGTAATTGGCCAGCGGTGAAGAAATGGCAGTCCGTATCGGGGTCCGGGTGAATGTCGCAGAGTGTTCCGGGGGTCAGTAGGAGGTATTTCCCAGGGCATGATGCATAGGTCATAACCAGGCAGGGACAGGCCATATGGCGGTGATGGATGCTACTGCCTCCTTCCTCACACAGTAGTTCCCATCCCCTTCTCACTCCCCTGATACGGGTTCTGTGTCCGGTGTGTCTGGTGTGTGTGGCGGGGTGATGGCTGCATCGCTGTGTGCTACTGACACATCAGACTGCGTAGGTGATGGGGCAGCAACACAGTGTGCCACGGACACATCAGGGGTCAGAGCTGTGTGTGTCGATGTTCCCGCTGCAGTCATCTGGGAACGGCTCAGTGGCAGCAATGGCAAGATGAAGTACTGCAGGGCATTGAAGTTCCCAGCTACTACTTGCTGGTGTCCAGCCATGGCAGACATACTTCCAGCCTGCATCTGCTCCATGGTCTCCATTGACCTCCGCATCTGTGCCAACTCTGTGCTGTCATGGCTGGTGCCTGTCTGACCTGACAGTTCTTGTATTCGATTCATGGCACCAGCGAGGTCAGCCAACGTCTGTGGCGGAGCATGGTGCTTACAGGGGGTGTCTGATAGGAACTGTACGTGGTCCCTGATGGGACTCAGACACCCACGTATGGCATTGAGTTTGGCTGCCACGAGCTTGAAACCCACCCGTAGCTGATCAGCCAACTCCACCTGGCAACCCAACACACGCCGTTGGAATTCCATGTATTGGTCGGGGGGGTCATGGGAGACAGCCGTGGTGATGTGTGTTTCCTGCTGTGTGGTCTGTGCAGGTGGTGGGGTCACCTCGAGGCAGCTGGCCTGCCCTGCTCCTGGGGGTGGGGTGCAGAGGCTGTCCATTATCCATTGGAGGGTGCTTTGACATATGTGCAGGTTGTCCTCTTCATCATCAATGATGGGAAGTGTGGTGTGCTCTGCAGGAGGTGTTGTTTGTCCCTCTGCAATGTAAAGGGGAGATGCAGGTTAACAGAGTTTCACATGTATGTTGATGATTTGCAGATGTTTCCATTCAGACTGCATGCCAATGTACATTGTGACTGTTTTGGGGGAGCTGGCTATTTGATGGCAGTCAGTGTGTTTTTCGACTACATGACGGATGTGTGGTAGTACCCGTACATTATCATCACACAGTATCAGGCAATGCCAGATGTAAGTGGACAGTTACTACGCACGAGTGGAACCTGTTGTGAGCTCTGTGCTGTGGTGCTGGTGTTGCACTTTGTACCACATTGCCGTCATTGCTGATGTTCTGTGATTGCTATGTGTGTGTGCTGCATTGTGGGGGAGTTGCCCCTGCAGCTCTGATTTCATGTAGCCTTCTCCCTTTGAGGCGGGGTTGCCTTTGAATTGTTTGCTTTTCGGGGGCTGATTTGCTTTTGACTTGGGTCATAAGTGCTCTCGGACAGATTTTGTGGCCTGGTGCATTGTTCTTCTGCTGCGTGTATTGTACGGCATGGGTTGTGGGTGCACGTGGACATGTCGGAGTGTGACCTGCTCCTTTACGGATGTGATCCTCCATGTCGATTCGTGGGCCATGTATTACTTGCATAGTCAGTGTGGGTCACAGAGCCGCTGCTTTGCTGGATTCAGCACATGTGCATGGGTCGGTTGTGATATTGGTGATAGGGGGGGCCCCTCTGTGCACATTGTGGATGGGGGCCTACTTGGCGTTTCTATGTGTGCTGCAGTGTGCCAAGGCAATCAGGGACATGTTCCTCCGTCATTGTGGGTGTGCTGTGTGCTACACGAAATTGTGCATGTGTGCCATTGTGCCCATCTCCCCCCGTCCCCCCGTCCCTAGTCGTTACTCACCCTGTTGCTGTTGGGTCAGGTCGTATCATGCTGTGTCCAGGCCCCCAATCCTGCCACCATCTCCTCACTGCTGACTGTGGCCACCATTTGCTCCAGCTCATCCAGCTCCTCCTGTGTCGCAGGACTCCCACCTCCAGTCGCCGTTGTGGCCTCCCTGTTGGTGGCGAGCTTATGTTTGGTCTGCCTTTTCAGATCTGCCAGCGCCTCTTGACCTCCTCCAGTGACCTCCTCGACACTCCGACTGCATTGACGTTGGTAACGATGGCCTGCCATATTTCGGTTTGGGTTGCCAGTGCGGCAGTGGAGGTGCCGAACAGTTGTTGTCGTGACGATGATCTGGTCTTCCTGTGGACTGAACCCCGTCTTCCTCTTCCTCTTGTCCTTGCCCTTCCCCGAATGCGGGGTTCCTGGCTGGTCCTCCGTGGGGCTTGTGGTGTTTTTCTTGTCCTCTGCACTCGGTCCGGGTGCATCCATGTTGCTACGCAGTTTGAATTGTTTTTGGGCTTTCTTTTTTCTTTCTTTTATGGTGCTTTTTCCCGCTGGACGCGTGGGATTTGCAGGCCTGTGGCTGGTGTTCACTGATTTCTGTACCGCGGTTGGCCTCCTCGCAGGTTTTTTTGCGTTCGCGTTTCGCATTTTTTAGGCGTGGCGTTGATTTTCACGCTGACATTTGACGCGTTATCTGGTGACTATCACATGCTACCGCCTTGTTGTGAATTCCACATTGACACGGGGTTATTTTCCCGCGCTAGGCTGCGATATTGAAAGTTGCGTTACGCTACTCTTGCGGTAGTAATCACACGTTCTTGTGAATATACCCCTAAGTCTTTGACATCAGCCTCTTGTGCAGAGCATGTCCAACAAGTGTCTGTGATTTCTGGGTTAATCTTGTGAAGAAGAACAGGTGTTGAAAAAAGTCTATTGCATTCAAAGAAAATTGTTTGTGCTGTATTTGCTGCTCAATATGATTTCCTAATTTATCTCCAATTCTGCTTCCAAGTAGAGATAGGCAAAGTGGTATGAAGATCATTTTCCCAAGAAAATTCCGTATTTTATTTAGGGCGATCATTCTTCGTATATTGAAGAATTGAATAAATCAAAGAGGTTTTCGGATTTGTAAATAAAAGATTAGTTAGGTTAATGGAGGGTAATGTATTTGTAAGAGAAATAGACTGCAAATGAGTGTATGATTGAGAAATGACATTTAGCAGGGCCATGAATTTATGATGAGAAGTAGATGATAGGCCAAAGATTGTTAGAGCTTGTGAAAAAAGAAATAAAAGTGTCATTATTATACAGTTGTTTGACCCAAATTAACCCCTTAGATCTCCAAGCTGGCCAGTAAATAGGCCTATTATTTGTTTGTATAAAATGATTATGCCAAATTGTAGAACCCAAAAAAGTTTCCAAATCTGTAGGGTAGCTAGGAGCAACAAAACTCAGTCATTTACAGGTGTGTCTAAAAATCGGGGTGGATATTCTTTGAAGTTTTTGCACAAAGGTGATAAATTCATAAACTGAGAAAGGAGAAAGAAACTCTTGTTCGTAGTCTACCCATAGTGGAGTGAATGAGGATGAAGACAAAATCCATTATACAGATTGTTTTAATATAAAGGCTTTATGGTATAAAGCAAATAATGGGAAATATACTCCTTCCCCTGCTTTAGGGTGCTTCAATTTAGATAATTACATGCAAGGTTTTTTATTATTCCAGAAAGAAGAGAAGAAAATATAGTACATTTTCATATATGATTTAAGCGGAATATTTAATGGGATGTTAGAAATTGAGAAAGCAGAAATATCTGTAAAGATAAACAAAGGACGAACATACACAAGAGCTTGAAGAGTGGCAGGTTTATTTGCCAAAGAACTGCAGTTGAGACAGCTCGCAGTAAAGACAGCCTTTATATACAGTTGTGGAACCTTCGGACATGTTCATCATTAACATCAGCACCGTGGCGTGAGCATTTCACAAATATATCTACGTGTACATTTGCTTTATACGTGATCGCAGTGAAGCACATGATCGTGCTAATATTAGCCAATTTTCTATGCTACTGCCTCCTGACCTACAGTTTGAGCCTGTTATCTTGGTTTTTGTCAAACGAGCATTGTTTGATCTAGTCAGCAGATGCCCGTTCCTTCTGCTTTCTAGCACAATTTCCTCACATGATATTTGCCATGAACAAACACTTGATCCGAGCAGAGAAGATTGACATGTTCAAATTAAAATGGTATTTCTAAGAATCAACTTGCTGAACTGGCTTTTGTACACAAGTGAAGGTTAGTGAGCTATTTCTCAGAATTTAGCAAGAACCGGCAACTGACACGTACACAGGTACATTTTAAATCCATTAGTTTCTTTTTGTGTAACATTTGTGTAACATAGAGCTGTACCTGATAAGTGAGCACATATTATTTCTTAAGCAGGTGATACACAGAAATTTATGCAAAACTATGGTCCACTTTAATTTATCCATTCGCCAAAAGAGCTAATTAATTTTTTTTCATCCTTTGAACCTTAGTTTAAAATAATTTCATCATAAGGCATGTCAGTATTTAATAATTATATTGTCTATTCCTTTCATTGTCAGAAATGTCTATCTGCATGAATTCTCTCTGGGAATAAACAGCGGTGCAGCGGAACTGATAAACCAATACTTATATATTAGGAAAAAAATTATTATTAGTCCCTATCTGTGAGTCCTTAATCTCTACAATTTTTTATTTCTTTTATTGTCAAACCAATACTAACTCCAAAAGTGGTTGTAAAAATGTATATTTTATCTGATTTTAACCAAAAGACACATAAAGACAAATATACAGAAATACAAAAATACATACACATATATATACATAAACAATCTTTCCTGCCTGTTATATTTATATACGGATGCAACCGCAACGTAATTCTAGAAAAGCCATCCGTAACAAAAAGAGGTTGTCCTATACACATTTGAGGGGATACTTCGACCCTCAACCTGTTTTAAGGAACATGTACACGATTTTTTTAACATTAATCAAAGTCTGACGGACTCCGTATTGTAGGGTCGACGCGTTTCGGCCCATTCATTTGGGCCTCATTAGGACGGGAGAGGCAAGAAATGGAGATGCCTACAAACAATTATTGTAACAAATCAGTAATGGTTGAATATAAACAATATATACAAGGATTAAACTCAAGCGAGCATGACAGCGGTTGTGCCTTAGAACCTTATACCCTCGGTTGCTTCAGCCAAAAACACCGACTTAGATATAGTGTGTGGAAAAGTAGAGAACACAAAGCCAAAGACACCAAATGGTCATAACAAGCTTGGTTATTACTGCATACCATCACCAGTGCATAAAAAATAAAAATTAGAATGTGTCTGTTCAACTCTTAACTAAGTTACTGACCCGGGAAAATGTAAGGTGGAATCTTCAATAATGCTTCCAAAGAACAAAAATAGTGGGGGGGGATGACTCCTCCTAAGGTCTTCCTTAAGATCACTGTGTACTAAACGATAAACCAAAGGAAACATACAAGACTCATACAGGCTGTTGAGTGCTGAGAATCCTCAGCAATAATCTCAAAATTAAACAAACTGACCTTTGTCCACAGTTAGAGTGCAGCCTGCTACCTTAATGGAAATAATCTGCTGCTATGGATCGTCAAATCCCATATGTCGAGGCTGCACGGGGAAACCAAAAAATGGCAATAACTAAAAGCACCGGCATTGGTTCAACAGTAAAATAAAGAATCGGAGACCTACTTACTGGTGAGCTTAAAAGGCCATCAAAAAACTGATCCTATGCGTATGCGGAACCATTTACTTATTCAATCAATCATTCAATCAATCACGCGTTTGTTAAGTGCTACTACTCACCCGTGAGGGTCTCAAGGCGCTGGGGGAGGGGGGTTTCGCAGGTTCCAGTCCATCAAGGAGGGGGTCTGTCGAAGAGCCAGGTTTTGAGGTTTCTTGTGAAGATGGGGAGAGATGTTGTCTGTCTGAGGTGGAGAGGGAGGGCGTTCCAGGCTCTGGCCGTGATGAAGGAGAAGGAGCGGCCGCCTGATCTGGTCTTTCTGGTGTGGGGGACCACGGCGTAGGAGAACTGGGCTGATCGTAGGGTCCTTTGGGGTGCGTGGAATTTGAGTCGGTTGTTCAGGTATGCTGTTCCGGTGTCGTGGAGGGCCTTGTGAGCGTGGGTAAGCATCTTGAAGGTGACTCTAGCTTCGATGGGGAGCTAGTGGAGTGTGCGCAGGTGCTGGGAGATGTGGCAGTGTCTTGGCAGGTTGAGGACCAGTCTTGCGGCGGTGTTCTGGATGTTCTGTAGCTTGCGTGTGAGGTTTTTGTTTATTCCGGCGTAGAGTGCATTGCCGTAGTCGAGTCTGCTGGTGACCAGGGCGTGAGTGACGGTCTTTCTGTGTTCGAGGAGGATCCATTTGAAGGTCTTGCGTAGGAGGCGGAGGGTGTGGAAGCAGGAGGACGAGACGGCGTTGATCTGGCTGTCCATTTTGAGTTCGGAGTCCAGGATGATTCCCAGGGTCCGTGGGGGTGGGCGGACTTCCAAGGGCAGGGGGCCACCAGGTGTCGTTCCAGGCATCGGGGTGTGGGCCCATGATGAGTACTTCTGTTTTGCTGGTGTTTAGTTGAAGGCAGCTGTTTTTCATCCATTTTGCGACGGCTTCCATGCCTTCTCAAAAATTGTGTCTGGCGGTGTTGGGTTCGTTGGATAGGGAGAGGATGAGTTGGGTGTCGTCTGTGTATGACACAATGTTGAGTCCATAGGTTCTGACGATGGGGACGAGCGGAGCCATGTAGACGTTGAAGAGCGTAGGGCTGAGGGATGACCCCTGGGGGACTCCGCAGGTGGTTGGTGTAGTGTCCGAGAGGAAAGGGGGGAGTCTTACCCGCTGCGTTCTGCCGGAGAGGAAGGAGCGGATCCAGTCGAGGGCCTTGTCTTGAATCCCTGCGTCATGGAGTCTGCGTATTAGGGTGCAGTGAGAGACTGTGTCGAACGCCGCTGAGAGGTCTAGGAGGATGAGGGCTGCTGTTTCTCCTTTGTCCAATAGGGTGCGGATGTCATCTGTTGCGGCGAGGAGGGCGGTTTCCGTGCTGTGGTTTTTTCTGAAGCCGGATTGGGAGGAGTCGAGGATGTTGTGCTCTTCGATGAATGTGGCGTGTTGGCTGTTGATTGCTTTCTCTATGACTTTCGCTGGGAAGGGGAGCAGGGAGATGGGTCTGTAGTTTTTGAGGTCGGTGGGGTCCGCCGAGGGTTTCTTGAGGAGGGGGTTGATCTCGGCGTGTTTCCAGTCGTCGGGGAACAATGCGGTTGCCAGGGAGCGGTTGATGGTGTGGTGGAGCATGGGTGCGATGGTATCCGTGGCTCTGTTAAAAATGTGGTGGGGGCAGGGGTCCGTGGGGGCCCCACAGTGGATTGAGTTCATCGTCTTCAGTGTGTCTTCGGTGGTGAGGGCTGTCCAGTTGTCGATCGTTGGCTTCATGGTGTCAGGGGTGGTTGGTGAGGGTTCAGTGTGTTGGTTGTCTTCATCGAAGTTGTCGTAGATGCTCTTGATTTTGTGGTGGAAAAAGGTGCTGAGTTTGTCGCAGAGGTCTTGTGAGGGTGGGATGTCGGTGGACTCGCTGGTAGGTTGGGCGAACTCCTTGATGATGTTGAAGAGTTCTTTGCTGTTGTGTGCGTGGGTGGAGATTCTGTCTTCGATCGCTTTTTTCCTTGTTTTTCTGATGAGTTGGTGGTGGACTTTGGTGGCAGCTCTGAAGTTGTTGTGGGCTTCTGTGGATTTGGTGTTCCTCCAGTCCTTTTCGAGGCGGCGGCAAGTGCGTCTGGACTCTCAAAGTGTGGTGGTAAACCATCTAGCTTTCTTGGCGTGGGTGTTGTTGTTTTTTTTTAGGGGGGCTAAGGTGTTGGCGCTGTCAGTGATCCATCTGTGCAGAGTTCGGGCTGCGGCGTTGGGGTCGTCGTTTTCTGCTACGGTCGAGGTGGAGTTGCTGAGTGATGAGGTTAGCTGGTCGTCGGTGATTCTGGTTCAATTTCTTCGTGGGAGCAGGTGCTGGTGTCTGTGGATGGTGGGTGTTCTGAAGGTGAAGTGGACGCATCAATGGTCGGTCCGTGGGAGTTCGGTGATGTGGCTGAAGGTGATGGAGTTTCCTGTTGTGAAGAGGGGGTCGAGGGTGTGTCCTGCTGAGTGCGTGGGTTCGGTCACGATCTGGCGGAGTCCAATGTTGTGGAGGTTATCCAGGAGGGATGTGGTGCTGGGGTCCTGTTGGTTGTCGAGGTGGAAGTTGAGGTCTCCCAGCAGGGTGTAGTTGGTGGATGCAATGGCCTGCGGGGAGATGATGTCCGTGATGGATTCTGCAAAAGGTCCGCGGGGTCCAGGGGGTCGGTAGATGAGGGTTCCTCAGAGAGTGGTGGTGGGGCTGGCCAGTATCCTGAAGTGAAGGTGTTCCATCAGGTCTGTGGGCTCGTCGGGGAGTGTGCTCAGGCGGAGAGTGGATTTGTGGACGCTGGCGATTCCTCCTCCCGGGCAGTTGGGGCGGTCCTCCCTGGAGATCTTGTATCCTTGGGGGATGGCGATGGCGATGTACGGTCCCGAGGAGTTGTTGGTCCATGTTTCGGTGAGGAACGCTATGTCCGGGGTGGTGCTGTCGAGGAGGTCCCAGATTTTGGTGGCATGTTTGTGGAGGGATCAGACGTTGAGGAGGATGCATTGCAGGGTCTTCGGTTCAGGTGTGTTCTTGCGGGTGGGTTGCGCTGGGTCCGTGGTCTTGGCAGTGCTGCAGGTGTGCCGGCAGCGGTGACAGCTGAAGGGTCTGTGGGTGTCGGCCGGTGACGCTAGCTTGCAGTTGTTGTTGCTGCCTGGGTTGAGGGCGTGGAGTGCCGCCGGGTCGTAGCGTTGGCGGTGCGGAGATCCAGGGTTCCTGGTGCTGGTCGCGGTCGGGTCACGGACGGGCGCAGACAGGCTTGCCTTTGGCGTGCCTTCGGCGTGCCAGCACATACGAGAGTGCAAGTGCAGGGGCAGGCCTCACTTATTAATGGTGGTTCTGCGAGGGAGGGGGAGCAATTTCACTGACAATGAGTCAGTGGTCTTGCTCGTCTGTCCCCACAGCGGCTGCCATTAAGTCGGGGTCGAGGAGGGCTGGACAGCTGGGAGCAGGATTGGTCGCGCTGGTCATGCTGGGGGGGAGGGGCCGCGGGGGCAGCAGCGGCGGGGAAAAACGGGCGGGAAAGGAGGAATAAGAGGTGAAAAAAGGAGAAAAAGAGTGAAATAAGGCAGAGAGCAGGGAAAGCACAGAAAGCAGAAAAGTGCAGAAACGATTTGAAAAAGGGTGAAAAACAAGTGAAAAACGGACCGGACAGCGGAGTGAGACAAAGGAGAACAGAGGTCCACTGGACCACCAGGGAGGCTAAGGGAATAAGGAAATAAGTGAAAAAATGAGAGAAGGCAGAAAAAGTGCAGAACAGAAAAAGACAGAGGGAGAAGCAAAAACAAGTGAAAAAAACGGAAAGGAGAGCGGAGCGAGGCAAAGGAGAACAGGGGTCCAGAGGACCACCAGGGATGAGGCACATGTGATCCTGCGGGTGGAGGAGGGCCTCGAACACCAGCACACACGAGAGTGCAAGTGCAGAGGCAGGCCTCACTTAATGGTGGTGCTGCGAGGGAGGGGGAGCAATTTCACTGACAATGAGTCAGTTATTCCCGCGGCATCAGCGCCAATTGAGAAACGGTTCCCGCGGCGTCCTCCGTGTCGAGTTCCGATCGCGTGGAATCGCGCATGAATTCAGCAGTTACTGTTGCATCAGTATTCGATCCCCATAGTGAACCACCTATAGCCATGTGCCGGAATCCCTGTGTGTCTCAAAACCTATATTATGTATTGACATGTGTGATTGGTTTTGTGCTCTATTTGTTCGTATAGATTTATAAGGTGAATGAATCCCCTAATTTTGTTCTGGACGTCACATATGCAGAAAAAGTTGAGTACTCGTTTGCGGTAGTCTTTTCTTCTTTATTTGAAGACATGTGCAAGGACAAAGAACAGCTGACACGTGTTTCGCCCAGGGGCCAGCAGGCCAGGGCTTTCTCAAGGCTGATTGGGAGAAGGGAGTGATAAATATAGAAGAAATCGACATGTCATAGGGTGGTGAACGGACAGAGAGAAATCGAGAGGTAAGTCAGACACAGGTGAAGAGAGGGGAGAAAGAAAAGGAAATATACGGAGAGAAATGGTTAGTGAGAAGAGGGAGAAAGGTTTGAGGAATTGTTAGTGACACCCAATAAAACACATTGTGTATGAGGATATGATAAAAAGGAAAAAGGGATAAAATGCAAACGGAGATATTTATGTCATATCAAAAATCATAAGTGAGCAATCAAATAATCACATGAATAAAGATGAAAAATGAAAAACGAGGAACCCCTCAAATGGGTACATGAACACAGAAAAAGACAGAACCACATTTAAGTCATGTCCAGCTTAGTCATGAGTAAACAAAACCACATTAAAGTCATGTCCAGTTTTGTCACAAAAAAAGGTAACCAAATAAACAAAAATATACTCAGGTAGGTACATTGAAACAGGGAAAATGTGCATACATCAAGGTAACTGGGTGACATACTTAGCGTATGCGTATTAGGTACAAAGGGTAGCGTAGTACCTTGCATACAGTTAATTCAGCATATAGAAACTGTTTCAAAAGGTCATTTGCCCACACCATGCGAGATATGTGTGGACATAGTGAAGGACGTACAGAACCATAATGACAATTAGTAAAAATGTTCCTTTTAAATCTCGGGAACAAGTTGAGTTCAACTTACTAGATCAATCTCTGTTAGTTGGTTGAGTTACAATATGTGAAGTTTAGAGATCAGTGTGTGAGCGGAAAAGGCGAGAAGGGGTCGAAAAGACAGCCAAACACCAATGATAATTAGGTAAAGCGTAATCGCATAAGGAAGAGATGGGGGTGTCACATGTGAGAGATGCACGCGGGGAGCAGTAGTGAGGCAAGTTAGATGAGAACCATAGTGGAGATCTATACTAATGGATAAGCCAGAAGGTGCCGTTGACGGTCCGCTAAAGTGGACATTCATGAGCCTTGTTGAGTCAGTTTAGGAGCGGGTAGCAGCAGTGGAGCAAGAGATGGAGGACCCAAATGGGAGATCTATATTGGGGATAAGTCATGGTATCAAGGTCAGTTACAGTGAGACCAAAAAGATATATAAGGTATATATCTATCACAAGAGGTAAAGAAAACGGGGAAGAGTGGTAATGGATACGGAGGTCAGGGGTTGGGAGGGTGCCAAGAAAAAGGTTGTACGAGTCACAGTAATGACCATCTATTAGGCTCAGATATTGAGTTGAAGTCAGGACCCGGGTACGTGGTCCGAATGCGTAATTGCAAAGAGAGGCAGCAGAAATCGGAAAATATCGTGGTGGGAAGGGTCGCATTTGTGAAACTAGAAGGGCGGATGCGATATAACTATACCCGGTCTAGAATGAAGGGCCGTCCGAAAAGATCTAGTAGTGAGAGTAAATTGCTGAGATCAAAACAGAGAAAAGAGGTAGTTAGAGATGTTATTAGGGACCTGAGATAATAGAAAGAAAATCTGTGTGAAATGTTGTAATATGATGGAAGTCAGGCTAGGATTTGGGCGAGTAAATCATAAGTGGTGGTTTGAATGATAGGTGGTAGGTCGGTGCAATCAGTGTAAATTACACAAGACGATTAACAGTTCATTCACTTGAGTAGTATAAGCGGATACCATTCATCCCCATTCATGTCCTTAAAAGTGACAGGTCCCCCCTCTGGTCCCCCGCCCCCTCGCTGTGTCCCCAAAAGTGACATGTGTGTCCTTAAAAGTGACAGGTCCCCCCTCCCCTAGCTGTGTCCTTAAAAGTGGCGCGTGTCCTTAAAAGTGACAGGTCCCCCCTCCCCTCGCTGTGTCCTTAAAAGTGACGCGTTTCCTTAAAAGTGACAGGCCTCAAGCCCGTGGGAATACAAGGGTGTGGCACCGTGTATGTGTCAGAGTGTGAGCATCATGAGATGTCCATCTTGTCCAAGGGGCGGTCCTAGGGGCGGTGTTGTTTCTGGAGACAGCAGCGAGCCAGAGCCCTATGACGCCTCTAAGGCATTGTTGATGTGTAGAGGGTACGCCCCCTTTTAGGACCTGTTTAGGATACATATAAGGCATCCTTAAGAGCGTTGTACAGCAAGCAGCCGCCTGAAGACGAGAAGGTTCCCATAGCAAAATGAAGAGATACAGCTCTCTTGTGAAGAGACCTATGTGGGGTGGCTCCCAACAACCTATCAGTAGATATTACCGCAGCTTACCAACTCTGGTAATGGACGAGAATGCTCAGCAAGAAACACCTAAGGATATGGGCTGCGACATTACTGGTTTTGGTAATGGCCTGTGTCGGGGGGTGCAAAAACTCAGTCTCAAGGAGTGCGTATGCAGGTTGTCGCCGGTTAAGGACGCCCACAGAGAGAGTGAGGGCTCTGGTAGTGGCAGCTTGTTTGCCGGCCCCAGTTTCGTGGATATGGAGGAAGCTGAAGAGGCTGTAGCACCTCCTAACACCCCCGTCTATGAAGCCCTGGCCCTTCAGGAGGATACGGATGCTGATGATGTTGTGCTGCAACCATCGGGTACAGTCGCCGAAGATGTTGGGGCAGCGCAGGACATTAGCGACTCTCAAGATTTCAGAGCCTCAGCAGAGGCCGTTGAAAATGCAGAGGTTAGTAAAAAAATGTTATGCTCGGCAGTTACAAAAATGAGGTATTTTATTTCTTCAGCTATTGGCATATCAATCTTTCTTTTTTTTTTTGTCCCTAGAGCGTAACACCAGCAGGATGCACCTACTTCATAATGCACTATGCTAAAGAGCTTGTAGCACCTCCTAACACCCCTGTCTACGAAGACATGGACCTTCAGGAGGATGCGGCTGCTGCGGAGGTCGTGTTGCAACAGCCCGGTACAAGCGTCGAAGATGACGGGGCATCGCAGGACATTAGAGGCGACTCTCAGGATTTCAGAGCTGCCGCAGAGGGTGGTGAAAATATGGAGGTTAGTATGAAAATGTTATGCCCCCTGCATCTATATTACGATGTATTTTATTTCTTCAACTAATGGTCTGTCAATCTTTCTTTTTTTTGAACCCTAGATAGAAGCCCCAAAAAGAACGGCTGGAGCCTGGCGACCTGCAAAAGCGAGCAATGTAATCTTTAATTGTCTGTGGTGTTCAAAACAGGCTGAAAGCTCAACGTGCCAAAACAGCGAGGGCTGCGACAAATGTGTATGCGGTTCTAAGAGCGGCGCGTGTGAAAAAGATGAAGATGAAGGATTGTCCTTCTTTGAACGGCGTGGAGTTAAGGGTTTCACAGCGACTGTAGTACTAAACTGTGTCAAACGTGACTATTACAGTCTTTGTCACGGCCATCAAATGAGCGATCCACAGCAGGCGGCTCACGAATGTTTGTGCGAATCATACAGAGCAAGAACAATACGCTATATTTGTGGTTTGTTAGACCCGTACAAGTTGTATAAGCTGCTAAGGGTGGTGTACGGCCTGCACCCTGAAAAGAAAACTGTACACCCCGATATGTTGAGGATCTTGACATCTGCACTCAATGAGATCCAATACGCCTATGACCCGAGCGTAAAACTACCTGAAATGCAGGAGATGTGCCCGACTCTTGATAGAAAGCTGCTACAAAGACTCGTAGAAAGGCGTATGTGTAACTTGTATAAAAAAAATAGTCTCAGGGGGGCTTTGGCCCCCCGAAGACTATTTACCTAAGTTCTTATGTAACGTTACAGGATAGCGTGTATTTAGAACAAACAAGCGGAATGTTACAACGCGAGGTGGCTATGTGTTAATACGTACTTATGACGTTTGCTATGAAAATGTAAAGTATCTTTTGCTTAGGTCTTGGTAGTATTGTTTATTTGTTTTTTAATAAATCGCCCTTACACAAAACAATCGTCTTTCATTTCATTAATTGTACCGGATGCTATCATGTCGGGGGCTATGTTAAGAAAACTTTATTATGATACAAGCGGGGTTGGCAGCTTTGGAAGTGTCGAAGCCCTATACAGAAGGGCTGCAGATGAAAACGAGCCCGTAAGCAGAGACCTGGTCAAGACATGGCTATCAGGAGAGGAGGCGTATTCGCTCCATAAACCGGCCAGAAGACGTTTTAAGAGACGTCCTACAATCGTTAATGCTCAAATAGATTATCAGTGGCAAGCTGACATAATCAGCCTTCAAGATATAGCAAAACATAACAACGGCGTTTGTTATATATTAACAGTCATAGACGTGCTGTCCAAGTACGCCTACGCAGAACCGTTAAGCGATAAAAGAGGGGCCAGCGTCACGGCCGCTTTTAAAGCCATCTTCGAGAAGGGCAGGGTTCCTCAAAAACTACAAACAGACGCCGGTAAAGAATTCTTAAACAAGACATTTCAGAAATTATTAAACAACCACGGTGTTCAACATTTTGTAACACACACGGAGGTGAAAGCAGCGGTTGTAGAACGGTTTAACAGAACTTTAAAGTCTAAGATGTGGCGGTATTTTACGGCCAACAACACCTACAGATACGTGGATGTTCTACAGGCTTTTTTAGATGTGTATAATGCCAGTTATCACCGGACCATCAAAACATCACCCGCAGAGGTGACTCCTAGTAATTCTTTAGCTGTTTGGCGAACGGTGTACGGGCATAATTTTGCTACAAAGGTGAAGAAACCTATTTTTAAAAAAGGCACGCATGTGAGGATTTCAAAATTGAAAGGGGTCTTTACGAAGGGCTACCGCCAGACTTTTAGCGACGAAATATTTATAGTGGATAATGTGGAGCTTAAAGAAGGGCTGTATATTTACAGTTTAAAGGACTACGATGGGGAAGCTGTATCGGGGGTGTTTTACAAGGAAGAGTTACAAATGGTACCTGATGATCCGAACAGGGTGTATAGGGTTGAAAAGGTTCTGAAAAGGAAAGGTAGGGGGCTAGCAGCCAGGCATATGTCAAATGGAGGGGATGGCCGGAGAAATTTAACAGTTGGGTGTTGGCCAGCTCCCTGAAGGGTGTGTGAGCTAAGGACCGTCTAAAATCCTCTAATAAGATGGAGACAGCCCCCTTTTATATCACCTTACCATCCAACGCTTCTAAGGGCATGTTCCCCGACAACCAGATTTCTAATTACACCGTGAAACTGGCTAAGCCTGTGGACCTGAAAGGGGATTGGGAGGTGGCCCTAACAGAAATCCAATACCCTAGAACATGGAATACATTCACACAGGCCGAGGCAAAGTTTTACATAAAGCGTGAGCAGGATCCAGTGAGCATGCACGACAGCATTCCACACGGTTACTACCCAACCGTTTTAAGTGTTGTCGATGCTGTCAACAAAGCCATAGACAGCATCGAAGCATATCCGAATACGCATCTGTCGTTAGATAACGTCAGAAGGAAGGTATTTCTTAAAGCACCAAGCCGTACCACGACGTTTAACTGCTCCGGTAAATTAAGAAGGGTTTTAGGCACCGTGCTGCATGCGAAAAGTCCGATGGAGCAGGATCACACATGCCCCGATATTAACGGTGGGTTCTATACGCTCTATGTGTATAGCGACATTGTAGAGGCCCAGAGGATCGGTGATAGTTATTCGCCGCTGTTAAGATGGGTCCATGTACAGGGTGAAAATAATACGATGGTTAATATTCAATTTAACAAACCCGACTACGTCGCAGTTTCTAAAAACCATTTTGACACTATTTCAATTATGATCTACGATGATCAGTCTGAGCCGGTGGCCTTTAAATACGGGAAAGTTATTGTTAAGCTTCATTTAAGACCGAGACACGACAGCGGTTATTAACCAGGCATCATGGTGGTCGTGAAAACATACGGGGACCCGTCTATGTACAGGGACTATTACAGAAACCAAGCCGGATATGGAGATCCGCCGTACTTTCAAGGGTCGCCGGTTATGTATGGGGCTGGTTTAGGGGGCTTCTTCAGGAGCCTGTTTAGAAGAGCTATGCCGTTCTTGAGAAGAGGCTATGAAATTGTAAAACCGCATGTTAAGACGGCTGCTACATACATTGCCCATGATGTTGTTGGGTCTGTTACTTCGGCGGTTGCAGAGCGCATGAACAAACAGCCGCAAGAAGGAGCGGGGCTGTTGTACAAGCCGCGCGCGAGTGTTAAAAGGAAGCGTCGGTCTTCGAGACGCAGGGGTCCACCGGTCCCCTATAAAAAAGGAGGAGTTCTTCAAAACGTCCTCAGAAAAGAAGAACTCCAAGACGGAAGAGAGCTGCGAAGAAGAGAAACGGCTCTAAAGTCAATATTTTTTAAAGCATCGTAAACTAAACCATGGCCTTCGTACACTGTGCATCTGGCGAGTGCGCCAAATCCGAGTTAGACTTGTTTACTCTAAAACCAACGCAGACAAGCATCGAAAACAGCTTCTTCATGGAGGTATCGCCTTTAGCCGCCTTGACACCGCTGGCCCCTATAGAGTTTTTTGTGTCAGGGTCCACGGATATGTATTTGGATCTCAACAACACGCTGCTGCATCTTATGTGTAAAATCGTAAAAGCGGATGGGTCCGACATAGCAGCAGACGCTCAAGTGGCAACGATCGCTTACCCCCTAGCGGCCATGTTTAATCAGGTGGACATCACCCTGGGCGATCGACTCATCACACAGAACGATAACATGTACGCCTACAGAGCCTACCTCGAGAGTATTCTAAATTACAGTAGCGACGCCCTTGACACGCAGCTTTCAGCGGGTCTCTTCTACAAGGATACATACGGCCAGTTTGAAACCACGGCTCTGGACGGTGCCAATCATGGTTTTGTAAAAAGAGCAAGGTTTGCAGCAGGCAGTCGCAACTTTGACCTCCTGGGCCGCATACATTCAGATCTCTTCTTCCAAGATAAACTGCTCATCAATGGTATTGATCTTAAGATCAAGCTCACACGCAACAAGGACTCATTCTGTCTCATCAGCGGGGATGCGGACCAGTACAAGCTGGACATCCTGGCCGCGAGCCTGTTTGTAAAGAGAGTGAAAGTGTCCCCGAGCGTCAGATTAGCGCACGCCGACGCTTTGCAAATATCAAACGCCAAGTACGCTGTGGAAAGAGTAGCTCTGAAGGTGTTCAGCATCCCAGCAGGTACCCGTTTAACCCAGCAGCAGAATTTATTTCTAGGGCAACTACCCAAACTCATCATCATCGGTTTTGTGGACAATACAGCATTTAGCGGCACCTACGCCTTAAACCCCTTCAATTTTAGACACTACAACATCAACTACGCGGCGCTGGTCCACGAGGGCACTGTGATTCCTGCAAAACCCTACACCCCTAGTTTTATAACCTCCAACTACATCAGGGAATATCAGGGGTTGGTTTCAATAACCGGGAAGCATCTAAGGGACTGCGGTGTAGCTGTGTCAAGAGAAGGCTATGGGGCCGGGTACACGTTGTTCGCATTCGACCTGACCCCCGACATGGAAGACGGCGATCACTACAACCTTGTCAAAAACGGAAATCTAAAAGCTGAAATACGATTCAGTAATCCGCTACCGGCGAATGTGAACATGGTCGTATTCTCGGTATTCGACAGCATCATTCAGATCAACCACGCAAGACAGATTTTGTTTGACTATCTTTAAAACATTTTGTGAAATGGACACTGTGCAGATACGATCGTTCTTAAGCAGGCATAAAGACGCTAGGAAATACTTTTTAGGTGTTTTCCCTAGCGATGGGTTACCCCCTGAAATAGGGTTAGAAAGACCCCGCACCCTAGTCTTTAACACCGACCCGCATGACAAGAGCGGAACACACTGGGTGGCCTTGTTTATAGACAGTGACAAGGTTATATTGTTTGACAGTGCCGGTGAATTCCCCGAACACCGTATCTATACACCCCCTATATTCAAGTTTGTGAAAAAAGCCGCTGCGCGGTTGGAGTATAACAAGCTGAGGGTCCAGGATTCCATAGCCATTACATGTGGTGAACATTGTATTTATTTTATCAGTAAAATGTCTGAGGGTATGTCGTTTAGAAATTTCTTAAATCTATATTCGCGTGACCTTGTTAACAATGACAGTATAGTTGTGAAATATGTAAAAGAAAACAGTGGTCTCGGTCAGACCTGTGAAACCCGAATATGTCGCTTGTCAAAATTGTAAGTCCGTGGGACATGTGTATGTTTAATGATGAACGCCTAAAATAAAGACATTATTTTTTTTAAAAATACGGTATTCAGACTTTGTATTTCTATGCTACCACATACAACATAATTAAAACATTTTAAAAGACAACAGAGGCAGGTTGTAAAGTTATAAAACAAAAGTGTTTTATTACAAACATCTATGCAGGGGTGTATTACATCGACAACCAATGCTCAAGAAACATAAGAAGAAGAAGAAAAATCAGACGCTGCTATACGCGTAATAGTCACATTTTATTAAAAAACAATAAAAAGTCTGAAGAAACATCAGGGTGTAAGCCAGGTACTTGGTTTGAACAATGTCTTTTTTCGAGGTACAACCATCGTTGCAGGGATAGTCCAGGAGGGGGATAGCCGTGGAACGTCAGAGCCTGTTGGTGATGGGTGTACGGGGGCTTTCAAATTTTCAAGCAAACGCCGGTGCTCGTTATTACCCACGAGCGTGGAAGGGATGTTGAGTTCAGCAGCGGCTCGTAGAAACGCATCCCAACCACGCGGTGCGTTTTGAGGCGTTATGATTTTGGGGTGCGTGAGACCTTTGACTAGATCGTACATGTGTGACCCTGCAACCGGCTGGCCCTTGTAGAGAAATTCGCCTCGTTCATTCCAAGATGTTAGGTCTTTAGAAGTTGCAAGTTTACTCATCAGCATTTGCGCGGCCCCCCTGTGTCTTTGACTTATATTTTTTAAGAGATCGGTAACAAAGGCATCTGAGGGTGATGCAAGGTCCTGTGATGGCTGCAGGGGTTGAGGGACATTTGGAGGGGCGGCTGGTTGTTCAGAGTCCGGGGCGTATAGAGTCAGCTTATTTTTCTCGGTATTCCATTGGTTGTAGTAACTTAAAAAGTTTTTAAGGGTGCTGGTGTAAAGGTTCGCCTTGTCGTAGGGGTTTAGATCGGTTCGGTTCAAAATGTCTTTCATTTCAGCATCCAGACGCATAGTCTCATTTCGGCGTATATCCCAGGCGTTGTCCTTTGAAGAGCCCAGCTGGTCCATTTGCTGCCTCGGAACCAAATACATCTTGGTGGCATGCTCCATTACTGTCCCGAGAGGAGGCTCGTAATTATGGGTATAGCTATGCCCAGCAAAGAGCCTATAAAACCTCCAGACTGTTTCACCAGTTTCTTCTTGGTAATGAGTGAGGCCCTTTTATTACTGAGCTTCTTGATAAGAGACCTCTTCTTCTTCAGAACCTGTAACTGACTCCTTGATATAGGGACGTTGCCTTTTAGGGTATTTAGGGCAATTTCAGAAATGGCAGACACTAAGTCGTCAGAAGCAGCGCACAGGATGGTCTTTCGGTGCTGGGGACTGGCTGTAACAAGCATTTTCAGGAGAGCTAAATTGCGACGTAGGCGGGCCGACATGGTCAACACCTTGTATTATAAGGGGTAGGATTGTAAATGTCTCTAAAAGTCATCAGCGCTGCTTTTTATAAGCACGGGCCTTGGGCTTAGGGGTGTAAGCGACTGGTAGATCTGGGGCAAATATATCAGCCCTAAGTCTATAGTCTTCTAGAGTTTCATTTTTTAAGTCAACCAGCAGGTAGCCGTGGGGTTTTGCTGTAGCGTCGTTAAAGGCCTCCATGAAGAAGTGTGTGTTTCCTGGGTACATCTGTTTAGCTATGACTGATATTTGTTGTTTGTCCCGGGGTTTTTAAATAAAACAAGGTATGAAGCGTTGAGAGCTATAGACCTGCTGTTCTTGCCCTTGTAAAACAAGTTCTGCACAATGTAGCAGATGCTTAGATTACGATGATGCGAATATTGAGTAAAAGCTCTCTCTAACTCCGGATGATCCCCACCTTCACGCATAAGTTCATCGACAATTATCATGTTTACAAGGGACGGTGGCAGTAACTCATCATCGTTGAGATTATCTGGTATGCCTTCTATAAATCTGATATGGGGGAAACGACTGGCCAGGTCGGTATAAAGAGCTTGCCAGCATGAATAAAGCCATACAATGTTATTAGGGGTTTGGGATAAAACATCGGCAGCATTTTCTAAGAGCTTTTTTATAAAGTAGCTCTTACCACAGTTTGAGGGCCCTGCTAACACGCATGCAAATGAATGCTGTAATCTGGTGTCCATGGTGTGGGGTCTGTATCTCTAATGAGGCTAATAACCATACGGCAGTGTTTTATAGTCAGCAGTCAGGACCCTTTTATCAAAAACAACGCGTAATGTTTTATGTAAGGGTTGGGTTGTAATTTCCCACTTCTTTTTGGACCTGACTATACACGGCTGGTTCACAACTATGGTTTTAGCATTTTCACAATTGTCGGAGGCAGCGTATTCGTGCACCAGATTCTTCAGACTGTCAAAATTGATTTTTAGGGTGTTGCTGACATTTAAGGTTATGCCTTTGACCTTCATACACACTTTGTTCTTGTTTGTGCGGTAGGGGTAGGTTTTAGGTCCGGATGACACGTATTCTATTATATGCTCATCCTTATCGAGTTCGCTGGTCAAATTACCCAGATAATCCCCAAGAGGAGGGTCTTCATCCCCTGGTTTACTCAGAAAAATCACTGAGTCGGTATCGTGATACAAGCAGCGGTCCTGGAGTTTGTCCATAACCTTGTAAAGTTCTAGACGGGCGTGGGCGGTGGTGAAGCACGCTATGAAGATGGTGATGTTGTTACACGTTATGGGGTACGCTTTTGTGTATTTCCAACACACAGCTGCGGTCTCGTCATCGATAAACCCGCAGCTGGACACCTCGTAACATGGGGCAAACAGGTACTTAAACAGCTCATCAGGATCGGTTATTAAGGTCGTATTTGACAGGTTTGTACGCTGTGCGAATTTTCCCCATAAGGAGTTGAGGCAGAGCTTGGCTAACTGTCGGCGGGCAGGGTTGACCTCTATCAACTGGGGTCGTAAATGGATACCTTCGTGAGCGTAGTAGTCATCGATGTATTTCTGCTTTGCATCCTGACTAGTACACCATTCGGGATACCCTGAGGCCTCCTGCTTGTCTCTGAGAAACATATTAATGTATGGGGCAAAGAGGCGTGTCATGGTCCTCTGAAAATGCCATACCTCATGTATCCTACCGAGCCTGTAACCTTTCTCTAAGGCCGCTTCTACCTCGATGCTGCACCAGGTCCCTGTGAGCATCCTTTGTTCATCGGTGTGTCTACAATCGTCAACCTCTTTAAGCACTGCACATGTGCGACAGAGGGGGAACAACAGTTTACCATCGACTCGGTATGGTAACACCGGAAAGTAAAGCTGTCGTGGAGGATAGATTTCACATTTGACTAGCCCAAAGTATTCGGATATGGGTTTAAAATCTCTATATATGATGGTGGGGTGTCCTAAGGGGTATACCTTCATTTTGTTCACAAATGGGTACAGACTGGTGAAATCATAGTAGTGTATTTTCTCACCCTCACCCACGGCCCTGTACAGTTGTATGGCATTTGTACGACCCCCGAATAAGGCATCGCGGGGTTCCAGGGGTTCTGGTAAATCACGACTCTGAAGGAAAGAGCAGAGCGCTGTGTCGGTTGTTAACATCTCTAACCACTCATGCTCCCAAAGAACCCTCATAGCAAAGCCACCTTTTTCAACATACTGAGCCTTCAACAGCGTACGTCTGTGTAAGTGTTCAAATTTGACACCCATCAGTCTGTTAAACTCATGGGGTTTGTAACATTGAGGGCATCCATGGTAAAAGCAGCCATTGTATTCAAAGGCCGTCGGCACCCCCTTAATTACAGCGTACCCATCCAGGTAGTAGGGACCCACACGGTATTCACCACCCTGTAAGGCGTGTTGAATATGTACGTCTTCCTTCTCAGAAACGTACATGAGCCACCGGATCGAGGGGGTTGAATAGAGTTTCTGTCTGCCATTATAGAGGTCTACCGGCACTAGAGCAATACTTTTTGGTCTTAAAAACATGTGTTTGTAGATGGACATACACATGGAGGCCAATGTGATGTTTTGAAAAGGGTCTATGTATTCGACAGCCTTCGGCATTTCAGGCGTATTGGGTTTCAAGACCCTGACTTTCTTTGTCATTTGAGGCTTCTTGGGTTTCATGATCCTGACTTTCTTTGTCGTTTGAGGCTTCTTGGGTTTCAGGATACTGACTTTCTTAGTCATTTCCACCACAACATCTCTGAAGAGGTTGCACGCTTGTCGTAGGATCATTACATCAGCCTGACAATAAGCTTTCAACTCTGTTTGAAAATGAAACTCCTTTTCACGGTTTTCAGAGTACCATTCTAGAAAGCTCTCCTTCTCGGATGGCATCATATATTCAACCCCGTAGCTGTCAGGAGGTGGCATGGGGCCCACATAATTCTGGTTCGCCCAGGTGTTAAAAAAGTGTGGAAAATAACCTTTACAACCGGGGAATCCAAAGGCTTTTGGTAGCTTGCTCAATTTCATAGGTAGGAAATTCAGGGTGTCTATAAACCTTATTTGTAACCGAGCGGCTGTTAACAACATCAGCTTGGACCCCTGAGTGATGAGTTCTACTTGGACCTTTTCACGAATCATATTTTGTAAAATAAAGAATGAGTCGTATGCTTTTGAGTTGTGGGCCAGCATGGTATACCCTTTGAATTTGGTTTGAATGAAGGTGTTAAGGAAATCACCAACGCACGTTCTGCCTTCAAACTCCCAGCTGTCGTCGGAAGTTAGATGGTGTGCGTAAATATAGTTAGGTTGGTGTACTCCCGTCTCTTGTGTGCACTCTATATCAAACACTATGTATGCTTCAGTTTTGGTCTGGGGTCTGCCTTTAACCATGTAGCACCGATGGTTGGTACCCGCCTCAAAAGACGTCTGACACCTGGGGCATTTCATACCTCGGCATTTGTGATCTGTCGCCACATACCGACCACACTCAAAGCAATCCATTTTAGGGCTGCATTTAACAGCTTTCTTATGGTTGCTCAAAAAGTCTTGAGAGCGACAAAACATCTTACAGGTGCGACACCATACCTTCAGGGCAGCGTCTACGACGCAACCGTCCCTCCGGCACATCTTACAATGCATTTCACACTGATGACGGTCCTTACTGTTGTATATGTGGTCACAATGTGTGCACACGTACTCGACACCCAGAAAACTTTTAAGGTTCAAGATACCGTAAAAGTGATTTTCGTGGTGAAGGACATATACGGTCTTGTTTCTCACACGGTCCCCTGTTGTAAAGTACTTCCAAGAGCCGCTGTGATAAAGAACTTTCACCGTCACAGAGAAATAGTTCTCAAAAAGACCTATGTCGCCAAAGCCGACCATGCGGTCTGGTTGTATTTCAAGAAACGCGTGGGCTTCAGCCGCTCTAGACATGATGGCCGCGTCGGTGGTGTTGCGCCCCATCAACAAACCTACGATGCTGGCCGCCAGACAGATATTGGATGTGTCGTTGTTAAAGTCGAGCAGCCACCGCTGTTTCTTACCAATTATCTGACTGTATAGCACACTCTTTAAAGGTCTTGAAACACCCCCTCACGACCCCGTACAATGAGGGCTATGACACGGAAAGTACCGTAGGCGACTAGTTCAGCCTTGCTCTGTAAAAGCCTCGAAAGGTTTTCTAAAAATTCCACGGCGTCAAACACATCTCGGGACCGCCGTTTGGTGAACAAAGGACTGTCAAAACCCTGCCCCTGGAAGCGTAGTTGGAAAAAATCATTAGGCCCCACATCGCATAACAACCTTTCTATGAGCGTTTGCACCGCCTGATGTATAGCTAAAACACCGTGATCGGAGGACCTTATCTGGTGGAGGTTGGTAAACCTAAACTCCTCGTAGTGCTCGGTGGCATTAAATCTCTCTACATCACGCCTGTAGCTTCTAATGCTCTCTAAATAGACGCCCTCTGAATCCTCATCTTGAGGGATTTGACTTGTTGGGGAGCTTACTGCTGTATCATTTTGGGGGTTCTGGTTTAGTAGGGTCTCTGGGGGTCTTTTAAGCACACGTGTAGCACATATTCGGGCTTTCTTTAATTTACTTATTAAAAGCCGGCGCTGCTTGGCGCTATTAGCCCACTTTTGTTTTTTACGGGCCCAGGCTTTTCTAGGTAACCGTCCCCCTCCTATCTGAACAGTATGGGATGTGTCTATGTGCGCTGTACTCATGGAGGCCTCTGCTACTTGCCCACCCCTCGACCCCTCTATGTGTTCCGGGTGGCGAAGTGTTGGCGCTCTACACCAACATCATTCAATTGTCCGCCCCTAGGACAGTTCTCTCCTACACTTACGTATTGGGGAGTGGATGGCATCGTGGTATGACTCTGCTTGCATGGTTCTATGTACTTTTTACGTTGGAGTATGCGTAAGAAGCGCAGGGACTTTTTGGACCTTACTGCTATATTTTGATGTGTGTGTTTTTTTATTAGAACCGTCGGCATGGGGTTTCTTTAGGGTATGGCGCTGTCCTAGTCACGCCTGTATACGCCCTATGGCTGATCCCGCTTCCTGGCACGTATTGAGGATCAGCCTTTTACACATGTCAACTCTTTGCAGTATCCTCTGCTGTGCCTCCACCATGGACCTGTTGCCGCTACCCCCAACCCCATTTTTAAGGTTGCGGTTTTCGCCTGGCGTTTTAGCTTTCTGACAGCCATTTGTATATCCTTTACATGCGCATCTAGTACCGGATTTGGGTCTACAGCGTCGTATTGTGGAGGGTTAGGTATGAATACGGTGTTTGGCTGTATAACAGCCTTTAACACCACAGGGGCCTCTAATGGTCCTTCATCCCCAACACCATTCTGTAACTGAGGGCCTGGGGGGATCATAGAAATAGGATCCCAGTGCAAACAGCCCGGGGCATTTGGGAAAGGCGCCTCACTAAATGTCACCCCCGTACTATGAATTGACCAGTCGTCCCACCCTGTACTGTCAGTGTTGTATGTTATCGGGGGTGTTGCGGAGCTTACACTGGACGCGGGGCTGGTTGGGTCGTAAGCTCCCTGAGGGGTGATAGGGGACATAAGGTCCGGGGAGTGTAAATGACTGTCGAAATAATCGAGGGTGGTAACGGCTAAGGTATTGTCAGGGCCGGGGGTTGGTGTATGTGTAACAGGGGTCTGCAAAACCCCTTGTATGTGCTAGAAGGCCCCTCGGGCGCTGCTTCTGAGGGTTTATCAAGTTTGTCTACCATACTTGCCAGTGTATTGAGACAGCTTTTGCTGATGGTATACGCGCCTCCTAGGGGCTGCCCTTTTCCAGACCAGGGACCCCTAAACCCTTCAGTAACGCCTATAGAAGGTTTTGAGGTCTGTTCTACGGGGCATTCCTCTACAGACGTCGCTAATTTATTTGAAACTATAGAGGTCGTCATAGGATGGGAAGGGTCCTGTGGTGTAGCAGGTTTGTTTAAGGATCCTTCCAATGTTTCTACTTGTAACGCCTGTACCCCTTGCTTATTCTTAAGATAATTTCTTGAAAGCTTGTTGACTTTAGGGGTTTGAGTTTGTAACATAGCTTCCACACCAGGCGTCACAGCCGGGAGGCCCAAAGAGAGCGCTGGGGTAGATGGATCGTTCCCCTGCTTAGCAACATTTTTTAATGCTAGATCTAAAGGTGTAGCTAGGGTCTCAGGGACCACCTGTTTCATGCTGAGGTCTAAAGGGGCTGCTTGGGGTTCCAGGACCAAAGACGGCTTCTTGAGGTTTAAAGGGCATGTCTGTGGTTCTGCGGCCATTTGCTTCTTCTTAAGTGTGGGCTTGTTTGAGTTTAGAGTTCCTTTTGAGGCTTTGAGAGGGTTCAGATACACATCGGATACGTCGGTTCGCTGTTGTATGTGGGTGTAGTATGTGTAGATCTTATTCTGGCGTACACGCCTACTCACTCCTTTTGCCGCAGACCCGGTGTTCAGAACGGTCTTTGTTATATCCCTCATCGGTTTTGTAGACCTCTTAGACTTATGCGTATCTTCGTCGTGGCTCTTTTGAACGGTTCCTAGAATGTAACATAAAAAATATATATTAGAAACAATAAGGAACATAAGATGCTTACAATACCCGCAGTAGTACATATGGTACTACATGGCTGTGCACCCCTTTGTTTGAGAGAATACAACCCAGAGAGTTCTTTTTTCACACCCTTTTTGTATAAAACACACCTTTTAGATGTCTTTTCACAGATCGTTTCTTTGCCCCAGGCCCTTCTTTAGATGTTGAAGATTTCCTTTCACAGGTCTTTCTTTTGGTCGCTGCGCCGGCTCTTGCACAATCACTGCTTCCGTGTGTGACTCCATGGACCCTGTGAAGAAAAAATAATCAGATTTGCAGTATACAGCTGGCCTTAGTAGCCCCCTCTACGGTGCGTTCCTATAGTTCACAACTACGGCTTTTGGGGTCTAGACACCCCATGGTTTAGGCCTTTTAAAGAAGCAGCGCCTTTCTGATTTACCTGTAAGAACGGGGCTATCCTGTACACATGGCGATGCGTCTTGACCCCCCTTGGGACATTCTATATCATCAAGAATCCATTGTAGTTCGGGATCCAGACCTATAAATCAACCCATACACGGAACACCATTAGAAACACCTAACTTCTAAGATATATGTGAACAAAACTACGCGGAACTATACACCTCAAAACACATGTACCTGTCTGTAGGGCTAGCATTTCAGAGTCTGTTAGGATTAATTCCGGCATGTCCTGCGTCTGGGTTAAATAAAAAAACGACTGTTTTAAAACTACACTTCATAAACATGATATTACCGTTTTATACATCTTAGAAAATACAAATAATAAATTGAAAATTGAAAAACAGCACATATACTTTCACGTTTACTTTTTTTAATAAGAACCATACCCTGATTCCAACCCCACAAGCCCCAACGCATGTACAAACATCACCTATACACATATTTATATAATGGATTGTGCAAGCTGCTCTTGGGATCCCTTTAACAAGTAGGGTTTTATATTAGGATTTTAACTTATAAACTGTTAGTAACAAACGGTCATAGTGCTAATACCCGAGGCTTTGTGCAGCACTTACGTTATATACACTCAGGGCGATAAAAAAAAAATAATATATATATATATATATATATATATATATTCACACATGTTTATTTATTTATTTAGTTATTTTTTTTGCATGAAATGTTTCTAACATTGTATCCAGATATATGATACATCATGTAACATCATCAGAACTATTGGCTTTGTCACTGTTTGTTAGTTGCATAAGATAAATAAGCAGCAGCTATGATGTGTATATAATATTGAAAAAGCTTCCATTTAAAGCCCCGGTGACACCCCTACAATTCGGCTGTTTAATGCCTTGTTGCACCCTCTTAGGAGGCACTTCCCATGGGGGGAATACCTACCGGGAGCTTCCCCTCCGTGTTTCACGAAGGAAGACCCTCCCCAACTGTGATGTCATCACAGAGGGGAGGAGCTTCCTTCGTGAAACCTGGAGGGGAAGCTCCTGGCAGCCATGATACTGCCACCCTTGCAACCATCGTGGGGGCCCCTGAAACGGCGCCACCAACCACCCCAGAGTAGCGTCGTTGGTAAGAGGTCGCCGAGGTGTTATTTTTTTAAAACAGGGCCGCGCGCCCCGCACTGTCCCGAGGGCACAGGAACCCCCAACCCCACGGCCCCCAGCCACCCGGAGCACCATGTGGAGCTCCGCGGGCTCCGGGACCTTTTATTTGTAAAAAAAAAACAAGGCCGCGCACCCACACGTCGACCAAGCACGCCGGACCCACAGCTGCGCCCGCACCTGACCCCCGGGGCCCCGCATGGTGCATAGCGGGCTCCGGGGCCTTTAATTTAAACAACGGGGCCTAACGCCCACAGGACCCATCCATGCCCCCCAACCCACAGCAGTACCAACAGCCCCGGAGCTCCGCCTGGAACACCGCGGTCTCCGGGGGTCTTTATTTTTAAAAAAACGGGGCCTCGCGCACATCGGCGCCATCTGAACCCACCCCAGCCCCGCACAATACCCCCGGAGCAGCGCTCTTTGCAAGCGGGCTCCGGGGCCTTTAATTTAAACAACGGGGCCTAACGCCCACCGGACCCATCCATGCCAACAACCCCCGGAGCTCCGCATGGAACACCGAGGTCTCCGGGGTCTTTATTATTATTTTTTTTAAACGGGGCCTTGCACACATCGGCGCCATCTGAACACGCCCCAGCCCCGCACAATACCCCCGGAGCAGCGCCCTTTGCAAGCGGGCTCCGGGGCCTTTAATTTAAACAACGGGGCCTAACGCCCACCGGACCCATCCATGCCCCCAACCCCCCAGCAGTACCAACAACCCCCCGGAGCTCCGCCTGGAACACCGCGGTCTCCGGGGGTCTTTATTCTCACTAAACGGGGCCTCGCACACATCGGCGCCATCTGAACCCACCCCAGCCCGCACAATACCCCCGGAGCAGCGCCCTTTGCAAGCGGGCTCCGGGGCCTTTAATTTAAACAACGGGGCCTAACGCCCACCGGAACCATCCATGCCAACAACCCCCGGAGCTCCGCCTGGAACACCGCGGTCTCCGGGGTCTTTATTTTTTTTTTAAACGGGGCCTCGCGCACATCGGCGCCATCTGAACACGCCCCAGCCCCGCACAATACCCCCGGAGCAGCGCCCTTTGCAAGCGGGCTCCGGGGCCTTTAATTTAAACAACGGGGCCTAACGCCCACCGGACCCATCCATGCCCCCAACCCCCCAGCAGTACCAACAACCCCCCGGAGCTCCGCCTGGAACACCGCGGTCTCCGGGGGTCTTTATTTTTAAAAAAACGGGACCTCGCGCACATCGGCGCCATCTGAACCCCGCCCCGCACAATACCCCAGGAGCAGCGCCCTTTGCAAGCGGGCTCCGGGGCCTTTAATTTTTTTTAAAACGATGCCTCGAGACCCCCTCAGCGCCCGTGGTAAGAAGGGTAGGGGCGCTTTTATTTTTATTAAATTCGGGCTCGCGAGCCCCACGCCATGCCGACCCCACATCCCAGGACCCTCCCTGGCCATCGAGGGCTCAGGGGCTGCCGTAATACACCGGCCCCATGCCAGAGCCACCGAGCAGCGCCTCCCAGTCAACATCCACAACACAACCCCAACCCTCAACATCACTCCAGCCATTAGGGGACCATGACCCCATCGCGGACTTGCGGCATTTTTGGGCCTCGCACCTAATGGTCCTAGATATCTATCAACAAGCCCTTCACCAGCAGCTCCACACGGATCGACCCATGGGTGAGTACTTAAATAGTTTTTATTTATTGTCAAACTGTTTGGGGGGCTAATTTTATGGTCTCTGCGACCTCTAAAGCAGTAGGTAACTATGTAAAAAATGTCTCTAGACAATGTTAAACTTTTAAAATTACACCTATATTTTACAACCCACATTATTCACCTTAAGCAGCCTGCCCCAATACCTCCTTAATCCCTACTTAAAACAGTGTAAGCACCTTCATGCCTTGCGTTAAACACCCTTTAAAAATGCAACGCTGTTCATTTATATACAGGCATCAACATATTAAATAAGCCCATACACTCTTAAGCCTGTAACACAGCCCCTTATTTACGTACCTCCATTAATGTGTAGCAGGCCGCGTCGATCTGGGAGAAGCTGCTCTGGTCCATTGATGGGTTTAAACTTTGGGGCTGATGGGCCGGTGCAGCAAAGGTCGCTCCTAATGGGTTTTTGAATGGCTGTTTGTGTCGGCGCTCTAAAGTATGGTTTTTATACCTGGCAGGGCATGATAATTGGAAGGAGGACCCTTTACGGAGGGGAGTGTTTAGAATCTTGTAGTACGTGTCATTATTGGTAATAGAGCATTGTAGTGAGGGTCAATATTGGGACCGTTTTCTGACCAGCGCCCTGCTTTGTTAGATGGCTCTTTGTACATCTGATAATTAAACCTAGGGCCTGTTGGGGGATGCGCTCCTGGGAAGGATGGTCGGATGCTTTATAAAGAACCCCTGTACTATACAGTTTAAGATGCGTGGGAAGCTTGGGACTGGCTGATTAGTTTTGCCTGTTCTCAACGGTGCTCTGGCAGGGTAACTGGCCTTTTGTTCTTGTGTTTTCACGTTGTGACTTGTGAGCCTAATGGATAGTTTTCTGCCCCCAGCTACGACAGGGATGCATTTCAAACTGCAGCATCTGCTTCTAAAGAAAGACCCTTTTAAAAAGCTCTGCACCGTAAACCCTTGTGTTAGACAGCCCCAGATGTCCCGGGGCTGGTGGGGGCTTAGGGATGCCTGCTCAGACGCCAACTGCCAGCACCGCAGCCCTCGGTTTTAAACAGACACACACACATGTCACTTTTGGGGACACACATGTCACTTTTAAGGACACGGCGAAGGGAGAGGGGACCTGTCACTTTTAAGGACACGCGTCACTTTTAAGGACACAGCTAGGGGAGGGGGGACCTGTCACTTTTAAGGACACACATGTCACTTTTGGGGACACAGCGAGGGGGCGGGGGACCGGAGGGGGGGACCTGTCACTTTTAAGGACATGAATGGGGATGAATGGTATCCGCTTATACTACTCACTTGTACAGCCAGTAGTGCATTTCTGCATCCTTGTTAAGTCCGGTATTAACCGTGTCCATGCGTAAAATGAGTTCACTCTCTTTTTGCCTCATACGGAGTTCTCGGTTTCCACCTCTAGGTTGTTGCTTCACATGTTCCAATCCAAAGAATTTTAAAGTCTTGTTGTGTGGGTGGTGTTCCTGATAATGTTCCGTTAGTGGTGGTCGCGTTTCTGGTTTGTGAATGTTACGGTAATGTTCTAGAGTTCTGGTTTTCAGTGGTCTGATGGTGCTGCCTATGTAGATTTTATTGCATGGACAGATGATGATGTAAATTACATGGTTCGAGTTGCAATTCATCCAATCTTTGATTTTTATTATATATTTACCTGGTGCAGTAAATTCCGTCTGTTTGTTAATGCCTAGTTTACAGACATTACAATTGTGGCAGGTGTAAAATCCTTGGGGCCTGGACATGAAGTGTGCTTCTGTTTTTTTCCTTTTGTCAATGAATTCCGATTGGCAGAGCGTCTGTCTCAGGTTTCTCGCTCTCCAGAAGACCATTTGTGGGAAGGTTTGAATCTGGTCTCTGAGGGTCATATTGTTTGTCAGGAGATACCACTGCTTTTGAAGAATTTTTCGGATATGGTAGTGTCCATTGTGATAGTCTGTTAAGAATCGCATTTTATTGATTCTCTGTGTTTCATCTTCCGCAGTCTTGGTTTGTAAGAGTTCCTGGCGTGGTATCCTCTTGCAGTCAGAAGCCGCTGTTTCCAGCTGTGAACCTGTATAGCCTCTTTGTACCAATCTGTTTGTTAGGTCGGTTGCTTTCTCTGTGTAGATGTCCATGGTGCTGCAGTCACGTCATAGTCTCCGATATTCCCCTTGGGGATATTTTTGATTGTTGTTTTGGGGTGGCAGCTGTCTGCTCTCAGGATTGAGTTGGCCGCTGTGGGTTTCCGAAATGCCTTTGTGTGTAGTTTCCCATCTTGTCCATAGATTGTTATGTCTAAGAAGTCAATTTCTGAGGTCGAAGAGTGGGATGTTGTTTTGATATTCCAAGTATTCTCATTGATTTTGTTTAGAAAAAGTTGTAGACTCTCGTTTGATCCCTGCCAAATGCATAGGATATCGTCTATAAAGCGTCCCCAATATAGTATCTTGGAGGTGTATTCTGAGAATGCTTCATCCCATAACCAGTATCTTTCAACTTCTCCCATGAATATACATGCATAAGGTGGCGCGAATTTGGCCCCCATGGCGCTGCCTTGTAGTTGTAGAAAATATTCAGAGTTGAATGAGAACAAGTTGTTTGTTAGGCAGAAAAATAGCATCTCAAGTAGCATTTGATTCAATTCAAGGAAGTGTGCTGGATTTGTTGATAGTGCCTTTCTTACGGCATTCATGCCATCTTCATGTTTGATGGAGGTGTATAGACTTACTACGTCAATAGTTGTAAGTATACAGTCTGAGTCCCAAGGTATATTGTCCAGTTTAAGCAGAATGTCTTTGGTGTCTCTTATAAATGATGGCAGATCTTTCATATGTGGTTGTAGATGAAAGTCAATAAATTCCCCTATTTTGGAACAGATGGAGTTGATCCCTGCTATGATTGGTCTACCGGGTGGTGGGTGACTGTTCTTGTGTATTTTCGGCAGTAGATATAGGGTAGCCATTGTGGGATGTTCAATATACAAATTGTTGCGTTCTTCCAATGTAAGCAAGTTGTTATGATACCAATTGTCAAGTTTCTTTTTCAGTTCCATGAGGATTTGTTTGGTAGGGTTTGATTCCAATTTTCTGTAGCAGTCTGGATCACTTAGCTGTCTCTTTGCTTCCGCGAAGTAATCATCTGGGTGCATTAGGACGACATTGCCCCGCTTGTCCGCTTCTTTTATGATAATATCCTGATTGTGTTCAAGTTCCTTTAGCGCACAAATCTCGGGGTTCTTCAAGTTTCTTGGGAGGAAGCGTCTCTTTTTTTGATATTTGTGATATTCCCTGGACAAATCATTACTGACAGCTGTGTGAAAAATTTCAATGGTATTGCCTGGTGGTAACTGTGGGCAGAATATTGATTGTGTTTTGGCATCAGTGTCCATGGTACAGTTTGTAGCAATACCTAATTCCTGGGCAACCATGAATGGGGTTAAATGGTCATTATCATAGTCATCCGATAGTGTTGTGATTAGATGGACATTCTCTAAGTCTTGGACTGATAATGCAGTGGTGATGGCAGGTCTAGGTTCTCTCTGTCCTGGTGGTTTGTCATGAAAAAACGACGTAAGTTTGAGTTTCCGTGTGAACTTGAATAGGTCGATCATAATCTTATTTTGGTCCCAGAAGGCAGTTGGGCAGAAGCTCAGGCCCCTTTTCAGTATCATTTTTTGTTGTTTTGTGTGTGGGGTTCCGGAAATGTCAATCATTAACTTGTTTGATTCTTGGGATCTGTTTCTTGTTTCCTTTTGGCTCGTGTTGTCACTCTGACGGCCCGGTTTGGTGTTGAGATATTTGGGGTGCTTTCTGGTCGGGTTCTTGTATCTGTTGTGGTTTGATTTCGGAAACCCAGGGGATGTCTTAGGACTTCCTCTAAAAAATCGACCCCTACTCTTGTTGTTGTGGCTGTGATTTAGTTACCTGGTGATTCTGCTTCGAAGCTTGAGATTGAATCAGGTATGTGTCTTGTAGGTGCGCCCGCTCCTCCTCGCATGGTGTTGTCGTAGCGTTTGGCGAATGTGTATACTGTACCCAGTTGGTAGTCAACTTGATCCCGATGGAATTTTCTGTTCTTCCGTTGTATCAGGTCCTCTTCGTAGTCGTCGATCACTCTGTTTAATATTTCGTAGTTCCTTGTAGTAATATCTCCCCAATTGGACTCTTCGATTCTCTTGGTCAGGTCATCCACTTCTGTTTTGAATTTATTATGTTCTTCCTCAGCTATGTTTATAAGCTGTCTTATCATATTATTGGATGCTTCCCTCAGGTTTTCTTCCCATTTGGCGATCTGTGTAGGATTGGTGGTTTCCACTGGAGGAAAAATAAGGATTCGTAGTCCTCTTGGTATTCTGTCTGCCTCCAAATATTTCTTGAGGTTTGCTGCTTCCCACCATTTGGTGGTTTCCTTTTAAGGCTTTCTCAAGTACTTGGAAAGTTGATTTGGCTGATTGTGGGTAAGGTTTGTTGTATTGCAAAGGTTACAAGAGGTATTCTCCAACCCAGGAGGACCTTTGCAATACAACAAACCTAACCCACAATCAGCCAAATCAACTTTCCAAGTCCATTTGATGTCCGTTTGACATAAAAATCTAGCCCTATGTTGTGAATTATCACTGTAAATCCACACAATAATATAAACTAAACACACTAAAAGCAAAAAACCCATATAAGGTGAAGCTATAATACACAATGTACTGGAGCAGTAAAGTTGAGGTACTGCTTCTCGCCTGCCAAAGATATTCATGAATCTTCTGTAAGTGACGACCCTTTGGTCATGGATATCAACCACTATGGCAGCCACACTTATATTGCAGGAGTGTCCACTGTACCTCACCCCAAAGGTAGTCTTTTAAAGTTGGCAGTCTTGACCACCTGGGAAAAGTTGTTTGCTGAATGCTGCAGCAGCACGGGTGCTCGCAGTGACAGAAGGACTTGCAAATACCTCCTGGATCATGTCATCAACTTATTGCTGCAGTGGCATGGGCACTTGCAGTGACAGTAGGACTTGCAAATACCTCCTGGATCAGTTCATCTACCTAATGCTACAGTAGCACACTTTTTGCTACATAGCGTTGTTTAGACTAACCACTCCCTGATGAATGTTCTAACACTTTGCTTTTATGTGAATGAACTATCAACCTTGGTGGTGGTGTGTGAAATATTCCCTAGTTGAATGTTCTCCTTCAGAAAGTATTCTATCCAAAGCTTCTTGTATTTCTATGCTGTTCAATTCTCGCATTATTTGAAATTCTATTTGGTCAAATACTTCCTGAAGGTATGTAAGCGTGTTTTCATTGTTTACCTCACTAGTATTCTCAAAGTCAAGGATGGGTGTCAAAATCTCTGTTAGGACAATATCTAGCTGTAATACTCTGTCTATTTCCTGCAGGAGATCATTCACCGGAGTTACTGACATTTCATTTCATTCTTCTTTTTGGACCTTAAGTTGTATCTTTTTTCTTCTTTAATCAGTTCTGCTGTTGGATTGTGCTGCTGACCTTAGTCTTTGCTAGATGCCATCTCAGGCGGTACCCTTTTGATGTGGCTGGCGTTGATCCAGGATTTGTGGTTTGTGCACATTACCACTGTCTGTGTAGCTATCAGGACTTGCTCTGGACCCTTCCAGCAAGCGTGGAGACAGTTAGACCTCTGGAACAACTTTTTTAACACCCAGTCTCCTTGCTTATACTTGTGCCCTTGACCTGCAGTGGATCTAGAAGGGTCCTATTCACCTGCTGGTTGATAGAAGCAAATGTACGTGTAAGTGACATGCAGTAATCATTCAGCAATTCATTGGTCATCATAGGCAGATCATTTCCATCTGGCACTCCCCACGCAACCATTGGCAGCCCAGTGACAATTTCATGTGCACTGAGTTTTGTCTTGGCATCTGGCGTGCTCCTCATGCTCATTAGAGAAATTGGTAAGGCATCCATCCAGGTCAGTTTTGTGTCACCACACACCTTTTCTATTTTATTCTTCAGTATTCCAATTTTCTTTCCACTGCGCCAGCGGCTTCTGGATGATAGGCACAGTGCAGTTTCTGCTGTATTCGCAGAGCTTTGCATGTAAACTTTATTATTTCATTGCTGAAGTGGCTGCCATTTCCTGACCATATTGCTTTCGGGACCTGTTGTGGTCTATTTCTCATCCTTGTGACCTACCCTCTTCTTCCTTTTCCCTGTGACCTGCCTTCTTCCTTCCTTTCCCTGTTGCTGGGCTGCGTCCCCACATTCTATGTGTCACTGCTTGACAACAGAATGGTCTCTGTGTTGAGCCTTCTGTGGTTTGACAGTTGAAGCTTGGCTGCTGCCTGGGATGGTGGTCTCACATATGTTGTACCCAATAAATCTCCCTAAAACTTCCAGTGTGCCCCTTGGACTTCTTTACACTGGCGACGAGTTGTGCCTGCAAGGGGACAGGACCTGATGACCGCCAGTCTCCCCATCGAACCCATTTATCATACCAGGAGCCTACGTTGACAAAACTGGGAAGAGTCTACGATTTACTTGACTCAGGTACTGTTCATTCAAGGAGAATTCACATCTTGAATTGACTCCGTGTTTGTGGAAGTAATTGCGGTGATTTCAAGCGTCGGGCTGGCACAAGTGGCGTGTGGATTGGAGTGCTGCAGAGACTGCTGTTACATTGCGCCCATGATCAAGGACTGACTTAGTGTTTGGAGAGCAAGCGTGCTCTCGGATTTGAGGTGGACCGCTGCTGTTGCCTGCGCCCATGAATGGAGGATGCACGTGTTCCCAACTTGAGAAGCTGACCGCTACTGTTGCCTGCTTTGCGCCCATTACTGGAAGGTGCTTTGGACTAGGGGGAACTAGCGTGTTCTCTATTTCAAGGAAGAGACGCCTGTTGTGTTGTGCGCCGTGAGTGAGGAGTACAAGAATAGACAGACAACTGCCATATTTGCTGTGGTGTTGTGCGCCGTGAGTGAGGAGCACAGGAGGAATTAGATAACTGCCATATTTCTTCTTTTAAAAAAAGCCCTCTCGCGCACACTGAAGTCGCTTACCTCACTGGGCCAAGATTAGAGTCTTCGTAGGAGCTCCATTCTCCTGCTTGTACGCCGCACTGCTCCTACTCTCATTACGCTACCTCTACGTGCTGGGAGCCACCCGGCGTGACGCAAGCGATGTGACGCCATCTTGCGGTTGGCATTTGGACATCGCGGTTCTTTTGCTAATCGCGTTTCTTCCATTTTTTTAAAAAAAATGTTCTTCTCAACGAACACTAACTGGTGTAATTTTATACTTTGGGGAGCGTGTCAGTGACGCGCACACTTATGGTTTTGCTCACTATTGATGGTGATTCGCCAAAATTGAAAAAAATATTTTTAAAAGGTTTGGAAGCGTGTCAGTGACGCGCACACTTATTGGTGTGAACTTAATGGTGTAAATTTCATCGCATGTAAGTTTTTTTTTTTTACCTTTCCTGGCGTGTCAGTGATGCGCACACTGTTCTACAATACAATTGGTACTCCGTGGCCCCCATTTACTTATTATCCATGATAGTGTACTATAAACATGACATTTATTTTCCTGGCGCGTCAGTGATGCGCACACTATTTTCCCAAAACTCTTGCGTACTTTGAAATCTGATTTTTTTTTATTAGGGGCAGCCTGTCAGTGATACACTCACTTTAAAGTGGACCTTTTTTTTTATGCAATTGTATCTACAGCTTCACATACTGTGTTCTCAAAGGAACGTTATGATTACTGGGACCAGTTGTTGTTTATCGGTTATGGATTGCTAAGTCATTACTCATTCTTTATTTTTTTTCTTCTCTTTTTCTCTATCTCTACCCTCTATCTCTACCCTTAAGTATGTCTCAACCGCCGCAATTCCTGTCTGATGTAGGTGACCCCATTTTACCGTGGAAGAGATGGAAGCCATTATTTGATTCCTATTTACTAGCTATTGGGGGAGAGAAGTTTTCAGCTTTAAGGAAACAAGCCACTTTATTACATAATTTGGGAGTGGAAGGTAGACATGTTTACGACAGCCTAGATGAGATTGTTTTGGGACGTGGAGAAGGCGAGCCTGACAATGTGTATGACATGTCCGTTATGATGCTTGAAAAGCATTTTGGCTCAAAAATTAACGTAGTTTTGGAACGTCATAAATTCTTTTCCAGAGTCCAAGGTAAGCAAGAAAAGATTGGTAGTTATGTGGCCACTTTGAAAACGTTAGCTCGCACTTGTGAGTTTGAACAACTCGCTGACTCTCTTATTAGAGATCAAATTGTGAGGTGCACCAATGATGGGAAAGTTCAACAAAAACTTCTCACCAAGAACCCAGACCTCAAAGAAACCCTTTTAATAGTCGAAGGAATGGAAAATACAAATATGTGGGTACGTGAAATGAGAGTGGAGAAGAGTAGTGATATTTCTATAGAAGGAAAAGCTATTCATGAGGTTAAGAAAGATGATTCGAAGAGAGATGATTCCAAGGGGGTGGTGTCTAAGGGGAGTTACATTGAAAAAGATTAAAAAAAATTCAGAAATGGAACATACTGTTGCCAAGTACAGATCTGATCCGGAACAGTTTGGGTTCAAGAACAACAAGAGTGGTTTCAAGTGTTTTAGGTGCGGAAGTGAGAGTCATTTGCCGAACAGTCCAAATTGTTTTGCTAAATCGGTTGTTTGTAATAAGTGTGGGAAGAGGGGTCATTACGCACGTGTGTGTCGGGGTAGTAAGTATCAAACGGTACGCTTTGTGGAGCAAGAGAACAAGTTTATGTTCAGAGTGAAAGAAGATGGGGTTGTGGATGGCGATAAACTTGATATGCCTGAGTGCGAAGTGTTCATTGGTGGTGAACAATTTACTGTGTTGGCTGACTCAGGTTCACCATACACCATGGTAGGTGATGCCAATTGGGACACTGTTTTTGGTCTTGACAAGATTGAATTGTCTCCTCCAGACATAAACCCTGTAGGTTACGGTGGCGTGAAAATTGATGTTTTGGGTTTTGTAGTCAGGAAAATCCAGTTCAAAGACAGAGAAACCATTGGAAAAGTTTACGTAGCAAAAGAGGAGATAACCTTCTGGGGTGGAGACACCAGAGAGATATGGGGATTACCCTAAATCCCAATTCGCCTGAGAAGGTGTTACTTTTGTCTTATGGTTCACCATCTGATGATGTATATTCACAATTTCCCAAAGTTTTCAGTGACAAGTTGGGTCTACTCAAAAACTTTGAACATAAAATTGTTCTTAAACAGAACGCCCAACCATTTGTCAGCAAGGTAAGGAAAGTTCCTCACCTGTTGATGGAACCTTTAGATCGAGAGCTCAAGAAGTTGTTGACTACTGGTGTTATCGAAGAGATTGAATGCTCTGAATGGTTGGCCCCCATTGTTTTGGCATCCAAGGATGGGGGAAAAGGGATTCGCATGTGTGTGGACTTACGTGGATTGAACAAACATATTTGGGTTGACAGACAACCCTTGCCGAATATCTCTGAGACCCTTGCCCTGATCAAAGATGCCAAATGTTTCAGTGTGATGGATTTGTCCTCTGCCTATCATCAAGTTCTACTCCATCCGAATTCCCGACATTTGACATCATTTGTGACGCCCCTGGGGGCTTTCAGGTTCATTCGTTTGCCCTTTGGCCTGGCTTCCGCTGCGGCCTGTTTCCAGAGGGTCATGAATAAGGTGCTGGAGGGCTTGTCTAAGGTCCTCATTTTCCAAGATGATATTCTGGTATACGGGAAGGACCAACAAGAACATGATAAGGGTTTGTGGAGAGTTTTACAACGGCTTCAAGATGCTGGTCTGGTTATTAAGAAGGAGAAATGTAAGTTTTGTGTGTCTTCTGTGAACTACCTTGGACATACTATCTCTGGTGAAGGGATTAGCCCCAAATTGGATCTTGCAGAGAGCATTGTGAAAGCTCCTGTACCCGTTAACAAAGATCAAGTCCGATCATTCCTAGGTTTGGCTGAATTTTGTTTGAAGTTTGTTCCAAACTTTGCCTGTGTTTCCTCCCCTCTCAGGATGCTGCTCAAAAAGGGTGTCCAGTTCTCATGGTCTGATGACTGCTCCTCTGCTTTTAATTCTATCAAATGTGTAATTGGTCACATGCCCACTTTGGGGCATTTTGATGCTTGCAAAAAAACCATATTGTCCACTGATGCCAGCATGCTTGGTTTGGGGGCGGTTTTATCGCAGGTTGTGGATGGTGAATCCAGAATTGTCGCTTTTGCCTCCTGCTCTCTCAGGGGTGCTGAGGAACGCTACTCAGTGATTGAGAGGGAGGCGTTGGCGGTTTTCTGGGCTATTCGCCATTTCAAGTTCTACCTTTGGGGTTTACCTGTGGTTGTTCGGACTGATCACCGTCCTCTGTGTCAAATTTTCACTTGCAGAGAGGTTGACAATATTTCTCCCAGAATCAAGCGGTGGATGGAAGGGTTATCTGAATTTAACTTTGTGGTTGAGTATGTCCCTGGACCTAAAAATGTGGTAGCAGATTGTCTTTCAAGGTTGCCTTTGAATCAGTCGGGGGTGGAAGTGGAGAACTCTCTTGTCGGGTGGGTGCACGAATCTGCAGTTAATTCTAGTGAGTGGTCCTCTGCTTCTCATGGTGACAGCGATTTAGAAATGGCCAAGGAATTTTCAATTAAGGGTTGGCCAGCAGACAAAGAAGTGCCTGAATCCTTGAAAGGTTTCATTAATATTAAGGATGAGCTGTGTGTTTTTGATGAGAAGTTGCTGAGGGGTGATCGTGTGATACCTCCTCATGATCTCAGGTGCAAGCTCATAAATTTAGCGCATGAGGGACATTTGGGAAGGAATTTGACGAAGGCCAGGGTTCGGGAGTGGTACTGGTGGCCGACAATGGATAGACAGATAGAGGAGGTTGTCAAAGACTGTTGGGAATGTGCCAACAGTGATAAAAGTAAAAAGACTTGTACTGCACCGCTCTCACCCGTGGAAGTTCCTTTGGAACCTTGGTCCAAGTTGGGTTTGGACATTGCTGGACCTTTTGAATTGTTTGCTTATGATGAGCGCTATGTGTTGTTGTTAGTTGACTACACCTCCAAATGGGTAGTTACCAAATGTGTACCGGTGGTGAACTCCAAGACTGTTATTGAGTTTCTCTCTGAGGAGTTTTCCAGGGAATGTATTCCTAAACATCTCATCACCGATAACGGAGTTCAATTTGTCTCACAGGAGATGAATAGGTTTCTAAAAGAATGATCTATTACTCATTTCAAGACGGCTCTATACTCGCCACAAGCTAATGGTCTGGCGGAAAGCATGAATAAGTTGGTTAAGTGTTGTGCCCAGAGGGCTTTACAAACTAAGTCTTCACTCAAGAAAATGCTTAGAGAAACTTGGTGGGCTCATCGTAACACTCCAAATTGTGTAACGTCTGTTTCTCCTTTCTCTATTCTGAGAGGCAGAAAACCCCATGACAAATTGAGCCCTGCGTGGTTGAGGTTGGATGTGAGGGACATAGGAGTGGATGAGCAAGTTGCTGAAAAAAGGAAACTCCACCAAGAAAGATACAGGAATAGGTTTGAGCTCAAGAATTCTTCGCTTCTCAAGCATTGGAATGTTGGGGATGAGGTGTTGGTCAGAAATCCTGGTTTGTTGAAGAAAGGTTGTTCGCGATTCATGGGACCTTTCATCATCAAAGAAGTGAGGAAGAATGTTGTTGTTCTCAATTCTGGTGGTGTGTGGAGCATGTCCAGGTTAGTTAAATGGCACCCTGGTCCCAATGCTCGCGGGCGTGACAGAGGTTTCACTTCTCCAATAGAACCTGAAGGTTCTGCCGCCCTGCGTGATAATTCTGGGACCGCAAGGGGCGATGGTGTTTCCAACGAGCTTAATCGGGGAAGTTACAGGAGGTTGAGATTCAGACCGTCCTGGCATAAATTCTATGAAATGTTTTAAACCCATATTATTGTAATGTTGTTTTGTAATTCATAATTTACTACTTCATGTTCATTATATGGAAAGGAGATGTGTTGTGGTCTATTTCTCATCCTTGTGACCTACCCTCTTCTTCCTTTTCCCTGTGACCTGCCTTCTTCCTTCCTTTCCCTGTTGCTGGGCTGCGTCCCCACATTCTATGTGTCACTGCTTGACAACAGAATGGTCTCTGTGTTGAGCCTTCTGTGGTTTGACAGTTGAAGCTTGGCTGCTGCCTGGGCTGGTGGTCTTACATATGTTGTACCCAATAAATCTCCCTAAAACTTCCAGTGTGCCCCTTGGACTTCTTTACAGGACCCCAAAACGTTTGGGGAATGCAGGGTGGGTGGAATTGTGTGGATCCATGCAGATTCCAGCTCTTTCCATCAAAGACATGTGAGGAAAATGTGTTTTTGTTTTACAAAGTTTGAGGTTTGCAAGGGATTCTGGGTAACAGATCCTGGTGAGAGCCAGACAAGTCACCCCATCCTGGATTCCCCTGGGTGTCTAATTTTCAGAAATGTATAGGTTTGCTAGGTTTCCCTAGGAGCCGGTTGAGCTAGGGTTCAAAATCCACAGCAAGGCACTTTGCAAAAAAAGGGTCAGTTTTCACTGTAAAAATGTGGTGTGTCCATGTTGCGTTTTGGCCCGTTTCCTGTTGCAGGCACTAGGCTTACCCACACAAGTGAGGAACGGGAGACTTAGGGGAACACAGAATTGTACAGCAACTGGTATTACCTATTAACTTTCTATGCATTTCTGCATTCAAAATGTAAGATAATGTGTAAAAAATAAGTCACTTTGAAAAATGCCCTATAACTCACATGCTGGTATGAGTACCCACAATTTCGGAGATGTGCAAATAACTACTGCTTATAAATTCTATATTTTGTTCCTACTTTGGAAATACATAGGTGTCCTTAAAACCTATTTTTCACTCTTTATATTTTACCAAATTAATTGCTATATACCCGGTACACAATGAAAAAACATTGCTAGATGCAGCTCAATTATTGGCTCTGAGTTCCTCGGGTTCTTGGTGCACCTACAAGTCCTATATATCCCCACAACCAGAAGTGTCCATCAGATGTAACGGTATATTGCTTTAAAAAATCTGTCATACTTAAACGAAGTTACAGGTGAAAAAGTTGGCACAAATGGCTGTTTTAAACAAAAAAAATCAATATTTCTTACTTTCAACTGATTGTTTCTATAAAACAACCGTGAAAGATCTACACAAATGACCCATTTCTGAATTCAGAACTTTGTCTACTTTTCAGAAATGTATAGCTTTCTGGGATCCATTATTGCTTTCACACCCATTTCTACCACTAGCTGGAAGGAGGTTGAAAGCACAAAAAGTAGGAAAAATACTCTATGTCCCAATAAAATGCCAAAACTGTGCAGAACTTTTTCCCCATTTAAAAAAAAAAATGCTGTATTTTGGCTAATTTTTGGGTTACCTCCAGGGGAATCCACAAACCCTGGGAACCTTTAAAATCCCCATGATGTTGGAAGAATAGGAAGCACATTTGGCATGGTTACCTTATCTGGACAAAAAGTTACAGAGGCCTAATAGCGAACTACCCCAAATAGCCAAAAAAAGGCTCAGCACAGGGGGGAAAAGGCCTAGCAGCGAAAGGGTTAAGCTTAGATTGCTGCACAATAGATGCCTGTGCCTGTGAAGCCTTCAATGATCTTATTTCGGATAGAATAATTTCAAGCATAATTTTAATAGCCTGTTTGCCTCCACTGCCCCTCAGTTCCTGTTTAGGATTTCGATCCCTCAAAGTATCTCCATGTCCCCCCTGAAGTGTATCTGTGCATTCTGGGTCTCCGTATTTTGACCTATAGTGCATGACGATGCCTCCTGCAAGGAAAAGGAAGTTTGTTGTCAACTGTTTCTGCGGCTTGGGGCGTTGCCTGTATATCCCCCTGCTTATTCAAAGAGCCGGTCAAACTTGGCTGCTTATCCCTTAATTCGTATAATACTAATGCTGCCTCCGATTAGATTTTGAATGCTTCAAGAACAGTGGGTATTGTTTAGGTTTAACTGGGCTTCGAGCAGGAGCCGCTTCCGTGATGTTGCTAGCACCCTGTTTGATATTATGCCCTCCAACACTAAAGGAGAAGATACCAAGTCCATCAGTTGAGGGTCTATGGACTCTCCCCAACTCCCGATATCTGACCCTTCTCACCCTCCTTTTGACTGCTGGACCCTTCCATTCCTTCCAACTTTTCAGCTTCAAGCAACTCTTTGACCTTAGACTCCATCCTTTGCTGTGCGTTGCAGTTCGTTCAGGGTGTGCCTGGCTTCGCTTGAGTGCCCCGGACTGGTTTTGATTGACTAATTGCGGTGCCTACGGCGTTCAGTGTTTTCTTTTTCAAATTTTTATATATAGATCAAACTTGACAGGAATGTTTCAGGTATCAGAGCGCTTTACATGAGCACCAGTTGTGTTACATAAGGGCACGGGGAGATTAAGTGATTTGCCTACAATCACAGGATGTTGAGAGTTATTGCCGACACTCAAACCTGATTCACCAGGGGTGAGGTCAACTGCCCTAGCCCTTAGGCCACATCCTCTCCCCAAAGAGAAGGTATGAGTTAGCTGACTGGGGCAAGATTCACTCCCAATTAGAAGTCAACACTTCCATCCTGCTGCCTTCCGGTATCAGAGTCGTAATCCTGGGAATGGCCCATGTACCATCTGTCGCAGAAGAGTAGTACAGCCACTAGAATCACATAGAAAGAGTCTCGGACTTAGGGCCAGCAAGGTTCTAAGGGCCGTAAGGGCAGTACACAGTCAGCAACACTGCAAAGCGAGAACATCCGACCAGCCTTGATCTGCTTCCAGACCTTATTCCCCGGCTCCTTTGTGCTCCTCAGTAAGATATTTCAAAGTGACTTAAACTTCTGTCCTTGGCTGTGACATACCCCCCCCCCCCCAGCGGCAAGCCCAAGCCTGTCCCGACTCCCTGCAGCAGTTTGCACTCACCTCTGCCCACAGAGCTGTGCTTGTGATCCTCTGTTTTCGAAGCTTCCAGGGCATTTTAGATGGCCAGCGAGGAATCTCTTCACTCCAGGTTCACTTTTGCTGGCTCAGCTCGGCTCTACAGTCAGCAACGCACCACGTATTGGAAGAGCATATCGTCTGTATCTTCCTCACTCCGCTCCACTTAGCATCTATGCTTCCAGAGCGGGGTCAGGCGCTATGTGCGTTAGCGGCAGAGCTTGCGGGCTGCATCTGCCTCACCTATGCACTAGTTGAACATTACAATGCCTCCGTACTTTAAATTATAGACACACTTGTATGCATCACCAAACAACTTGATAAAAAGAGGAACTGCCAAAGAAAGACAAGTAAATCCTACTTAATAATGAAGCCAAAGGGATATAATCAACCCATTACAACCTTGACCAAACATCTCAAGCTACTAAAATGAAATTATAAATCAACTAGACTAAAATCTAAAGCTACATTTGAAAAAGCCCAAATAAAATCCACAGAAAATTCAGCATGGACAGCATGGGCTCTCTTCGACATTGTGAAAAACAAAACCCATAGCAAGTATCATATCTCAGGGGAAGGACACTTTTTTTAATGTAAACAAGTAGACTCCACTTGGTTTAAGTATTTAATCATGCAGTACCCAACTGTTGGTTTGTGCTCCCTTTCCAGCCAGTCATCAACTGACTTTCTCAGGAACACATTACATCATTAACCAAGAACACTCCAATACAGAACACTAATACCTCATAACTAGTTAAAGCTATATAACAGAATACAACACATCCTCTTCCCTTAACATTCAATATAATAATACTGATAAATAATATATCCAAAAGAAAAGAATAATATGGAAAATTATATGGCATATACATCGGATTATTCACAAACATAATCGCTTAAATACTTGGGTGGATTCCTGTCCCTATAACGCCTTTCATTTATTCATATCCTCACTTCTTGCATTCTATCTCTCAGCACCTCACCATCATCCATCATCATATATCCACTACAACCTTCCAAATCCCTTTCATCTTCATCATTGCATCTGTTTTCCACCATCTGCTCATATAATGCAACACTTCGCTTGTTCCACCTTTTTCCATTTTCTAACACAACATACATCTCATGTACCTTCTTCATCTTAAAGGGTCCACGAAATTTCATGCCACTCCCTTCCAACTTTCCACTTTTGACTTCCACCAAATCACCTGATTTAGGTTTACTATCAGCTTCACGTTCACATCACCCTCCTTCAACATTCTTTTCATCCATGCGGGATACATTTTTGTGTTCACCGCATGCCCTCTCATAATTTTAAAAGGGATTTTCTTGGTAACTCCATTTACAGTAGTGCGATACACCCATACTAACTCCTCCACCATCCTTTTAAAATTACTCTATTCATTCCTTTTATCAAGCAGTTCGCCCTCTCAACTACACCATTACCCTGTCGGATATAGAATGATGTGCGAGAATGACAAATCCCACATGCCTCCAAGAATGTTTTCATTTCACTAGACGTTAACTGAGTGCCATTGTCAGTAGTAAGTTTGATTGGATAACCTTCTTCTCTGAACACGTTCTCTAAAACTTCAATGGTCTTCTTGGTCGTGACTTCACGCATAAACTTGACCACCAACCATTTTGAGTGCACATCCACCATCACAAGTGCAAATCTACACTCAGATGTCAGTACTCTCATTGGCCCTGTGAAATCCATACAAACTGTGTGCCAAGGTTTACCGGGATCACTAATTTCTCCCATGTGAGATTGACTACCAATCTTTAACCTTTTTTCTCCTTCTTTACAATCCACACACTGAATCTCCCAATCTGTAACATCTTGATCCATTCCTGGCCACCAAAAGTTTTCACGTAACCTTTTCTTTGTGAGAGTTTGACCTAAATGGCCTTCATGTGCCAGCTTAATCAGTTCCACACATACTCCTTGAGGAGGAACAAATTCATCTCCTCTAGAGATCAGATTCCCACTACATACTGACAGTTTATCAATTATCTTCACAAAAGGGCGGACTGCCACTGATACTGCACTCTCCTGTCTGACACCCTTAATTTTCATTTCAATGACTTCAGTCATGACTCTATCCTCTCTCATACACTGAACCCAACATTCCCTTCCAACCTCTCCTTGAGCCATTCCAATTGCTTCACAAACATATGCAACCGCACCTTCATCACTGTGCGCTTCTACCCCTTCTTTGTCACATCTTGTCAGGGTAAAGGTAGTCTGGACAAACCATCTGCTTGGATATTCTTCCACCCAGGAACATATTCAACTTTATGCTGATATTCCTGTAATCGTGCAGCTAAGCGAGCTAACCTTGCTGAAACCTTTTCCACTCCACCTGGCATTAAGATTTTCACTAATGGTTTATGATCAGTCCGTAGTACTATTGGAAACCCCCGAACATACATCCTAAAATATTACGTTGCCCACGCTGGAGCTAATGCTTCTTTCTCAACTACAGAATAATTTATCTCAGTACTTGTTAAAGAATGTGAAACAAAAGCCAAGGTGTGCTCACCCTCCTTGTGCATTAGCGAAAATACTGCCTCTAATCCCACAGCACTAGCATCAACAGTGAGAATTGATAACAATCTTGGGTCAAAAGGAGTTAATACCTTTGCATCACATTTTTCCTGTTTGATATTATTGAATGATTTCTCCTGATTTTCAGTCCATTCAAATATGCATCCCTGTCTTTTTTTAATTGTTCAGTTTTTTCCGCAAAATTCTTTACAAATTTTGCATAATATTCAACTAGGCCAAGAAAGGACCTAAGTTGGTCCTTGTCTTGTGGTGATGGAACTTTCCTTATAGCTTCCAGTAAATCTCTCTTTGGTTTGATACCAGAGGACGACAAGGTATAACCAAGATACTCTACCTCTTCCACACAAAATTTACATTTTTCTTTCTTGAGAGTCAACCCTGCATCAGCAATCTTATCTAAAACCCTCTTAAGAACCATGTTGTGGTTACCAATTGACTCACCAAATTTAAGAACATCATCTTGAAAATACACAACTCCCACAACTCGATTAATGTCCTTCAATACTTGACCCATCATCCTCTGAAACACACTGGCCGCTGATGAAAGCCCAAACGGCATTCTCGTGAATTGAAATACACCTTCAATAGTGATAAAAAGCTGTAAGACTTTTTGAATCAGGATGTAATTTTATTTAGTGGTACGCATTTTTTGAGTCCAGTTTTGAAAAATATTTTGCTCCCTTCAGAGATAATACCAATTCTCCTATGTTTGGGAGCCAAAAATTGTCTGTAACAATGTTTTCGTTGACAGTGCGTAAATCCACACATTGTCAAAAACTGCCATCAGGTTTGCCTGTATTAACCACTCTAGATTTCCAACTTGATGTCTCAACTGGTTCAATAATGCCTTGAGATATCATCTCTTCCAACATATGTTTCACTTCTTGTCTAGCTACAATAGGGACTTTCCGAACTTTATGTTGAACAGATGTTGCACCTGGCTGCACCAAAATCTTATGTACAAACAGGCACATGCATCAATGTTAAAGATTGCGAATCCTTATTAGCGAATTTTAAAGATTCGCAAATATAGATTCGCAAAAACAGATGCAACAATAAATTAGCGAAAAATTAAAGATTCGCTAATATTCGCAAACACTACTGCGAATCCGCTAATTGCGAATTCGCAAATAGCGAATTCGCAAATAGCGAAATCGCAAATAGCGAAGTCGCATTTGTGATGCATCTTGATGACATCAGAACCAGGAAGTGAGCAGCACAAGCCCCATTTCCAGTGCACAGTCAGAGGGAGAGGAGGGAGCTGGCTCTGGGAGCTAACTAGCAGTGGGATTGAGCAATTGGAAAAACCTGGTAACTGCAAGAAAATGGAAAGCTCACAAACAGCAGAGGACAGCCAATCAGGCAGGAAGCGGAAAATGAAATTTGCAGAAAAAGAAATTGACACACTCATTGAGGGAGTTGTCCACAGCCATGATAAGCTGTTTGGGAAACTATCATTGAAAGTGGCAGAGCAGGAGAAAAGGAAAATATGGATCCGGATCCAGAACCGGGTGAATGCCAGTGGGGTGACACAGCGCACCATCGATGACCTGAAGAAAAGATGGTACGACTTGCGCAGTCGGGCCAAGGTGCGCATAGCTGCCCGTCTGAAGGAAGCAAGGAAGACAGGAGGGGGAACACCAACAGACACTGGGAACACTACCATGGTTGAATCCACAATCCAGCCTGAAGCTGTTGTCGGTGTGACACAGCTAGACACGTCAGGAGCAGCAAACACATCTGAAGGTAAGATGACTGCATGTTACCATTGACCTAAATAATTAAGGTAGTACACCACCCCAGTACAGCACAAGTGCACACTCAGAACATCCAGTACACAATGTATCCATGAAGGGAAGTGCATTATGGGAGATGTAGGCAGGTCAAGCATTTACAATGTCAAACACACAAATAGGATAAGAACAACTCATAACAGTGAACATATTCCAAATTTAATGTCAAAGTAAAAAAAGATCACTGTGACATGACATCCCAGACATAAATTAATGCTGTTTTGCACTGTTAGACCTCACAGATGCAGGACGTGTAGAAGCTGAGGATAGTGACTACCAGGACATACAGGACACCAGCGCAGTTGAGGATATGGACACACCGGTGTTGCCAACAAATCCATCCAGTGCCCCAAACACACGCAGGGCAACTGTCCCACCACTGGTCACCATGGAGTCTGATGATGAGGCAAATGCACCACATGAGTCCAGGCATGGCCCAGCCACATCCATCCCAAATCCACAAACACAGGGCCGTAGAAGTAATGTCAGAGTCCGGCGTAGAAGAGCTAGATCACGCAGAACACAGCAGGAGGAGCAACCAAATGATGTCTGGGGTGGTCTTGAGGGACAGATGCTCCGCATGCAGCGCCTGCAGACCAAGAACACACGTTTAGTACAGATACAAATTGGGAAGATGGCAGACAACATTGCAGTACTGTGCGATAGTGTGCAGCAAATGACCAAGGTTATGCAGGAGGGACATGCATCCCAGAGAAGAAACCATCGGCAACTAATGCAGTACCTCAAAATCTATGCTAAATCCAACAATAGGCTGGCCACATCAACTGCACTGCTGGCACGTAGGTCTGTGACCATGCAAACAGAAATGTGCCATTGGAGCGGGGATGTGGCGAAGGCACTGGACCAGGTAACCAATGCAGTGGAACTGATGAATGCTACCACAATTGCGGCCAACATGTCCATGCAGGAAGAGGGTAGTGAGGGGGCCTCAAGCTTGAGTAGCATAGCTATGCCAGTTGTCACTGCAGGAAGACGCAACACACGCAGCAGTACCCCCTCAGCTTCCAACATGAGGGATGAGGATGCTGCCTCTGACAGGCGTCTGGGTGTTCGTGGGAGAAAGCGCTAGACTGCTATATACAATTACATTCCGATATGGTGACGTAACCATGGATGTGATCGGACCTTTTGACTGACTTACAAGTCATTATTTATTTCAAAAACACTTATGTCCATTACTTAAGAATCCTGTGCCACTGGCCACATTGAAAGTGTGCTCCGACACTCATGCCATATTTCCTTTGAATAAAACGTTCTGTGATTGTAATATACACTGTTTGTGTCATCATTACTCACCTCAGAAATAGTTTTGTGTGATGTCCAATCTTCTCCTGCGCCCTTCTGCTGCGCTTGCCCCTTGTGCTGCACGGCGCTGTGGCACTTGCTGGTCCTCATCCTCTGAGTCGCTTTCAGACACCTCGATCTCCATTCCTCCCCTCGTCGCAATATTGTGCAGCATGGCACATGCTGCTACTATCTTGCAGCATTGTTCAGGTTTGTATTGGAGTGCTCCACCAGTCTTATGGAGACATCTGAATCGGCTCTTCAGCAGCCCAAATGTGCGCTCTATGATGTTCCTTGTTGAAATATGTGCAGCATTGTACCTCTGTTGGTTGGCAGTTGTGGGATTGAGGTAAGGCGTCAGAAGGTAATTACGCAAGGCGTATGCGCTGTCACCTGCATGTAGGTAAGCAAAGGGTCAGTGGCAGTTTGACATTGGCATACGTACAATGACTGTGAGTATCACTTACACATATTTACCAAGCAGATGTGCCTCTCCAAATTCTCCCCAGACAAGACGGGTGTGAATGCCACTTTGCCTGAAAATATATGAATCATGTGCACTCCCAGGAAATTGCGCCACTATATCAGTGATTATGTTTTTGGCATTGCAAACAACCTGAATATTAAGGGAGTGATAGCATTTTCTATTTCTATATATATATTCCTGTGCTGCAGGGGGACATATTGCCACATGTGTGCAATCAATGCAACCTATAACATGTGGGAAACGAGCTATCTGGTAAAACTCCTGTTTTGTTTTTGCAAGGTCATGCGCGGTGGTGGGGAAATTGATGTGTGAGCCGATCCTGGCCATCATGGCATCAAGGAATGCTTTGAATATTCTTGAAAGTACGCTTTGCGACACACCTCCAGCTACTGCAATGACCCCTGAAAGCTGCCTGACGCCAGTAGGTGTAGGCAACATAGGACCTGCACATGCGTTGGGATAGCATTGGTCCTACGTGTCTGTCGTTGCAGTATGGGATCCAATTCATTGATCAGGTCATGGATCATTGCTGCATTGAGCCTATACTTATCGTATATCTCATCCTCTTGCTGTCCTAGCAAAGTTATGCGGACTCTGAAGATGCGCTCATTAATTCACCTCCGTCTGTGTCCAGCAGCCAGCAGCCTCATCCTCCTCGCCATCAGGTACATCCCTGCCATTGTGAGATGTGGTAGCTCATTCTGAGTGTGTTTCAATGGGTTTAAGTAGATTTTCAGCTGTATCTGATTTGCACTCATGATTACCACCTGGTTGTGATCCTTCTTATTTAGCACTCGCAAAATTGCGAATTTCAGGTAATTCGCAATTTGCGAATTTTCATGCATCTATTTTGCGATTCCTTATTTGCGAATCGCTATTCGGGGGCGCAAATAGCGATTCTCTAATAATATTCGCAGAATGTTTTGCGATTCTTTAAATTTGCGAATTGTTGAGTTTTCGCTATAATGCAGTTGATGCATTGCGACACGGTATTTTGCAATCGCAAACGCCATAATTTAGCGATTCGCAAATTTTGTGAATTTTTTAACGCTTGATGCATGTGCCTGATAGCCCTTTAGTACACCAATGTCATCTGAAAACACCTTGCTCGCCCCTTCTATTATATCTTCCAGAGTTAATTCTCCTACCACCAACACTTGATTGGGCTCACGTGGATTTATGATAATTCCTAAATCATTCTGATGTTGCCACCCCAAAATTAGAGGACCAGACTTAGCCATGTAAACTTTTCCTTCAACCGTTCTCCCCTGAAAGTTTATTTTCTGACCTTGGTAACCTCCAGGATTTATATCTTTTGCCAATAACTTCACATTTGGCCAGTGTTTTACAAACATCTCTTTAGGGAGAATTGTGTACAAAGACCCTGAATCCACCATGAGTTCAACTGATACAATCTCAATTATGAATGTTGCTTTGGGTCTAGACTTCCTGGATAAACTCTCCTCATCATCTACACACAATATTCTACCTGGTACATTTTTCTCACCAATTATTGAGTAATTCTCTTGTACTGATGCTACATTTGTATAACTATTAGACTTGCACATGTGTGCAAAATGTCCTTTACGTGCACATCGCCTACACTCTTTCCCCAAGGCATAACAATTTTTAAATCTGCAGTATAAAAATTGCTTCCACACCTAAAACATACTCTCCCTTTGTGTTTGCTCCCATCTGGAACCTTGGATTGTGTGACACCACCACCCAGTTTGACGTAAGGAACCCTCTTTATTTCCTTTACTCCTGACTTTCCTGTATTTAACACCACAACATCTTCACTATCTACACATGAGATTTCACAATCAACCTTTCTTTTTTTCCTCTCTTTCATACATAGATCAGACTGTTCTACCACCTTCGCAATTTCTATGGGCATCATGTAAAGACGGGTTCTTGGCTGCCATTAGCCTTTCTTGCATTTTATTTATTTTTACATTGTACAATTAATTGATCCCGAATCATCTCCTCCCTCATGACCAAAAATTGACATTTAACTGGCAGTTCCCTAAACCTGGACATAAACTGATCTACTGTTTTATCCATCTGATGTGGTTGGGTATAAAACTTAAACCTGCACATGACTATATTGGTTTCTTTTGCGAACCTCCTCTCCAACCTGACCTTAGCTTCTAAATATACATTGCTATTTGTTGTCCATTACTAACTATGGCCAAAGGTAAATACTTAAATACGTGTTGACCTTCCTTTCCCAAAGTGCTTAACAGTAAAGCTTTTTTCCTTGCATTGCTAAATTCACTACCATCTAATGCCTCTATATAATTTTCAAAAACTTCAATCCATTCATCCCACTCAATAGGCTGAGTTCCTGCTTGAGCTAAGAACACAGGTGGTGGAATAATTGCAGCTTCCGTGTTTGAATATTATTAACCTCTACTCCTATTTTTATTTTTATTTCTTTACACTTACTAACGCTGAGTATTAAGCAAGTATACGTGAAATTATAAATACAACAAGTCTTGGTGATAAATATGAAGACATAAAAAGTGTGCCTATCACTGTAGTATTTGTAGAACTGAAAGTATTTCAGTGCATACTCATTGTTACAGAAAAAACGAGATTCGTGTTGACGTAGTTAATAATTCAGTGTGTTAGAAATGCAGTAAGTTACGGTGTGCCTATCACCAATTAACGTAAAGGCACCAGAGAACTATGGTGTGCCCATCACCGAACTATTATAGTGTGCCCAACTCCGTAGTAATAGACAAGCTTGTGAAGTACCTGTGCCAGATGATCTTTACTTCACTCGAAGTCCTTGACCAAATTTAAACGTGTTGCCGTTTTTTTTTGTTTTTATTTGATCCGATGAAGCAAGACTCACAGCAATTGGTTTAAATGTGCATGTAATAATATGCTTGTACAGATCTTTCCAATTGTCTAAAATGGCCGCCAGATATGTGCAGAATGACGTATACGAAGTGCGTGATGGTGCAACAGCACTGCTCACTCTTCGTGCACTGAGGAACGTTAAAATCAACAGAATTCTCAGACGTACAGGCTTGCGCTTAAGTTCTGCACACGCGACCAAACAAGATGGACGCGACTGTGCCTCAACGGTAGCAAGGAGGTATGTATTCACTCCAATTTAAAGAAAATGTACATTACGATTCAAGTAGCTTTTCAATAAATGCGTCAAAAGACAGGGTTCTCATTCACGGCGCTCCGCTCTGAGTGCTGTTTTCACTAAACCGGTTCTTCAAAATATCACGTACCTCCAATGGTCTCAGCGTGAGTTCTTGCACAACCTGGGCCACAGTCGTCAAGGCTGGAATCGTAGCCACATTTTGTAATGTAAACAAGTAGACTCCTCTTGGTTTAAGTATTTAATAATGCAGTACATGACTGTAGGTGGTGCTCCCTTTCCAGCCAGTCATCAACTGACTTTCTCAGGAACACATTACGTCATTAACCAAGAACACTCCAATACAGAACACTTATACCTCATAACTACTTAAAGCTATATAACAGAGTACAACAGACACCAAGACCTTGTTAATTTCTTTTTGATGAAAAGATCAAAACTATTTGTAACAGGGTTGGTTTCCACTACACTATACTCTGATCATATCTACACTTGAAATGAAAACAGAATTGAATAGCTAGACCTCTGTTACCCTCAGCTGCTCCAGAAGAGACATCTTATCCACCATACCATCAAAAAATGATCTATATCCCTTAGCCCTCAGCATAGAAAAATAAGTCAGATCCTCTCTCTTTATAGTGTCTCAACACCTCCCACGCACAAGCTTATGACCACCCCCTTTGAAGAAAGCCACTGTAACACTTATTCTCAAAAACTCTAAAACACTCTAAAGCTGAGCTCTACAGCAATGACAGTTATAGAACCAACCTAGGTCTTCCTGCAGAAATTCTGGAACATACATAACAAAGCAACAAACACAAGACATCACTGATAAACGTCTTGTCAAGGATCTCGACTCAGGCTTCAGAGCAGGTCATAGCACCCAAACTGCTTGCTTCACATTATTGATGATGCTATAAAGACACTGGATAATAATGAAGACTTCTAATCCTTTTGGATTGGTCAGCAGCTTATGTTTGATCATGAAATACTACTCAGTACCATGCCCACCCTTGATCAGAGGAATGCCTGAGAGAGTGGTCACCAACCTTACAAAATATAAATAAATACATCAAAATCAAAAATATTTAGTATGATAACACAGTCAATTATTGAGGCATAAACCTGGAAGAAGCTCCATACAATCAATTCTGTACAAGTGCAAATATGTTTACAGAACATTAAGAAATATGTTTTGTATATAAACTCCTAAGAGACATCTACAATTAATATTTGTTTATAGTTAAAACCTAAAAACATGTCATTAATGTATTTCCACTCTACAGATATCAATTGAAAAGATGTCTCCCTACTTGTTCTACAAATTATATCATTTCTATATTCAATTCAAGAGGGGTTTTTTTCTTTGTTTTTTTCAAAACAAGCAAATAATGCATCAACATTGCTCCCATCAGTGACACATACATTTGATCGGATCAGATTATTTGGGCAATAAAAGTGCCACACGTGCATACATTAAAACTACACAGCCAGCAGAGCACATCACCCACTAGGCACAGCCCTCTATGACTCCTTATGGACTGACAGCAGATATGTAGTAAGAGGACCCCAAAAGGCTTTTTGCCTCATGGGCTGTGGCAGCTCTTCTGCATATAGTTCTGGTTGTTCCCTGCAGGGTGACAAATCCAAGAGCCACTGCCGCTTGGTGGGCACTGCTCGTTTGCCCCAGTGCAGAACAACTCTTTGCTTTGCCAACAACAGAGCCACTGTCAGAAACTTATGAATGGCTGGTTGGAAGCCTTTTACCAATCCCAGTAAACACACATTGCCTCACGCTTATGTGGTAGTATAGCCTGGAGTGAAAGGGTTATGCATCATCCTGCGCCACTACAATGTGTGGCATAATCATGTGGAATGTACCAGTAGTGAGCAAAATGGGCATGAGCACATAAATAGTTTAGTCATAAGGCAGGTACAATAAACCCCTGTGGGCATATAGAAGTCTGAATACATCCCATCGGACCCTAGGTTGCTTCCCTGCCCATGCCAGTGTAATAATGTAAGCCCAGAGTGTTTTAAAAAAAAGTGTTGCGTTAGGACAATGGGAATATTAATAAAAAGTTATAAAAACTTGAGCAGCACCACCATCTTCATGACATCTATCCTGTCAGGGACCTCTCTCTATTGCTCCAACCCCTTTACACTGAGCTACACCCACAGACATGAGGCCCACGATCGCAGTATGTGGTTCATGTAAAATACATGTGCAATCATTACTCACCCAGCATTTCCCTACCTATGTAACATCTAAAAAATGCCCAAACGTCTTTGTTTTGTTTATATGCTTCACTGTTTCCTTTTGCCAAAGGTGCCCATGTTTCAAGAACTGAGCACTCTGACTCAGATGCATGCTGGCTCAGACAGCAGTGAGAGCCTCATGCGAAAAGCACTTAGAACTCTCCTGCTATGAGCTGCATGAGTCATCACTCAAGCAAAGCACTTAGAACTTTCCTGCTGTAAGCCCTATGAGTCATCACTCAAGCCTCCTGCTAAGTGCACATGAAAGACCTGCTGGTGAAACCTCGGGTGTGGCAGCAGCTTGTCTATTTAAGCTGCACCCAAGGCAAAAATGGCTTGCTTTGCATAAAGATTTGACAGCCTGCCTTTTTCCTGCCTATCCTGAAAGAAGCCAGACCAGCGCTCCCCAGCTGTTAATTGCAGCCTTCATAAGAACAACTCTTCTTTCAGAGTTTCCTCATGCAAAGCGCTCATACAACCCTTCAAGAGCAGACACTACTTTAAGAAGCAGTGACATTCCTAAAGCCATCATCTGCTTCGCTGATCTTCATCGTCTCGGCCGTCACTGGTACCTGTAAAAGAAAAGACACCTTTAAGATAAAGATAAACAGTGAATAGTTACTTTCTATTCTTGCACAGTTTTTGTTCGCTTCATACATAGACATTGGAACTGTGAGTGAGAGCACCTTTTGACATTTGACCGGTGCAAGAGTGAGAGCACATTACTCCTGTGAAGAAACAGGAAATTGTGCTATTTCCTTCACAAGAGAACTAAACTACATGATGTAATAACCCTAGTGTTCCTCGAACAGTCGTTAGCAGAAGCTTCCAATTCCAATCATCCTCCAGGTGCTTACCTTGAGAACTGCATTACAACTCACTGAGGTGCCTGCAGGCACCAGTTAACTTGCAGGTCGACAACTTGGCAGGGAATCTCTGCACCTATCCACAAGGGCCCTCTCCCCTTTTATGATCAGACCACTAGCTTGCCTGGTAGGTACGGTCAGGAAGGCCTTGCATCTCTCTAGGTAAGAGACTGTGACCAATATTGACATATCCTGTCTGCTAAAGACAGCGGCAACTGAGACAATCTGGAGACCTGATTCTTTAATTTCAAATGCCCCTGCCATAATTGTAGCGTATCACTACTTACGGATTGCTATGAATCCAGATTCTCAGATATTTAACAGGGTCCGTACTCAACACTGAGGAAAAATCAAATGGATACTCTAGAGTACTTGATGTCAGGGAGGAGTAAGACAGGCCTCTCCCATTTGATGCGCAGGCCAGAGTATCATTCAAACCTGATGTAATCTCAAATTACAGGTGATAAATGAGTAGTGGGGTCTTTGATGTACAAGATCATATTGTCTGCTTATGGGGAAATACCAAGGGGATGCAGCTGAAAGTTTAGAGCTGAAGCATCATGCTGCTACCGGATCACACATGCTAGATGCTTCAGTGTGATAGAAAATAATAATGGTGATAAATGGCACTCCTATCACGTACGTACCCCTATGGATGGCGGACTCCTCAGATATGTTACTATTAATACGCACCTGGGTAACCAGGTTAGTGTAGAGTAAGTGAATCCATCATAGGAATGCCCCCAGGATTCCCATACGGGCCATTATCGCAAGCATATAGCGCTATTCAGTGGAATCAAAAGCTTTTGCAGCAGTGAGGGTGTTCCCTCGTTTGCATGGGGGAGTGGCCCCATGCAAATGAGGGAATCACTTTGCCTCGGTTCACTGACAGAATATCGACAACTAAAATATCCCCATACCACAATATCAAGTTACAAATATAGGTGTCAAAAATATCGACATCCTATATTTATAATGGTAAGCACAAAAATATTGAAAAATTAATATTGATGTCATAAATATAGTTGAACAAAATAGCATGTTTTATATGTATATTAAATACATTAATAAATATTAAATATATTAAAGAATAAAATATATTTAAAAAAAGATTTAATATATATTTGAACAAATAAACTTTAAAAAAGTTAAAAACACATATATAATTAATATATATATATATATATACATATATATATATTTACTTTAAAACAATTATTACAATAATAATTGTAATGTATTTTATAATTTAAAAATTAAATAATCCAACACTTTCTCTACTGTTGCACTCACTGGAGTGGGAATTGTAATTTTTACCCCTCCGCTATCCATCACTTTCTCTACTGTTGCACTCACTGGAGTGGGAACAGTAATTTTTACCCCTCCGCTCTCCAACACTTTCCCTACTGTTGCACTGACTGGAGTGAGAATAGTACATTTTATCCCCTCCGCTATCCAACACTTTCCCTACTGTTGCACTCACTGGAGTTGGAATAGTAATTTTGACCCCTCCGCTAACCATCACTTTCTCTACTGTTGCACTCACTGGAGTGGGAACAGTAATTTTTACCCCCTTTGCTATCCAACACTTTCCCTACTGTTGCACTGACTGGAGTGGGAATAGTAAATTTTATTCCTCCGCTATCCAACACTTTCCCTACTGTTGCACTGGTAAACAGACATAATATCGAAACAAAAATATCGAATGGACAAAATATCGAGTCCAAAATATAGAATGGACATAATATCGAATGGACATAATATAGTCGTTCAAAATATCGAAATTAAGGTAAGTAATATCGATTGTTAAAATATCAAAGTACATAATATAGGCATTAAAAAATATCGAATTTTTAATAATATCGAATTTTTTCTAAGTGTATTGTATGTTAGTATATGTGTTAAAAGTGTATATTAGTTGTTGTAATGTATGTTTCATTTTTTAAAAGCAATGAATTTTATGTTATTTAATTTTTGTGTAATTTAATTCCGTAGCGGGTAGTGGGTTTATAGGGGAATAGGGTGGGAAGTAATTTAATTAAAATTAAGTACATATTAATAAATATTAATTGGTATTGATAATTAATTTATTGTTAATTAATTATTAATTGGTAATTAAATTTCATTAATTAGTAATTATTATTTTTTAATTGATTAATTGGTAATTATGTTAATTCTATTAATTAAATAGTTGTAGTGGGATGTGGGTTTATAGGGGAATAGGGTGGGAAGTAAGTTAATTGAAATTAAGTACATATTAATAAATATTAATTGGTATTGATAATTAATGTATTGTTAATTAATTATTAATTGGTAATTACATTTTATTAATTGGTAATTATTTTTATTTAATTGATTAATTGGTAATTATGTTAATTCTATTAATTACATAGTTGTAGCAGGATGTGGGTTTATAGGGGAATAGGGTGGGAAGTAATTTAATTGAAATTAAGTAAATATTAATTAATATTAATTGGTATTGATAATTAATTTATTGTTAATTAATTATTAATTGGTAAATACATTTTATTAATTGGTAATTATTTTTTTTAAATGTATTTATTGGTAATTATGTTATTTTTATTAATTAAATATTTGTAGCGGTATGTGGGTTTATAGGGGAATGTGGGAGGAAGTAATTTAATTGTAATTAGTTAATTATAGAAAATACATTTTTGTATTGATACTTAATTTACTGGTAATTAAATATTAATTGGTATTTATTTAAATATTTATACAAATCTGGTAATGATTATTAATTGGTTGTTAATGATTTATTAATAGGTAATTTATTTTTAATAAATAATATATATTGTATTTATAATAAATTAATTATTAAACATTTTGTAATTGGTAATTAGTGTTATTAATAATATTTATTAGTATTGATAATTAATTATTTTTTAGTAAAATATTAAAATATTCATTTCCCTACTGTTGCACTCACTGGAGTGGGAATAGTAATTTTAACCCTCCCGCTATCCAACCATTTCCCTACTGTTGCACTCTCTGGAGTGGGAATAGTAATTTTTACCACTACGCTATCCAACACTTTCCCTACTGTTTCACTCACTGGAGTGGGAATAGTAATTATAACCCTCCCGCTATCCAACCATTTCCCTACTGTTGCACTCTCTGGAGTGGGAATAGTAATTTTTACTCCTACGCTATCCAACGCTTTCCCTACTGTTGCACTCACTGGAGTGGGAATAGTAATTTTTACCCTCCCGCTATCCAACACTTTCCCTACTGTTGCACTCTCTGGAGTGGGAATAGTAATTTTTACCCCTACGCTATCCAACGCTTTCCCTACTGTTGCACTCACTGGAGTGGGAATAGTAATTTTACCCTCCCGCTATCCAACACTTTCCCTACTGTTCCACTCTCTGGAGTGGGAACAGTAATTTTTACCCCTACGCTATCCAACGCTTTCCCTACTGTTGCACTCTCTGGAGTGGGAATAGTAATGTTTACCCCTACGCTATCCAACGCTTTCCCTAATGTTGCACTCACAGGAGTGGGAATAGTAAATTTGACCTCTACGCTATCCAACGCTTTCCCTACTGTCGCACTCTTTGGAGTGGGAATAGTAAATTTTACCCTCCCGCTATCCTACGCTAAAAGTAGTGATTATTATTGTATATTATTACGTTAATATATGTATGTATTAAAAAATAAAAATGTATGTATATTTTTTTTTTACTTCAAATAATTATTTATTAATTTTAAAGTAATTTAACTAATTTTAAGTATGTTTTACTTTATTTTATTTATTATTTCATTAATTTTACATTACTTTTAACAGATTTATAAAATTCGATATTTTGACTAACTATATTTTTAACGACGATATTTTGGATTCGATATTTTTGTACTTACCTGTTTGGAGATAGGGAGTCGATATTTTGACAGTCGATATTTTGTCCACGATATTTTGTGTACTCGATATTTGTGAGATCGATATTTTGTCAGTGATCCGTTGCACTCACTGGAGTGGGAATAGTAATTTTTACCCCTCCGCTATCCAACACTTTCCCTACTGTTGCACTGACTGGAGTGGGAAATGTAAGTTTAAAGAATTTTAAATAGTTTAATCTTTTAATTTATGATAGAATTTTATTTTGAAATACATTTTATGTTATTGGTATACATATATATATATATATATATATATATATATGTATATATATATATATATATATTAATTACACAATTTCCATATTTAATTGTCAATTAATTAATTAATAATAATTAACAACTAATTATAAATTAATTAAAAATAAATGACTTTCCGCCCTTTATTCCTATAAACCCCACAGCCCGCACCTAAAATTTACCCCAAAAAATTCAAAACACACTTAACATTCTAAATGCTCAATTAAATAAATATTAATAAATACAAAATATTCATTTTTTTATTATAATTAAATTACTTCCCACCCTATTCCCCTATAAAGCCACAACTCGCTACGGAACTAAAAAACACAAAATGTAATCAAAATAAAATTAATACCTACTAAAATAGTAACACATATATTAAAAAACTTAAACAATACGTATACACAAAAAATACATCACAATTGATATTTTAAACAAAAATAATTTTTTGAAAACGATATTAATGACGTCTATATTTTTTAAATCGATATTTCTTACCTTAAAGTCGATATTCTTCACCACATTATTCTTGCTTTCGATATTTCTGTGTCACGATATTTTAAACTCGATATTAGTGTAAGTCGACATTTCCAATTCAATGTTTTGACTAAATACCCTTTGTCTCTGCCCCCGAGCTGTATTTCCGATCTTCGTACAGAGCTAAATAGACACTTAGGAGACACACTGAAAGTGCGCCACAAAAAGGTGGCACACTGTCAGTGCCCCGCGAGGGCAGCCCTCTCAAGGGATGAAAGGGGGTCAGTGGACCCCCCAGACATCCCCTTGCAGGAGGGTGCCTGCTTCAAGGTGTGCTGTGGCGCAAAAAGGAAAAGTGCACCCTATCTGTAAGAGGGCCCTTGGTCAGGTCAGAAGTATTATTCTAATTTCAGTCCAACAAATACTGGGAACAGTCCATAGTTTGGGCAGAGGCCTGACCTGCTATTCTAAATTCAGTCCCATAACCATTGTGAAAAGTGCATAAATAAGCAGAACATCAATTACTATTCAAACTCAATTTATACAAACATTAGAAAAGTGTTGAAAAGAGTGGTGTTGCTAACATACTATTTAACATAACAATGTACCACACAACATTAAAAATGAGCATTAAAAAATACAACAACAACAAAACTATATTGGCCAGATGTACATAGACATTTAGCACTCACTAAGGCTGTGATTCTCTAAATGACAGGGATGGTGACTACTAAATAGCTTGTAAAAATGCACTTAACCCTTTTTTTCAACTCGGTAACGGTTACCAAATCATAAAATGGATTTAGAAACACATTAATAATTGCAATTTGGAAAGGACATGTTTAAGATGTTTCTTCTAAATTCAGATTCTCAGTGCTATTAATCTCAAAGAAGGTGGCAACCCATTCAGAAATTCACTTTTTGAAATGAAAAAAAAAAATTGTTTGGAAGTGGCCAGTTAAGGTGACCTTTGCCAACTGGAGAACAAACTGTATTTCCTTCATGATAAACATTTGACATTTATTTAAAAATGGACTTGTTTTAAATGCAATCACAGACATAGTGGTCTGCCAATCCCTGGGATGGCATCCAATCTTACTGTGTGCCAGTTTTTTACCTACCTCATGAATAACAATTATATATGTCAAAATACGACCTACTCTGGATAGTAATTTTGCAAACCGACCTATTAGTATACAGATTGGTTCACAACATCTTTTTTATTTGAAAAAAGTGTACAATTTGCAACCGCATTTTTGCAATTGTAGTCTTAGTTTATCTGGCTTTATATTATTTCATTTAGGCCAAACATTAAAACACTATCCACCCAACTGCCTAATAAATTTAATAAGTATAGTGGTTAATCCCAACATATATGAATTCAAAAATGTATAAACAAAATTCTGTATTTTTAATTTACAAGTGAACTTTAAAGAAATAATTCTTTACTTCTGAAAATATCACACAGCATTTAAAAAAAAACAAATATATAAAAGACATTTAAAAAACAATAGAATTAGTACTTCAATAATAACTGTGTATTAAATATCATGATATTTTAGTAAATTATATTTGAAAGAAAACATAAAAAGATATTTTTAATGTTGATAATGTGTCCTGTCATATTTTTGAAGTTACAATATTTTTTCCACAACACTTTGGTCCAACAGCATTTCCAACTCCAAATTCAAGTGGCATAAACAAGAGGGCATATTTAGAAAAAAATAATGGAGGGTGGTGCTACGCCAAATTTGGCAACACTGTGCTCTGACATTTTTTAAATGAAGGGATGCACTGTATTCACAAGGATACGGCGCACCCCTGTGCTTCTCCTAGCTCTGGCGATAAAAAAGCTTTCTAGCGCTAACTAAAAGCACCCAGGCACCATGTGGCAAGGGTGCCTGCGCTGCAGGAGCGATTATTTATATGCAGGAAGGGACACTTTAAACAATCATTTATGGTGATTTGCTCTTTCTATGTGTGCTGCATTCTGAAATAGCAAAAAATTAGGAGAAATTAACAATTTCTCCTCGTATTGTAATGCTGAAGACAGGCCTTGTGAATCTTGGGCAGTGTAAAAAAACAATGGGTATTATGGTGGAACGTCCACTGCAACACCCATTGCATGCCCCTTTGCTGCAGAAGACTGCGTCGAAAAGGGGGATATTTACAAGGTGGCGTTAAGCCACGTTTAGTGGCTTAGTACCACCTTGTAAATATGGGAAATGGCACTACGCCACTGGAGCGTCAAAAAAGTGGCGCTCCGGTGACGAATAAGGCTTGCAAATATGCCCGATGTGTTTTTTATAGCTAACATTTTAATAAAACTAATGTGTAACAGGTCAAGCATTATAGATGCTACAGGACTTGGGCGCAGGGCTTTGCCAGCAAGTTGAGATACATGGCCTTGCCTTCAGCTAAGCCCTCTGTCCAACCCACAAGTGGCCAACTCTGTTGCACACAGCCTATAGTTGTGCACAGACGGCTGCAGGCCTTGGCATTTAGCTGGGCGTCTGCCCAAACTCCTTGGTAGCAAATCTGAGCTGTGCACATCATCTGGACATGCACAGTGGGGAGTTGGTAGGACCTTATTTTCTTCCAGAGCTTTCTACTCCCTTAGCTCAGCCAGCTCTGTGCCCAACCACTGACAAATACATCTGCAGAACATACACAGTTGCGTTTAACAGGGCTGGTCTTTGTCTAGGCACTGTGCTCAAACTCCCAACACTTGCTGTACATGGCCAGAATGCAATTCTTCAGAGATAATAACATTTATAAAAAAATGAAGGCCCTGTATGCAAACGCCTGGGCAGCAAACTTCACTGTCCATAGCCTTCAGCTGTGTGCAGTCAGGGCTGCCATGGCCAGAGGCATTGGAAGAAGAAGGTGGCCCTTGGAAATGATTGCATGGCCAACATTTTAAAATGAAAATGTCTGATAATGCTCTGAATTCATTCACAGCAAACCCAAAACGGCATTACTGTGATTACATTTTCAAACCAAGGTTGTTGCAATTGCAGGAAGTGTTTTGTCTGTAGCAGGAAGTAAAAATTCCTAATGGAGGTTTAATTTACACCCTCTCCCATTAACGTTCCCCAAGCCAGATGTCACATATTAAAACTTCCACTCATTTGCAATTTGGCAGATTTGGAAAATTTTACCAAAGCTATAGGCAATTTTTAAACACATTTTCAAAGAAAACAGAGACTTAATCAGGAATCAAAATAGCTGTACTATGCGGTGAATCTATATATGAAGATACCAGCAGGTTCCACATACACTTACTCATTTACAAAGGATGAGGACTTGCTGCAGGCCATGAATGGCACTGTCAAAGGCTATATATAGCATCTGGTTGTTTGAACACGGGCTGGCTACAGGCCATGCAAGTCTACTGTGTGTGGCCCAATGCATAGTTAATTCAGTTGGTATGGACGATGAATCTAGACCATACATCCATCCCAACTGGGCTGAACCAAAGCAATGAACAGTGCCTGTAGTGGACATTAGAACTATCCTCTTAAGGGCCATCTAGGTGATAATACAAAACCTGAAAACATGAAGACACAGACACCTTTTTACCACGCTTTGTGGGATACCTTGCAGACTATGTTGCCGTCACTTCCAGATAACCTCCGTTCTGAGGTTGGGAACTTAATTAGAGGTGGTCATTAGGCAGCTAACCTAATAATTAGATGTGGTATCGACACTACTGATTTGGTAGGCCGAGCCATAGCATCTTCAGTGGCACTTCAGCATTGTGCATGGTTAAGAGCCTCAGGGTTTTCAGAAGCTGTACAGACAACTTTAGAAGCCGATTCAGCATTGAGATGCTTCCGTGATAGGAGAAGCAATACAGAGGGACCGATTATGATGTCGTCCAGGAATTCTTATGACCGACTCGGTTTCGGGAATTGTTTCAGAACGAATCAGGTTCTGCGAGTCCAACCCAACGATTATGATGCTTCAGGACATCTTTTGGTCGGACTCGCATTGACTTCAATGGGAGCCTGTGTTCGGAACGAGAACACAGGCTCCCATCGACAAAACTGGTGTGTGTGTAAAACCTTGCACCATGTGGTGGGCACCCCATGGGGCCTGCCACACTGTGCATGCATGGGAATGATGGACCCATGGGTACCCCCACGAGCCCTATTCGGAGGGCCCCGGGAAAAAGGGGCCCTGCCACGGGCCCCCAAAGCCAGATTCTGAAAGCTGATCCGTGCCCGAACAACCGATTTGGGAAGGCTGTCCGAATCTGACATCCTAATCGCTCGGCTGGAAACACGGGCCATAGACTGCTACGATTTAGCTCCGACCGACTCGGTTACTACAATGCCTCAGACGGTCCGAATCCTTTCCAGCCATCATAATCAGTTGTTCGGAAAAGTGTCTGAGTCGGTCGGAAAGGCGGGTTCCAAATCGGATTTGGACAACATCGTAATCGACCCCAGAGTCTTAAGTCTTCTTCTCTGTTATTTGTATCCTTAATTTTGATCCTATGCTCAGGTGGTATAGGTGATACTGGAGGTTAGTTTTCTCAAGGGGTCTTACTTGTTAGGGCATTGACATGTCCCTTTTTGGATAACACCTGGTTGGTGTTTCTTCAGGTGCAGAAGTTATTGTTTTTATACTGTCTTCAACAGTTTAAGTGGTATAAGGATGCCTGGGGTATATTCTTCCCTTTTCTTTTTCCTCTGATGATGGGCTTCTTGCTCAAGAGGTTATTTGCGGGTGTTGTGTCTTCCGGTGAAGAAGGTAACTTTTTGACATGCTTCATTCAAAGCAGTTTGGTATGCAGGTATGAATTACTGTTGACTTGCAGTATCTCTTAAACAGACATATTACTTATGTCAATTGCGAGACCTTGTATACAGACGATATACTTTTACGAATACTCTGTATCTCCGCTTCAGGGTAATTTTGGCCTCTGGTTTGTCCAATGCAGTCCTTTTTGCTACTTTAGCGGAATGCACTTTTCATTGATATCAAGTGGTGCACGAATTGTTTTTGTGTTGGATAATTTTTAGGTTATGATTCCAGGTGAGGGGATCATGCCAGCTTTACTAGGTCCTTAATTGCACATTGGATTTTGTTCCATGAAAGTGGGCACTTCTTTGTTGGGGGTGTTATGCCTAGCAAACTCAGGGTGTCTGATGTGTATTTTTCTGACTACTTATGGTCTTTGTTTCCTCCATTTTTGGAGGTGATGTTTATGCTTATGTTCAATTTTAGAACATGGTTGTCCCGTGAGCTCTGCCTCTGAGATTTTCTGAGAATCAGGTTCTGAATAGTTACCCTTAGGATTGCTTACCGCCATGTACTATATGGTTAGAAAGATTTTTGTTCTTTCAGGGGAGAAGGTTAGTGTTTGCTTCTTATTCCTTTAGGGACTTCCTGGATGTTTCAATATCCTTTGGCTATTGAGGGCTGGAGTTTGGATGTCTCCATCTCCTTGGAGTCATTTCCCCTTCCCTTTTAGGTATTTGTTATTTTCTGTACCTCACACCCTTTGGAGGTTATGATCTAGTGCTACATTGTTCTAAGAAACTAAATATGCCTATATGATGCCTTTTAGACAGATTAGATCTTGGCTTATATGTCTTTTGGACAAATATTCTAACTAGGGGGTCGATTAGGATGGCGGTCGGAAAAGCATTCCGACCGCCGTGGTAGCGGAAATTAACCATCCGCATGTACCGCAGCGATACCGGTGGTCAGATTAGGATGCACTGCCAGAAAAATCTGACCGTGGCGGACGGATTCCAAGAAACTCCGCCGGGAACATCTGGAAAAGCTGAAAATCCGTCCGCTGCGGTCGGATTTGCTGCGGGAAGACCAAAACCCACCGTTCGACCAGCGGAATGACCACAAGTGAAATTACGATACGATGGCGGTGCCAGTGGAACGATCAGTTGTTTCTGACCGCCGCGATCGCAACAAATGATGAATGGGAGAGCCAGCGGAAGGACTATTGCATTCTGACCGCCGCGGTCGCGGGGAAAGAGTAACGGCGGTCGGAGGCAACCACACAACAAGGCTACCAAGTGTGGCTGTATATCTGGCTCAGCCTCAAAAAACATCTGACACACCCCAATGACACATCCCCATGGCAAGTAAAAAATAAAAATCCCATGTCAACCCAGACAACACACCTGACATATACTCCATTTTGACCCACCCTCACAGCTGAGTATAAAACCAGCCCCTTCCCTGCCCAGAATCCTTTGCACAACTCCAGAACTGAAGGGCCCAACCCCACAGCACAAAGGAGAGGCAAATCAGCACACATCACACCATCACAACCACACACACACCACACACATCACCACCACCACCTTCACACTTGCACTTTTCACCCATTTGCACATCACACACCATATCACAGAAGAAGATGCCCAAATTCACTGACAATGAGTTGTCAGTGATGGTAAATGAGGTAATCAGAGTAGAACCACACTTGTTTGGAAGCATGGTCCAACAGACACCAGTATCCCAAAAAAATCAAATGTGGGAAAGGATAGTCAACAAAGTCAATGCGCACCCTGAAGGACATCAAGAGGAGGTGGCATGACCTCAAGAGCAGGGTGAAAGAGAGTGCCAACAAGAACCTTGAGCTGGCTCAGAGGACTGGCGGTGGCCCTCCCATTCCACCACTAACATTCACTGAATGGGAGGAGAAGGTGCTTGCCATACTGCATCCAGAGAGTCTCACAGGAATACCCGGGGGAGTGGAGGCGTAAGTACCAACAAATGTCTCCCATTAAACTGCTATGTACTGTCTTGTACAACTAGAAAGCTACACTTCCTAAACACAAATGCACTACGTACAACACACTCTTCCTAACACATGTCTCACAGATCTAACATATCCTTCCTCTGAATCACCCCAAAGGTAGCTAGCAATATTTCCATGGGGGCATGTGTACAGGCAGCCAGCGCTACAACTCCCACCAGGCCCCCTTGTCCCACAGCTGAGCAGGATGGTACGCTCCTCCCACTCATAACCATGTGGCAGCCATTTCATTGCTTACCTTCACCTAACAGGTAGGTAGCCTTCTGAACAGGGAGGGGTGTTTGTGGGTGGGAAGCCTGCACTACAGCTCCCACCAGGCACCCTTGTCCCACAGCTGAGCCAGATGGAGCACTCCCCACACCCACAACCATGTGGCAGCCATTTCATTGCACTCATCAAACTTACAGGTAGGTAGCCATCTTAACAGGGAGGGGTGTTTGTGGGTAGGAAGCCATCACTACAACTCCCCCCAGGCCCACTTGTCCCACAGCTGAGCAGGATGGAGCGCTCCCCCACCCACAACCATGTGGCAGCCATTTAGTTGCACTCATCAAACTAACAGGTAGGTAGCATCTTAACAGGGAGGGGTGTTTGTGGGTAGGAAGTCATCACTACAACTCCCCCAGGCCCACTTGTCCCACAGCTAAGCAGGATGGAGCACTTCCCCCACCCACAACAATGTGGCAGCCATTTCACTGCACTCATCAAACTTACAGGTAGGTAGCCATCTTAACAGGGAGGGGTGTTTGTGGGTAGGAAGTCATCACTACAACTCCCACCAGGCCCCCTTGTCCCACAGCTGAGCAGGATGGAGCACTCCCCACACCCAGAACCATGTGGCAGCCATTTCCCTCCACTGTGTCACCAAACAGGTAGGTAGTCAGTGCATGCACTCTGCCATCCTTCTCAAAAAGCATGGAGCCATATGACCACACCAGCACTCACATGTCAGCCAACTTGGCATAGATCCAAAAGCCACATCCAGTATGCAGACAGCTAAGCGCACGTAACTGTCACAGAAATTAAGCTTTGACTCACCAAGTCACATGTGAAAGTAATTCATGGCACAATCATCCACAGCACAGAATGCAATGTGTAAGTGCCATGGTGTCAGAGCATGAAGGCCCATATGAACACAAAACATGCATGGTCAATTTGACAAACAAAGTAAAGTACATGATATGAAAAAGGTATGTATAACATTACAATGGCTAGTTCTTGCTTAGCTGAAATTGATTCCACGAATAGCAAACAAAAAAGACGCATTACATAAAGTTGATGTGCCGCAAGTTGGTAGATGATGACATGTCCCTGTAATCACACAATCTGTACGTGGCACATGGTTTCAATTTACATGTCACACCATGGACAAGTAATGTATGTACCTCAACATCATGTCATGAAGCTCAGTATCTTGCAGCCATACCAAGTGATTGCAATGTAAAGTGTTTGGTGTATCAAATGTAACATCCAAAAGTCTAATACCAAGCTTGTGGAGTGCACTTCAATGACCATTTAACCTCTGTTCAACAGGAGATCCACAAGCAACTGCAGCAGAAAACCCCACCAACCTGCAGAGCCTGTCTCCCCCCGGAACATGAACTCTCGGATGCAGACTCCCTACGTTTCTCGGATGAGGAGCAACAACCTGGCCCCTCCAGACTGCCAGGGCGCACTACGTCTCAGGTCCTCATTGTCCCCACCACCACCAAAGCAACAACAACAGCGCTGACCCCTGCTACAATGACCTGTGCGGCCTCCACCACCACCATCACCACTGCTGCTTGCAACACTCTCCCTGCCTCAGTGGTTACCAATACCACAACACAATCAGAGGATGCCAGAGAGAGTGTGCGGGTGCTTCGAGTGCCAACGCCACAGGTCCGTGTCAGCAGGGCAGGTGGTAGGGCAACTGGGGGACAAATACCGGAGGACACTGAGACCGAAGCCCTGGCCACCATCGCAAGAGTCCTTGGGGCATATGAACAGAACCAGGGACAGATGGGCCAGGTTGTGGAAGAAGTGCGTGAGCTCCGCCTGCTGCTGAGGTCCATGGACACACGTATGGGCCAACTTGTGGACCTCATGGGCCAGCTTGTGGGTGTTCTGAGGGACAGACATGCGGCCCAAATGACAGCTCAACCCCCCTCCAGTGGCCCGCCTGCTGATACTCCCACCACCTCAGCTGCAGCCACAGAAAGGGGTGAGCTGCAACAAAATGACTCCTCAGACACCACTGAGCCTTCAGCAGAGGCTCCCCCTGCCAAATGCACGAGGGGCCATCCGAGAAACACCAGGGGAGGATCATGTGGCAATGCACCATCCAAACGCAAGTCGCTGAGCCAGCCATGATGGCACCTGTGTTCCCCTTGACATTGACTTTGTTGACTATTCTTACCCACATTGCCATGTTGATGGCAGGAATCTGTTGGACTGTGTGACTGCATCAATGTGGTGACTACTCTATGTGTCTCATTTACCATCACTGACAACTCATAAATTCACTTTGCACAATTTTGTAAATAATCACTTCTCTGTCATAAATACTTATTGTAAATAAACACTCTTTACACACCTATGTCTTTCTGTCAGCTCCATGTTTATCACAGTATGTACAATGTCAACTCAGATTCCAATGTACCACAAGCTCTGATTGTGACATGGCATTGAGAGGGTTATGGAACCTAGAAAGACACAAAAGAATGATATTTACTTGTCAGGTGATGCCATTACAGCTAAAACACACCACTAGTCATCAACGTACAAAAACCAGCACACATAACAATGAGCAACAACATCAACATAGACATGAGGTACCGGGAAAAAAATACCCAGTGCCACACACATCAGCCATTAGCACAGAGCCAACAACAGCCAGCAGTCAAAAAGATCATCTATGTCATGCCATTACCATCAAAGACAACAGACAATGTCACTGTTGTACAATGTCACTTACACTCAAGGGAAGTAATTGTCGATGAGCTGTTGACGCAGGTCAACACCTTCCTCTTCTCCACTATCATCGTCACTGGGCATGTGTGGGTTTGCAGGGGGGCATCTGCTGCTCATCATCGTCCAGGAGCAGGGGGATCTCTTTGCGCAAGGCCAGGTTGTGGAGCATGCAGCATGCAACTATGATCTGACACACCTTTTGGGGATAGTAGAATAGTGTACCTCCGCTCTTGTCCAGACACCAGAATCTAGACTTCAGAAGCCCAAAAGTACGCTCCACCACACGACGTGTCCTCCCATGTGCATCAATGTAGCAGTCTTCACCCGGGGTCCTTGGATTCCTCAGTGGGCTCAGCAACCAAGGGCGGTTGGGATACACAGAGTCACCTAGGTGTGAGATACAGAGAGCAATTTACCAATATAAACAGTAGCTGAGAACAGCATGTCACACATACAGCACACTACTTGGCTCTGCGTACTCACCAACAAGCCACGCACGCTCCGGATGCAGATTTGCCATCAATTGTGGGATGATGCTGTTACGCAGTATGTAGGAGTCATGTGCATAACCGGGGAATTTGGCATAGACATGGGAGATAATCATATCCGCTTGGCATACCACTTGCACATTGATGGAATGGAAATGTTTCCTGTTCCGGTAGATGTGCTCACGTGCCTGTGGTGGAACTAGGCCAACATGTGTGCAGTCAATGGCGCCAACAACATTAGGTATGTGTCCAAGAACATAAAAATTGCCCTTAACACCTGCCAATTCATGTCTCCTTGGGAAGTGGATGTAGCCGTCCTCGTATGTCATCATTGCGGACAGAACATCATGTAGCACCATGCTGAACATAGCTTAAGACATCCCACCGGCGATGGCCACCGTGTTCTGAAACGAACCAGTTGCAAAGAAATGCAGGGCTGCCATCACCTTACTGTTGGTGTCAAAGCAGTCGGATAGGTTCTGTGAGCCCTCAGATGGGGCTCCAACTGACCACATAGGTCTTGAAGGCTAAGGTGATCCAGACGGAATTTCCTTATGATGTCCTCATCCTCCATGTTCGCCAGCACTGCGAACGGACAATGCACATTTGGTCGTCTCCTACATAATATGAAAGGGGCCACATCTCAATTTAATTCCCCTATGAGATGTGTCAAACATCTTACATCTTGACTGACGCAGTGCCAACAATGACTGGACTGCAACAACAGCTTAATGCACAAGTCACATGCAGAGACACCTTGATCTCATGTAGTCGTACATGTGGTACATACTGACTACCTCCAAAACAGAATCTGACTATGTGAATGGTAAATGGTACACTCCTACATCTTGTGTCCCCAGCCCTGGGAGTAGTTGACACAGCACAAGTTGGAAACAGCAACACTGCTGACTTCTACGTAGCTGCTGTACCTGCCACACCTGCCACACCTTCTTGCTTAAGTTGCACAGAGCAAAACCTTTCTACACAATGAGCACAGTGTGGGTAAGCTGATCAGCTATCAAAATCAATAGAGCAATGTGCACAGTGAAATAGGCACATTATGTGGTCAGTCCATCATTACTGTGGGTTGATTAGCCATCTCACACATTGACATGTTCACAAATATGAGACTCCATTACACACAAAATCTGTGTACATGCACACAAATATCATAGGTGACATGTGAGTAAATACATGCCAATGCATGTAATCATGTGCACTGACATGGCATGTGCAGGCATCAGTGAGTTGAATGTCACACTAGCATTCAATTTTGCAAACAGGTGCTGTAATACATTGTAAAGGTATAGTGTTCAATTATGAAAATTGGCAATTGCCATTGCTAGAGCATAATGTGTCCATAGGTGCAGTATGCGTGCTCTGCCACCGCTATCACAGTCATTGGCCACAATTGAAAGATGCAGGATTGCGGTAGCGACCGCCTGGACCCCGCGGTGTGACACCGCCAATGCCAATGGCATAGCAGCCAATGGGAACCGCGATCCCGGTAGTGCAATACAATTTTATAACCCGCGGTAGGCGTGCTCCACTACCGCAGGCCCGGGCATTGGCCACAATTGAAAGATGCAGGATTTCAATAGCGACCGCCTGGCCCCCGCGGTGTGACCCCGCCTATGCCAATGCCATTGCAACCAATGGGAACCGCGATCGCGGTAGTGAAATACAATTTTGAAACTTGCGGTAGGCGTGCTCCGCTTCCGCGGTCCCGGTTATTGGATACAATTGAAAAATGCTAACCAGGCAGACTAATTGCAGCAGCTGAGTACCACTGAAACAACCCCAGAGGCCTATAAATCTCTGTGAGAGAGTCACACATTTCACTTGCATTCAAACACTGCTGCCTGCCATTCTTCACCACCAACTGCTGCTGTTCCTGTAATCTGGACCCAGTGATGGCGAGAACTGAGAACATCAGGGCACGTCCCTTCACCACAGAGGAGCTGGAGGACGATGTCCTTTCACAGTATTGGAGGCTGTATGGTGCGCCAGATGTACTGGTAAGTGTTTCAGAGGAAAAGTTTGAGAGTGCTCAGAATGCTCACATGATGTTGCTCTGCAGTAGTATGTGCCTGTGAGTGCAAGTCAATGTGCATGCATCCATATATTTCCTATAGCATGCTCCATACATGGCCTATTAAGAATTGCATTTGAGTACGTGGGGAGGATGGAAACATGGACACTTCTACAGCCCTTCTTCAGCAAAAATGAACATACGTTGGTCTGAGACTGGGTAATGTAAATGTGTGATACACTGCCTAGCATGCTGACTTCATGTCAATCGGGTGTGTAGCCTTATTTCCAAAGATCCATGACTGCATTGAAGGATGGGAGTGACATGCAGTGTTTTTGCAGCCATACAGTGACACTGCTGGTTTGAGACAGTCGAAGTCTGAACAAACATTGCCTGTGCTATGTGATGTCATAGTCCATTAAGTCTTCACATGCTCATTTGTGACATTACAAATGTATTTTGTCCAGAGGGTACTGAATTATGTGTGTACAGTTTTCAAATTGCCCCTATGGTGATGTGTGCATTATGCACAGGAGTACAATGCCTGAGTGAAACTCTCTTGGTGGTAATTCACCTATGACACATCAGATAAATGTAAGTTGGAGATGTCATCCTTCTATTGATTTCATTATGTGATCAGTCTCGCATGTGTAGGAACTGTTTACCCTCTCTTATTGTACATGCATGTGATTTCTCTGATGGCCCACGTTTAACCTCAGTGTGAGTCCCTCTGGCCTGCACAGAAACTGCCCAATGTTACAAGGACCCATCACTAAATGGACTGAGTGAAACATATGTGTTGTCCACCACCCTATTTCTCAATGAGCTATCTTAGGCCTGAGGATTGCACAAGACAGGACTACACCTTGTGAGAAGAGTGTGAGAATGTAAGATCATGGCCCTAAATGTGACCACCATGACACATGTAGCCATTCACTGGTCAAGGACATTGAGGGGTGTGTAGTGTTGGACACAGTGAGTCTGCCCGACACATCATTTCCAATGTATTGTATGTCATGCTCACTCACATACTGCACCACAGATGAGGGTCATTTTTACACTGGTTGCTGAGCTGGCACTCCGCATGTGTATGAGATGGCCATGTACTGTGTCCATCATCATACATGTATACATCTCTATGAGATTATTCGATGCAAGTGTACTACGTGTCATGCTGTATGGCCTCTGCTCAACATTTATGTATTAGTGTGCTATGTATTTTAATGCTCCGGTACTGACACACAGTGGTACATAACACAGTGTCACTGAAACTTCCTCTTCTTGTCTCCCATGCCTGCAGCTTAAGGTCGACCAGCGTAAGGCGATATGGAGGGCTTTTGCACGCAAGATGCGGTCTCTGGGTGTCTCCAACCGACGGCACACACACTGTCACAACAGGTGGGATGACATCTACCGGTTGAGCAAAAACATGGCAGAGATGACGCTGGGGGTGCTCCCTCGGAGTGGCAGGTTGGCACGCAGGAGCATGACACCACTAATGGCCCGCATCTTGGCAGTGACACAGCCAGAGCTGGATGGACGCTTGAGGGCCCATTAGCAGCAAGTTAGGGGTGAGTATTCAGCTAAGTGTGACTTTGGGTGTGAGTGACTGCATGAATCCCAACCGTGAGCCAGTGGGAAGCTCTGTGATGTCTCTAGTTTGATGCAATGGCTTCTATGTGGCCTCAGTGTTGAGTGCAGCTGTTCTGCATTTGTACAACATGTGGTTTCTCATGTGTTTAAAACCATGACCCTTGTCATTGACAGATGAGATGTGGCCTTGTGACATATGCTGCAGTATGAGTGTCATAGACATCACCTGGCAGTGAACATCAGTGAGCATCATGTTAGTGTGCATTCATAGATGTGTGCTGTGCACACCAGATAATTTGTGACATCTATACAGCTAACACCAATGTACAACTGTAGTTGTGCTTCGAAGCACAACATGGTGGATATCAGGAGCTTATAGCCATTGCAAAAGGACATTTTGGAGTTTGTATCTGTGGTGTTCCCTTAAAGAGACTCCATATGTGACAGAGACAACATGTTTAGATGTATGGCTATCTCACCTACAGGCACATAGGTATGCTTACAGAGAATAGTATGTTTGGTTACAGGGAGGCACAGGGCCAGCTATTTGGCTGTGTCAACGCCACATGGATCATTACTATCAACGATGCATGTGTCCATGCATCTTCTGATGATTGCATAAATGTAGCACATGCTGAATGTACATGGAGGAGTGCAACATGGGAGTATCATTTTAAAGTTTGTGCTTTGCTTGCATATGTTTGTGAGTATGGCACTATTCTGAACCGATGTCCCTGTCTCTTGCAGCATCTACCGAGGTCAGGGAAGAATGGGGGATGGACACCAGTGGGGAAGCTTCTGGCATGACTGCTACACATGAGTTCACTGACACTAATGTGACCAGCGCCTCGGAGGGGGACAGGAATGCCCTGGATGATTCACGCCCGGAAATACCAACCTCCACATCTTTAGACTCCAGTGGTGACTCCTCGATGTTGGCGGGCACAGGAAGTTCCAGATCTGCCTCTTCTTCTGCCACACATCGTCCAGTGCCCACCCTCCCGGATGCTCCCACAAATGCTGTCCGTGCACGCAGCCCTAGGAAGGGTAGAGTCTCCTTCCCCCCAGGCACCGCTGCCCCTGTCTCCCCTGCTGCCCTCAGAGTGGAGGTGGAAGACCTTTTGCGCCAGCTGTGTTTATGTCAGACTGCTCTCCCGAATGCTTTCCAGGATCATGACAAGAAGTTGGCACAGGTAGTTGCATTCATGGAGGGTATTCATTCTGACGTGGGTGGCCTACACCGAACTGTCCAGTCTTTGTCCTCCACAGTGATGGCAGCCATTCAGCAGTCACAAGCTCCCAGTCCAGCTCCGGTCCCTTCAGCAACCACCCTGCCAGTGGCACCACCTGACGAGAGTGCCCACATGCCAGAGACCTCAGGCACCAAGTCCTCCACACACAGCACACAACAGCAGCACTCGAAGTGTACCAGACCGCAGGCACCATCACCACAACACAAAACGGGCACACATGAGCGCAAAAACAAAAGACCATCACGTGACACTCAGGGGCATCAGGCCAAGAAGCAGGCATCAACATCACATTCATCAAAATCACCACCATCCAAGGGCACTCCCATCCCCACACCTGCTCCCAAAGACCCACAAACACTGTCTGCTGTGAACCTGGTGCCTGCAACGACTAAGCCCAAACACATTTCAGAGGCAGATTCACCCAAAACTTCAACTCCCACTCACACCCCTGTGAAGCAGAGACAAGAGAGCAAAGTGGGGGGTTTACCTCGACAACAGAGGATGCAGGGGAAGAGGCAAGGCCACCCCAAGCGTACCACCAGGTCCAGCAAATCCCCATGGGGAGAGCCACCTGCACCTGATACACCTTTGGTGGAGACTGAGTCTGTTGGGCCCACCTCACGTCCCACTCTGGCCAAGACACTTGTGGGCTATCGAATCCCCAAACAGTTGAGACCCAGCCCTCAGCATTCACCCTCAACCACTGTGCCTCCACGCAGCATGTCTCCACCTCCCCGTGCCACCACTCCACCCGATCCAAACAGCCCTCAGGCTCCCACAGCCACGGATGTCTCTACCTCAGCCGGTTCTCTCTCTCCCAGGTCCAGTCCTCCAACTGGCCCCGACAATCAGCCCCCTCCTAGTTCAAAGCCAAATATTTAAGCCCAGTCCTCCTCCCCACAACATTTCTCCAACAGCGGTGCCTGGACTGCCCATATGTAGCCGTAAATATGGGAAATGGCACTACGCCACTGGAGCGTCAAAAAAAGTGGCGCTCCGGTGACGAATAAGGCTTGCAAATATGCCCAATGTGTTTTTTATAGCTAACATTTTAATAAAACTAATGTGTAACAGGTCAAGCATTATAGATGCTACAGGACTTGGGCGCAGGGCTTTGCCAGCAAGTTTAGATACATGGCCTTGCCTTCAGCTAAGCCCTCTGTCCAACCCACAAGTGGCCAACTCTGTTGCACACAGCCTATAGTTGTGCACAGAGGGCTGCAGGCCTTGGCATTTAGCTGGGCATCTGCCCAAAATCCTTGGTAGCAAATCTGAGCTGTGCACATCATCTGGACATGCACAGTGGGGAGTTGGTAGGACCTTATTTTCTTCCAGAGCTTTCTGCTCCCTTAGCTCAGCCAGCTCTGTGCCCAACCACTGACAAATACATCTGCAGAACATACACAGTTGCGTTTAACAGGGCTGGTCTTTGCCTAGGCACTGTGCTCAAACTCCCAACACTTGCTGTACATGGCCAGAATGCAATTCTTCAGAGATAATAACATTTTAAAAAAATGGAGGCCCTGTATGCAAACGCCTGGGCAGCAAACTTCACTGTCCATAGCCTTCAGCTGTGTGCAGTCAGGGCTGCCATGGCCAGAGGCATTGGAAGAAGAAGGTGGCCCTTGGAAATGATTGCATGGCCAACATTTTAAAATGAAAATGTCTGATAATGCTCTGAATTCATTCACAGCAAAGCCAAAACGGCATTGCTGTGATTACATTTTCAAACCAAGGTTGTTGCAATTGCAGGAAGTGTTTTGTCTGTAGCAGGAAGTAAAAATTCCTAAGGGAGGTTTAATTTACACCCTCTCCCATTAACTTTCCCCAAGCCAGATGTCACATATTAAAACTTCGACTCATTTGCAATTTGGCAGATTTGGAAAATTTTACCAAAGCTATAGGCAATCTTTAAACACATTTTCAAAGAAAACAGAGACTTAATCAGGAATGAAAATAGCTGTACTATGCGGTGAATCTATATATGAAGATACCAGCAGGTTCCACATACACTTACTCATTTACAAAGGATGAGGACTTGCTGCAGGCCATGAATAGCACTGTCAAAGGCTATATATAGCATCTGGTTGTTTGAACACGGGCTGGCTACAGGCCATGCAAGTCTACTGTGTGTGGCCAATGCATAGTTAATTCAGTTGGTATGGACGATGAATCTAGACCATACGTCCGTCCCAACTGGGCTGAACCAAAGCAATGAACAGTGCCTGTAGTGGACATTAGAATTATCCCCTTAAGGGCCATCTAGATGATAATACAAAACCTGAAAACATGAAGACACAGACACCTTTTTACCACGCTTTGTGGGATACCTTGCAGACTATGTTGCCGTCACTTCCAGATAACCTCCGTTCTGAGGTTGGGAACTTAATTAGAGGTGGTCATTAGGCAGCTAACCTAATAATTAGATGTGGTATCGACACTACTGATTTGGTAGGCCGAGCCATAGCATCTTCAGTGGCACTTCAGCATTGTGCATGGTTAAGAGCCTCAGGGTTTTCAGAAGCTGTACAGACAACTTTAGAAGCCGATTCAGCATTGAGATGCTTCCGTGATAGGAGAAGCAATACAGAGGGGCCGATTATGATGTCGTCCGGAAATTCTTATGACCGACGCGGTTTCGGGAATTGTTTCAGAACGAATCAGGTTCTGCGAGTCCAACCCAACGATTATGATGCTTCAGGACATCTTTTGGGCGGACTCGCATTGACTTCAATGGGAGCCTGTGTTCGGAACGAGAACACAGGCTCCCATCGACAAAACTGGTGTGTGTGTAAAACCTTGCACCATGTGGTGGGCACCCTATGGGGCCTGCCACACTGTGCATGCATGGGAATGATGGACCCATGGGTACCCCCACGAGCCCTATTCAGAGGGCCCCGGGAAAAAGGGGCTCTGCCAAGGGCCCCCAAAGTCAGATTCTGACAGCTGATCCGTGCCCGAACAACCGATTTGGGAAGGCTGTCCGAATCTGACATCCTAATCGCTCGGCTGGAAACATGGGCCATAGACTGCTACGATTCAGCTCCAACCGACTCGGTTACTCCAATGCCTCAGACGGTCCGAATCCTTTCCAGCCATCATAATCAGTTGTTCGGAAAAGTGTCTGAGTCAGTCGGAAAGGCGGGTTCCTAATCGGATTTGGACAACATCGTAATCGACCCCAGCGTCTTAAGTCTTCTTCTCTGTTATTTGTATCCTTAATTTTGATCCTATGCTCAGGTGGTATAGGTGATACTGGAGGTTAGTTTTTTCAAGGGGTCTTACTTGTTAGGGCATTGACATGTCCCTTTTTGGATAACACCTGGTTGGTGTTTCTTCAGGTGCAGAAGTTATTGTTTTGATACTGTCTTCAACAGTTTAAGTGGTATAAGGATGCCTGGGGTATATTCTTCCCTTTTCTTTTTCCTCTGATGATGGGCTTCTTGCTCAAGAGGTTATTTGCGGGTGTTGTGTCTTCCAGTGAAGAAGGTAACTTTTTGACATGCTTCATTCAAAGTAGTTTGGTATGCAGGTATGAATTAGTGTTGACTTGCAGTATCTCTTAAACAGACATATTACTTATATCAATTGCGAGACCTTGTATACAGACGATATACTTTTACGAATACTCTGTATCTCCACTTCAGGGTAATTTTGGCCTCTGGTTTGTCCAATGCAGTCCTTTTTGCTACTTTAGCAGAATGCACTTTTCATTGATATCAAGTGGTGCACAAATTGTTTTTGTGTTGGATAATTTTTAGGTTATGATTCCAGGTGAGGGGATCATGCCAGCTTTACTAGGTCCTTAATTGCACATTGGATTTTGTTCCATGAAAGTGGGCACTTCTTTGTTGGGGGTGTTATGCCTAGCAAACTCAGGGTGTCTGATGTGTATTTTTCTGACTACTTATGGTCTTTGTTTCCTCCATTTTTGGAGGTGATGTTTATGCTTATGTTCAATTTTAGAACATGGTTGTCCTGTGAGCTCTGCCTCTGAGATTTTCTGAGAATCAGGTTCTGAATAGTTACCCTTAGGATTGCTTACAGCCATGTACTATATGGTTAGGAAGATTTTTGTTCTTTCAGGGGAGAAGTTTAGTGTTTGCTACTTATTCCTTTAGGGACTTCCTGGATGTTTCAATATCCTTTGGCTATTGAGGGCTGGAGGTTGGATGTCTCCATCTCCTTGGAGACATTTCCCCTTCCCTTTTAGGTATTTGTTATTTTCTGTACCTCACACCCTTTGGAGGTTATGATCTAGTGCTACATTGTTCTAAGAGAACTAAATATGCCTATTTGATGCCTTTCGGACAGATTAGATCTTGGCTTATATGTCTTTTGGACAAATATTCTAACAAGGGGGTCGATTAGGATGGCGGTCGGAAAAGCATTCCGACCGCTGTGGTAGCAGAAATTAACCGTCCGCATGTACCGCAGCGAAACCGGTGGTCAGATTGGGATGCACTGCCAGAAAAATCTGACCGTGGCGCACGGATTCCAAGAAACTCCGCCGGGAACGTCTGGAAAAGCTGAAAATCCGTCCGCGGTGGTCGGATTTGCTGCGGAAAGACCAAAACCCACCGTTCGACCAGCGGAATGACCACAAGTGAAATTACGATTCGATGGCGGTGCCAGTGGAACGATCAGTTGTTTCTGACCGCCGCGATCGCAACAAATGATGGATGGGAGAGCCAGCGGAAGGACTATTGCATTCCGACTGCCGCGGTCGCGGGGAAAGAGTAACGGCGGTCGGAGGCAACCACACAACAAGGCTACCAAGTGTGGCTGTATATCTGGCTCAGCCTCAAAAAACATCTGACACACCCCAATGACACATCCCCATGGCAAGTAAAAAATAAAAATCCCAGGTCAACCCAGACAACACACCTGACATGAATTCTCCATTTTGACCCTCCCACATAGCTGAGTATAAAACCAGCCCCTTCCCTGCCCAGAATCCTTTGCACAACTCCAGAACTGAAGGGCCCAACCCCACAGCACAAAGGAGAGGCAAATAAGCACACATCACACCATCACAACCACACACACACCACACACATCACCACCAACACCTTCACACCTGCACTTTTCACCCATTTGCACATCAAACACCATGTCACAGAAGAAGATGCCCAAATTCACTGACAATGAGTTGTCAGTGATGGTAAATGAGATAATCAGAGTAGAACCACATTTGTTTGGAAGCATGGTCCAACAGACACCAGTAGCCCAAAAAAATCAACTGTGGGAAAGGACAGTCCACAAAGTCAACAAAGTCAATGTGCACCCTGAAGGACATCAAGAGGAGGTGGCATGACCTCAAGAGCAGGGTGAAAGAGCGTGCCAACAAGAACCTTGAGCTGGCTCAGAGGACTGGCGGTGGCCCTCCCATTCCACCACTAACATTCACTGAATGGGAGGAGAAGGTGCTTGCCATACTGCATCCAGAGAGTCTCACAGGAATACCCGGGGAGTGGAGGCGTAAGTACCAACAAATGTCTCCCATTAAACTGCTATGTACTGTCTTGTACAACTAGAAAGCTACACTTCCTAAACACAAATGCACTACGTACAACACACTCTTCCTAACACATGTCTCACAGATCTAACATATCCTTCCTCTGAATCACCCCAAAGGTAGCTAGCAATATTTCCATGGGGGCATTTGTACAGGCAGCCAGCACTACAACTCCCACCAGGCCCAATTGTCCCACAGCTGAGCAGGATGGTACACTCCTCCCACTCATAACCATGTGGCAGCCATTTCATTGCTCACCTTCACCTAACAGGTAGGTAGCCTTCTGAACAGGGAGGGGTGTTAGTGGGTGGGAAGCCTGCACTAAAGCCCCCACCAGGCACCCTTGTCCCACAGCTGAGCCGGATGGAGCACTCCCCACACCCACAACCATGTGGCAGCCATTTCATTGCACTCATCAAACTTACAGGTAGGTAGCCATCTTAACTGGGAGGGGTGTTTGTGGGTAGGAAGCCATCACTACAACTCCCCCCAGGCCCACTTGTCCCACAGCTGAGCAGGATGGAGCACTCCCCACCCACAACCATGTGGCAGCCATTTCATTGCACTCATCAAACTAACAGGTAGGTAGCATCTTAACAGGGAGGGTTGTTTGTGGGTAGGAAGTCATCACTACAACTACCCCCAGGCCCTCTTGTCCCACAGCTGAGCAGGATGGAGCACTCCCCTACCCACAACCATGTGGCAGCCATTTCATTGCACTCATCAAACTAACAGGTAGGTAGCCTTCTCATGCTCTCCTGTCTCACCCCTGAGCAGGATGGAACACTCCCTCATCCAAGAGCCATGTGTAACCTTTTCCCTTCCTATGCTCCACTTCACAGGTAGGTAGCCTTCTGAACAGGGAGGGGTGTTTGTGGGTAGGAAGCCTGCACTACAACCTCCACCAGGCCCCCTTGTCCCACAGCTGAGCAGGATGGAGCACTCCCCATACCCAGAACCATGTGGCAGCCATTTCCCTCCACTGTGTCACCAAACAGCAAGGTAGTCAGTGCATGCACTCTGCCATCCTTCTCAAAAAGCATGGAGCCATATGACCACACCAGCACTCACATGTCAGCCAACTTGGCATAGATCCAAATGCCACATCCAGTATGCAGACAGCTAAGCGCACGTAACTGTCACAGAAATTAAGCTTTGACTCACCAAGTCACATGTGAAAGTAATTCATGGCACAATCATCCACAGCAAAACACACAAGATGATGGATGGAATGTTGCACATTGGCAAACATTCACCCCCAGTCACAGATCTGGGTTTACTCCATCGTTATTTTGCTTCACTATGCCACCCCAGTTCAGACATAGCCATATGCAAATCAGTCTTGACCCTGTGCCTCATGGGAACAGTCCAGACCGAACTGCCAAGCCATGTCTTCCCTGGACCGGAATCAAGCATCCTAGGACCAGTTTCGGGCTTTCAGCCCTCATCAGCCAGGATAGCTTGACTCCAGTGGCGTAGTGAGCACGGGACCCACGTCTGGGCATACCCTTCCCACTTAGGGCGAAATGCAAAACACACAAGAAGATGGACGGAATGTTGCACATTGGCAAACATTCACCCCCAGTCACAGATCTGGGTTTAATCCATCGTTATTTTGCTTCACCACGCCACCCCAGTTCAGACATAGCCATATGCAAATCAGTCTTGACCCTGTGCCTCATGGGAACAGTCCAGACCGAACTGCCAAGCCATGTCTTCCCTGGACCAGAATCAAGCATCCTAGGACCAGTTTTGGGCTTTCAGCCCTCATCAGCCAGGATAGCTTGACTCCAGTGGCGTAGTGAGCACGGGACCCACGTCTGGGCATACCCTTCCCACTTAGGGCGAAATGCAAAACACACAAGATGATGGACGGAATGTTGCACATTGGCAAACATTCACCCCCAGTCACAGATCTGGGTTTAATCCATCATTATTTTGCTTCACCACGCCACCCCAGTTCAGACATAGCCATATGCAAATCAGTCTTGACCCTGTGCCTCATGGGAACAGTCCAGACCGAACTGCCAAGCCATGTCTTCCCTGGACCGGAATCAAGCATCCTAGGACCAGTTTCGGGCTTTCAGCCCTCATCAGCCAGGATAGCTTGACTCCAGTGGCGTAGTGAGCACGGGACCCACGTCTGGGCATACCCTTCCCACTTAGAGCGAAATGCAAAACACACAAGATGATGGACGGAATGTTGCACATTGGCAAACATTCACTCCCAGTCACAGATCTGGGTTTAATCCATTGTTATTTTGCTTCACCACGCCACCCCAGTTCAGACATAGCCATATGCAAATCAGTCTTGACCCTGTGCCTCATGGGAACAGTCCAGACCGAACTGCCAAGCCATGTCTTCCCTGGACCGGAATCAAGCATCCTAGGACCAGTTTCGGGCTTTCAGCCCTCATCAGCCAGGATAGCTTGACTCCAGTGGTGTAGTGAGCACGGGACCCACGAGTGGGCATACCCTTCCCACTTAGGGCGAAATGCAAAACACACAAGATGATGGACGGAATGTTGCACATTGGCAAACATTCACCCCCAGTCACAGATCTGGGTTTAATCCATCGTTATTTTGCTTCACCACGCCACCCCAGTTCAGACATAGCCATATGCAAATCAGTCTTGACCCTGTGCCTCATGGGAACAGTCCAGACCGAACTGCCAAGCCATGTCTTCCCTGGACCGGAATCAAGCATCCTAGGACCAGTTTCGGGCTTTCAGCCCTCATCAGCCAGGATAGCTTGACTCCAGTGGCGTAGTGAGCACGGGACCCACGTCTGGGCATACCCTTCCCACTTAGGGCGAAATGCAAAACACACAAGATGATGGACGGAATGTTGCACAGTGGCAAACATTCACCCCCAGTCACAGATCTGGGTTTAATCCATCGTTATTTTGCTTCACCACGCCACCCCAGTTCAGACATAGCCATATGCAAATCAGTCTTGACCCTGTGCCTCATGGGAACAGTCCAGACCGAACTGCCAAGCCATGTCTTCCCTGGACCGGAATCAAGCATCCTAGGACCGGTTTCGGGCTTTCAGCCCTCATCAGCCAGGATAGCTTGACTCCAGTGGCGTAGTGAGCACGGGACCCACGTCTGGGCATACCCTTCCCACTTGGGGCGAATTGCAAAACACACAAGATGATAGACGGAATGTTTCGCCCTAAGTGGGAAGGGTATGCCCAGACGTGGGTCCCGTGCTCACTGCGCCACTGGAGTCAGGCTATCCTGGCTGATGAGGGCTGAATGCCCGAAACCGGTCCTAGGATGCTTGATTCCGGTCCAGGGAAGACATGGCTTGGCAGTTCGGTCTGGACTGTTCCCATGAGGCACAGGGTCAAGACTGATTTGCAAATGGCCATGTCTGAACTGGGGTGGCGTGGTGAAGCAAAATAACGATGGATTAAACCCAGATCTGTGACTGGGAGTGAATGTTTGCCATTGTGCAACATTCCGTCCATCATCTTGTGTGTTTTGCAATCGCCCCAAGTGGGAAGGGTATGCCCAGACGTGGGTCCCGTGCTCACTGCGCCACTGGAGTCAGGCTATCCTGGCTGATGAGGGCTGAATGCCGAAACCGGTCCTAGGATGCTTGATTCCGGTCCAGGAAGACATGGCTTGGCAGTTCGGTCTGGACTGTTCCCATGAGGCACAGGGTCAAGACTGATTTGCAAATGGCCATGTCTGAACTGGGGTGGCGTGGTGAAGCAAAATAACGATGGATTAAACCCAGATCTGTGACTGGGGGTGAATGTTTGCCATTGTGCAACATTCCGTCCATCATCTTGTGTGTTTTGCAATTCGCCCCAAGTGGGAAGGGTATGCCCAAACGTGGGTCCCGTGCTCACTGCGCCACTGGAGTCAGGCTATCCTGGCTGATGAGGGCTGAATGCCCGAAACCGGTCCTAGGATGCTTGATTCCGGTCCAGGGAAGACATGGCTTGGCAGTTCGGTCTGGACTGTTCCCATGAGGCACAGGGTCAAGACTGATTTGCAAATGGCCATTTCTGAACTGGGGTGGCGTGCTTAAGCAAAATAACGATGGATTAAACCCAGATCTGTGACTGGGGGTGAATGTTTGCCATTGTGCAACATTCCGTCCATCATCTTGTGTGTTTTGCAATTCGCCCCAAGTGGGAAGGGTATGCCCAGACGTGGGTCCCGTGCTCACTGCGCCACTGGAGTCAGGCTATCCTGGCTGATGAGGGCTGAATGCCCGAAGCCGGTCCTAGGATGCTTGATTCCGGTCCAGGAAGACATGGCTGGCAGTTCGGTCTGGACTGTTCCCATGAGGCACAGGAGTCAAGACTGATTTGCAAATGGCCATGTCTGGACTGGGGTGGCGTGGTGAAGCAAAATAACGATGGATTAAGCCCAGATCTGTGACTGAGGGTGAATGTTTGCCATTGTGCAACATTCCGTCCATCATCTTGTGTGTTTTGCAATTCGCCCCAAGTGGGAAGGGTATGCCCAGACGTGGGTCCCGTGCTCACTGCGCCACTGGAGTCAGGCTATCCTTGCTGATGAGGGCTGAATGCCGAAGCCGGTCCTAGGATGCTTGATTCCGGTCCAGGAAGACATGGCTTGGCAGTTCGGTCTGGACTGTTCCCATGAGGCACAGGGTCAAGACTGATTTGCAAATGGCCATGTCTGAACTGGGGTGGCGTGGTGAAGCAAAATAACAATGGATTAAACCCAGATCTGTGACTGGAGGTGAATGTTTGCCATTGTGCAACATTCCGTCCATCATCTTGTGTGTTTTGCATTAGCCCCAGAGTGGGAAGGGTATGCCCAGACGTGGGTCCCGTGCTCACTGCACCACTGGAGTCAGGCTATCTTGGCTGATGAGGGCTGAATGCCCGAAACCGGTCCTAGGATGCTTGATTCGGTCCAGGAAGACATGGCTTGGCAGTTCGGTCTGGACTGTTCCCATGAGGCACAGGGTCAAGACTGATTTGCAAATGGCCATGTCTGAACTGGAGTGGCGTGGTGAAGCAAAATAACGATGGATTAAACCCAGATCTGTGACTGGGAGTGAATGTTTGCCATTGTGCAACATTCCGTCCATCATCTTGTGTGTTTTGCAATTCGCCCCAAGTGGGAAGGGTATGCCCAGACGTGGGTCCCGTGATCACTGCGCCACTGGAGTCAGGCTATCCTGGCTGATGAGGGCTGAATGCCGAAACCGGTCCTAGGATGCTTGATTCCGGTCCAGGAAGACATGGCTTGGCAGTTCGGTCTGGACTGTTCCCATGAGGCACAGGGTCAAGACTGATTTGCAAATGGCCATGTCTGAACTGGGGTGGCGTGGTGAAGCAAAATAACGATGGATTAAACCCAGATCTGTGACTGGGGGTGAATGTTTCCCATTGTGCAACATTCCGTCCATCATCTTGTGTGTTTTGCAATTCGCCCCAAGTGGGAAGGGTATGCCCAGACGTGGGTCCCGTGCTCACTGCGCCACTGGAGTCAGGCTATCCTGGCTGATGAGGGCTGAATGCCTGAAACCGGTCCTAGGATGCTTGATTCCGGTCCAGGGAAGACATGGCTTGGCAGTTCGGTCTGGACTGTTCCCATGAGGCACAGGGTCAAGACTGATTTGCAAATGGCCATGTCTGAACTGGGGTGGCGTGGTGAAGCAAAATAACGATGGATTAAACCCAGATCTGTGACTGGGGGTGAATGTTTGCCATTGTGCAACATTCCGTCCATCATCTTGTGTGTTTTGCAATTCGCCCCAAGTGGGAAGGGTATGCCCAGACGTGGGTCCCGTGCTCACTGCGCCACTGGAGTCAGGCTATCCTGGCTGATGAGGGCTGAATGCCCGAAACCGGTCCTAGGATGCTTGATTCCGGTCCAGGGAAGACATGGCTTGGCAGTTCGGTCTGGACTGTTCCCATGAGGCAAAGGGTCAAGACTGATTTGCAAATGGCCATGTCTGAACTGGGGTGGCGTGGTGAAGCAAAATAACGATGGATTAAACCCAGATCTGTGACTGGGGGTGAATGTTTGCCATTGTGCAACATTCCGTCCATCATCTTGTGTGTTTTGCAATTCGCCCCCAAGTGGGAAGGGTATGCCCAGACGTGGGTCCCGTGCTCACTGCGCCACTGGAGTCAGGCTATCCTTGCTGATGAGGGCTGAATGCCCGAAACCGGTCCTAGGATGCTTGATTCCGGTCCAGGGAAGACATGGCTTGGCAGTTCGGTCTGGACTGTTCCCATGAGGCACAGGGTCAAGACTGATTTGCAAATGGCCATGTCTGAACTGGGGTGGCGTGGTGAAGCAAAATAACGATGGATTAAACCCAGATCTGTGACTGGGGGTGAATGTTTGCCATTGTGCAACATTCCGTCCATCATCTTGTGTGTTTTGCAATTCGCCCCAAGTGGGAAGGGTATGCCCAGACGTGGGTCCCGTGCTCACTGCACCACTGGAGTCAGGCTATCTTAGCTGATGAGGGCTGAATGCCCGAAACCGGTCCTAGGATGCTTGATTCCGGTCCAGGGAAGACATGGCTTGGCAGTTCGGTCTGGACTGTTCCCATGAGGCACAGGGTCAAGACTGATTTGCAAATGGCCATGTCTGAACTGGGGTGGCGTGGTGAAGCAAAATAACGATGGATTAAACCCAGATCTGTGACTGGGGGTGAATGTTTGCCATTGTGCAACATTCCGTCCATCATCTTGTGTGTTTTGCAATTCGCCCCAAGTGGGAAGGGTATGCCCAGACGTGGGTCCCGTGATCACTGCGCCACTGGAGTCAGGCTATCCTGGCTGATGAGGGCTGAATGCCCGAAACCGGTCCTAGGATGCTTGATTCCGGTCCAGGGAAGACATGGCTTGGCAGTTCGGTCTGGACTGTTCCCATGAGGCACAGGGTCAAGACTGATTTGCAAATGGCCATGTCTGAACTGGGGTGGCGTGGTGAAGCAAAATAACGATGGATTAAACCCAGATCTGTGACTGGGGGTGAATGTTTGCCATTGTGCAACATTCCGTCCATCATCTTGTGTGTTTTGCAATTCGCCCCAAGTGGGAAGGGTATGCCCAGACGTGGGTCCCGTGCTCACTGCGCCACTGGAGTCAGGCTATCCTGGCTGATGAGGGCTGAATGCCTGAAACCGGTCCTAGGATGCTTGATTCCGGTCCAGGGAAGACATGGCTTGGCAGTTCGGTCTGGACTGTTCCCATGAGGCACAGGGTCAAGACTGATTTGCAAATGGCCATGTCTGAACTGGGGTGGCGTGGTGAAGCAAAATAACGATGGATTAAACCCAGATCTGTGACTGGGGGTGAATGTTTGCCATTGTGCAACATTCCGTCCATCATCTTGTGTGTTTTGCAATTCGCCCCAAGTGGGAAGGGTATGCCCAGACGTGGGTCCCGTGCTCACTGCGCCACTGGAGTCAGGCTATCCTGGCTGATGAGGGCTGAATGCCCGAAACCGGTCCTAGGATGCTTGATTCCGGTCCAGGGAAGACATGGCTTGGCAGTTCGGTCTGGACTGTTCCCATGAGGCACAGGGTCAAGACTGATTTGCAAATGGCCATGTCTGAACTGGGTTGGCGTGGTGAAGCAAAATAACGATGGATTAAACCCAGATCTGTGACTGGGGGTGAATGTTTGCCATTGTGCAACATTCCGTCCCTCATCTTGTGTGTTTTGCAATTCGCCCCAAGTGGGAAGGGTATACCCAGACGTGGGTCCTGTGCTCACTGCGCCACTGGAGTCAGGCTATCCTGGCTGATGAGGGCTGAATGCCCGAAACCGGTCCTAGGATGCTTGATTCCGGTCCAGGGAAGACATGGCTTGGCAGTTCGGTCTGGACTGTTCCCATGAGGCACAGGGTCAAGACTGATTTGCAAATGGCCATGTCTGAACTGGGGTGGCGTGGTGAAGCAAAATAACGATGGATTAAACACAGATCTGTGACTGGGGGTGAATGTTTGCCATTGTGCAACATTCCGTCCATCATCTTGTGTGTTTTACATTCTTCCACAGCACAGAATGCAATGTGTAAGTGCCATTGTGTCAGAGCATGAAGGTCCATATGAACACAAAACATGCATGGTCAATCTGACAAACAAAGTAAAGTACATGATATGAAAAAGGTATGTATAACATTACAATGGCTAGTTCTTGCTTAGCTGAAATTGATTCCATGAAGATCAAACAAAAAAGACGCATTACATAAAGTTAATGTGCCGCAAGTTGGTAGATGATGATATGTCCCTGTAATCACACAATCTGTACGTGGCACATGGTTTCAATTTACATGTCACACCATGGACAAGTAATGTATGTACCTCAACATCATGTCATGATGCTCAGTATCTTGCAGCCATACCAAGTGATTGCAATGTAAAGTGTTTGGTGTATCAAATGTAACATCCAAAAGTCTAATACCAAGCTTGTGGAGTGCACTTCAATGACCATTTAACCTCTGTTCAACAGGAGATCCACAAGCAACTGCAACAGAAAACCCCACCAACCTGCAGAGCCTGTCTCCCCCCGGAACATGAACTCTCGGATGCAGACTCCCTACAATTCTCGGATGAGGAGCAACAACCTGGCCCCTCCAGACTGCCAGGGCGCACTACGTCTCAGGTCCTCATTGTCCCCACCATCACCACAGCAACAACAACAGCGCTGACCCCTGCTACAACGACCTATGTGGCCTCCACCACCACCATCTCCACTGCTGCCTGCAACACTCTCCCTGCCTCAGTGGTTACCAATACCACAACACAATCAGAGGTTGCCAGAGAGAGTGTGCGGGTGCGTCGAGTGCCAACGCCACAGGTCCGTGTCAGCAGGGCAGGTGGTAGGGCAACTGGGGGACAAATACCGGAGGACACTGAGACCGAAGCCCTGGCCACCATCGCAAGAGTCCTTGGGGCATATGAACAGAACCAGGGACAGATGGGCCAGGTTGTGGAAGAAGTGCGTGAGCTCTGCCTGCTGCTGAGGTCCATGGACACACGTATGGGCCAACTTGTGGACCTCATGGGCCAGCTTGTGGGTGTTCTGAGGGACAGACATGTGGACCAAATGACAGCTCAACCCCCCTCCAGTGGCCCGCCTGCTGATACTCCCACCACCTCAGCTGCGGCCACAGAAAGGGGTAAGCTGCAACAAAATGACTCCTCAGACACCACTGAGCCTTCAGCAGAGGCTCCCCCTGCCAAACGCACGAGGGGCCGTCCGAGAAACACCAGGGGAGGATCACGTAGCAATGCACCATCCAAACGCAAGTCGCTGAGCCACCCATGATGGCACCTGTGTTCCCCTTGACATTGACTTTGTTGACTATCCTTACCCACATTGCCATGTTGATGGCAGGAGTCTGTTGGACTTTGTGACTACATCAATGTGGTGACTACTCTATTTGTCTCATTAACCATCACTGACAACTCATAAATTCACTTTGCACAATTTTGTAAATAATCACTTCTCTGTCACAAATACTTATTGTAAATAAACACTCTTTACACACCTATGTCTTTCTGTCAGCTCCATGTTTATCACAGTATGTACAATGTCAACTCAGATTCCAATGTACCACAAGCTCTGATTGTTACGTGGCATTGAGAGGGTGAAGGAACCTAGAAAGACACAAAAGAATGACATTTACTTGTCAGGTGATGCCATTACAGCTAAAACACACCACTAGTCATCAACGTACAAAAACCAGCACACATAACCATGAGCAACAACATCAACATAGACATGAGGTACCGGGAAAAAAATACCCAGTGCCACACACATCAGCCATTAGCACAGAGCCAACAACAGCCAGCAGTCAAAAAGATCATCTATGTCATGCCACCACCATCAAAGACAACAGACAATGTCACTGTTGTACAATGTCACTTACACTCAAGGGAAGTAATTGTCGATGAGCTGTTGACGCAGGTCAACACCTTCCTCTTCTCCACTATCGTCGTCACTGGGCATGTGTGGGTTTGCAGGGGGGCATCTGCTGCTCATCATCGTCCAGGAGCAGGGGGATCTCTTTGCGCAAGGCCAGGTTGAGGAGCATGCAGCATGCAACTATGATCTGACACACCTTTTGGGGAGAGTTGAATAGTGCACCTCCGCTCTTGTCCAGACACCGGAATCTAGACTTCAGAAGCCCAAAAGTACGCTCCACCACACGACGTGTCCTCCCATGTGCATCAATGTAGCAGACTTCACCCGGGGTCCTTGGATTCCTCAGTGGGCTCAGCAACCAAGGCCGGTTGGGATACACAGAGTCACCTAGGTGTGAGAATCAGAGAGCAGTTTATCAATATAAACAGTAGCTGAGAACAGCATGTCACACATACAGCACACTACTTGACTCTGCGTACTCACCAACAAGCCACACACGCTCTGGATGCAGATTTGCCATCAATTGTGGGATGATGCTGTTACGCAGTATGTAGGAGTCATGTGCATAACCGGGGAATTTGGCACAGACATGGGAGATAATCATATCCGCTTGGCATACCACTTGCACATTGATGGAATGGAAATGTTTCCTGTTCTGGTAGATGTGCTCACGTGCCTGTGGTGGAAGTAGGCCAACATGTGTGCAGTCAATGGCACCAACAACATTAGGTATGTGTCCAAGATCATAAAAATCACCCTTAACACCTGCCAATTCATGTCTCCTTGGGAAGTGGATGTAGCCGTCCTCGTACGTCATCATTGCGGACAGGACATCATGTAGCACCATGCTGAACATAGCTTAAGACATCCCACAGGCGATGGCCACTGTGTACTGAAACAAACCAGTTGCAAAGAAATGCAGGGCCACCATCACCTTAACTGTTGGTGTCAAAGCAGTCGGATAGGTTCTGTGAGCGCTCAGATGGGGCTCCAACTGACCACATAGGTCTTGAAGGGTAAGGCGATCCAGACGAAATTTCCGTATGATGTCCTCATCCTCCATGTTCGCCAGCACTGGGAACGGTCAATGCACATTTGGTCGTCTCCTACATAATATGAAAGTGGACACATGTCAATTTAATTCCCCTATGAGATGTGTCAAACATCTTACATCTTGACTGACGCAGTGCCAACAATGACTGGACTGTAACAACAGCTTAATGCACAAGTCACATGCAGAGACACCTTGATCTCATGTAGTCGTACATGTGGTACATACTGACTACCTCCAAAAGAGAATCTGACTATGTGAATGGTAAATGGTACACTCCTACATCTTGTGTCCCCAGCCCTGGGAGTAGTTGACACAGCACATGTTGGAAACAGCAGCACTGCTGACTTCTACGTAGCTGCTGTACCTGCCACACCTTCTTGCTTAAGTTACACAGAGCACAACCTTTCTACACAATGAGCACAGTGTGGGTAAGCTGATCAGCTATCAAAATCAATACAGCAATGTGCACAGTGAAATAGGCACATTATGTGGTCAGTCCATCATTACTGTGGGTTGATTAGCCATCTCACACATTGACATGTTCACAAATATGAGACTCCATTACACACAAAATCTGTGTACATGCACACAAATATCATAGGTGACATGTGAGTAAGTACATGCCAATGCATGTAATCATGTGCACTGACATGGCATGTGCAGGCATCAGTGAGTTGAATGTCACACTAGCATTCAATTTTGCAAACAGGTTTTGTAATACATTGTAAAGGTATAGTGTTCAATTATGAAAATTGGCAATTGCCATTGCTAGAGCATAATGTGTCCATAGGTGCAGTATTCGTGCAATGCCACCGCTATCACGGTCATTGGCCACAATTGAAAGATGCAGGATTGCGGTAGCGACCGCCTGGACCCGCGGTGTGACACCGCCAATGCCAATGGCATAGCAGCCAATGGGAACCGCGATCCCGGTAGTGCAATACAATTTTGAAACCCGCGGTAGACGTGCTCCACTACCGCGGGCCCGGGCATTGGCCACAATTGAAAGATGCAGGATTTCGGTGGCGACCGCCTGGACCCCGCGGTGTGACACCGCCAATGCCAATGGCATTGCAGCCAATGGGAATCGCAATTGCGGTAGTGCAATACAATTCTGAAACCTGCGGTAGGCGTTCTCCGCTACCGCAGGCCTGGGCATTGGCTACAATTGAAAGATGCAGGATTGCGGTAGCGACCGCCTGGCCCTCGTGGTGTGACACCGCCTATGCCAATGCCATTGCAGCCAATGGGAACCGCGATCGCGGTAGTGAAATACAATTTTGAAACTTGCGGTAGGCATTCTCCGCTTCCGCGGTCTTGGTTATTGGATACAATTGAGAAATGCTAACCAGGCAGACCAATTGCAGCAGCTGAGTACCACTGAAACAACCCCAGGGGCCTATAAATCTCTGTGAGAGAGCCACACATTTCACTTGCATTCAAACACTGCTGCCTGCCATTCTTCACCACCAACTGCTGCTGTTCCTGTATTCTGGACCCAGTGATGGCGAGAACTGAGAACATCAGGGCCCGTCCCTTCACTACAGAGGAGCTGGAGGTCCTGGTGGACGATGTCCTTTCACAGTATTGGAGGCTGTATGGTGCACCAGATGTACTGGTAAGTGTTTCAGAGTAAAAGTTTGAGAGTGCTCAGAATGCTCACATGATGTTGCTCTGCAGTAGTATGTGCCTGTGAGTGCAAGTCAATGTGCATGCATCCATATATTTCCTATAGCATGCTCCATACATGGCCTATTAAGAATTGCATTTGAGTATGTGGGGAGGATGGAAACATGGACACTTCTACAGCCCTTCTTCAGCAAAAATGAACAAACGTTGGTCTGAGACTGGGTAATGTAAATGTGTGATACACTGCCTAGCATGCTGACTTCATGTCAATGGGGTGTGTAGCCTTATTTCCACAGATCCATGACTGCATTGAAGGATGGGAGTGACATGCAATGTTTTTGCAGCCATACAGTTACACTGCTGGTTTGAGACAGTCGAAGTCTGAACAAACATTGCCTGTGCTATGTGATGTCATAGTCAGTCAGTCAAACCACTTTATTCGATTATTTAAAATCATAAAAGTACAATACACAATATACAATAGACAAAATCTTAATTTCAATTAAATACATATGAGCGAAGTTAAAAAGAATAAAAACATCTATATCAATTATATAATTCATCAGGATTAAAAAGAAAATCAAATCAAGATAAAATTTCATTAAAATATAAAATACGAGTGTTCATACATCATTAAGCAAAGGATATCTTCTTTTCCTGAGGCATACAGCTGCAACAAGGAAACTAGCGATATTAAAAATGTTCCATGTGTTATCAAGCATTTGGAGATAAAATAATGCTGGTCTGACCTGTGAAAATCCCTTTCCCCTCAATAGAGGGACTAAAAACCTCCTGCAAATTTCATTGTAATAGTCACAAAACTTCATAAAGTGCAATGTGTCTTGTGGTGAAAAATTGTCGCACTGACACGGGCCTATATCCTCAGGTTTACACCACCCCGGGAGGTTGCCCAGCGAGAAATGAATTAAATTAAAACGGAACCTAGTCAGAAGCCAACGATGAAAAGGCTTGGTCACAATTCTCAAATAAGGCTCAATTGCTGGTGAAGTTTTGATCAAATAATGAGCCTTAACAAGGGTATTTTGTAACTCCAGCTCTTCCCGTTCCATCAACAATATATTCGAAAATTGAGATTTAACCCATTTTACATCCTCTTTTTTAATCCCTTCCGGAGCATTAAAAAGTTCGGGGCGCCCCAGTTTAAGAAACATCAGCTTGACATAGGACAACCATGGAATACTGCTAGCTCTATCCAAAGTAACACAATCCTGCAAAATCTGATGGTTCAGGGTTATATCAGGATTAAGCCAGGTTTTAAGCCAACAGACCAACGGGGCTGTTCTCAGCAAATCAGTCACATATCCTAGCCCCAGTTCCTGATGGATAGCAAAGGTTGGGGTTGATTGGGGTACAGACAGGAGGGTACGTAAAAATCTATTTTCAGCCGTCTGTACCCCTACCAACTGCTTGTTACCCCAAATGGCTGAGCCATACATAGCAATAGCCAGGCATTTAGATCTATAAATGTTAAGCATAGCTTCAAATGGCCTAGCCCCCAAGCGCTGTGAAAATCCTAGTAGAGCTGTCGTTGACCTAAGTACTGCATTTTTTTTAGCTTTCTGTTGGGGAACCCAAGAGCATCTATCATCAAATAGCACCCCCAAGTATGTGAAAGAGGTCACCCTGGACACCTCTGCTCCATTACAGAAAAAAGATTTTATTTTTCTGTTTTTTTGGCCCATTGTCATGACATGTGATTTCGAAATATTCACTATCAAGTCCAAGGACTTCATATAAGCCCCAAAGGCATCCAGGAGCCTCTGGAGGCCTATGGCAGTACGAGCTAATAACACAGCGTCATCCGCGTATAGAAGAACCGGAATAGTCCTTTCTCCTACACGCGGGATGTCCAAGCTTGCCTGATCTAAGGTTTTATCTAACGCATTAATATAAAGGGAAAAAAGTAGTGGTGCCAATATACATCCCTGACGGACGCCTCTACCCAATCTAAAGTGCCTTGTGCATTTGCCTTCCTGGGTAACCCTGACTGTTGCTGAAAGGTCCCGATGTAGATCTGCCAAAAAGTGTACTAGGCAAGGATCAATGCCCATATCAAGCAAAATAATCCACAGCTTCGATCTGTTAACCAGATCATACGCTGAGGAAAGGTCCATAAAAGCTAACTGCAAAGAACCTTTTTTGGCTATGGTATATTTGCCTATTAATAAATATAAATTAAGGCACTGATCCATGGTGCTTCTGCCTTGTCTAAAACCATACTGTAGATTGGATAAAACCTCATTGTTGTTCACCCAATCCGTGACTTTAGCAAGGATCGCTTTGCCCAGTATTTTAACTGCAGAATCAATCAGTGATATGGGTCTATAACACCGTGGATCCCCTCTTTGACCATTTTTAAAAACTGGTATAATTGTCGACAGGGACCAGGATGCAGGGAAACCCTCAGCACCTGACGCATTAAAAACGTTAGTTAAGATCTTTGCCCAGAATTTAGGGTCACATTTATAGAGGTCTGCAGGGACACAGTCAGGACCTGGTGCTTTATTGCTGGATATCTCTATTATCGCCCTTTCAATATCCTCCTCTTTAAAAACCAACAAGGGTAAGTCACTAAGAATGTCTATACTAGGGCAGGCAACTTGAGCCACATTAGATCCATAAATTGCCTCAAAGTGGGCAAACCACTGCCCCTCTGTGATGTTAGTTTCCAGGGCTTCATTCTCTGTGCCAGAAAAAAAGGGTTTATTAACAATAGCCCAAAATCTCCAGCTGTCCTTTAAAACTTCAACAGACATAAGTGCGTTCCAGGCCTCTTCTTTAATCTCATTTTTCCGTGTATGTACCGCTAACTTATACTGCTTCCTTAAGCTGACAATCTGTTCCCTGTCCCGAGGTTTGTTTTTCAGGGCTTGTACTAAATTTTGGTGGGCAAGTGAGCAATTGTTATCAAACCACCTTTCTTCCACTTTTAATCTGGGTTTGGTTATGACAGTCAGATCAGATGCTATCTGGCCACAAATATCTTCAAAGGCTCTAAGGACCTCAGTCCTTGGGGTGGTATAATCTACACATTTTGCAATATTTTCTTTGGCCTTCCTACGTATATCCGCATAAAAGGATTCAGATATTATCTTGGACCATTTGAGCCTCCTCCCCTGATCGCTTGTTGCCACGCAGATAGCTCCCAGTTTCTTACCCGCTATTTCCAGCAGACCACAATCTCTGTCTAGCTCCAGAATTACTGGGTTGTGATCACTGAAGGGGGACAACCAAGCGTTATAAAATACTACCTTAGCTAGCATCATCGACGACAAAAATATATAATCAATAACAGTGTCCCTTTCCTTGGCCTTAAACGTGGGGAACCGATCAGAGTGATCATTAAAGCTGGGTTCAAAGAGATCAGCTCCAGCCAGAAGGTCCTCCAAAGCCTCCCCCTGTTGCGTGTGCTCGAAGTGTGGTGTCACTGAGTAGGCAGGCCCTAAATGATCATCAACATGACAATTCAAATCACACAAATGAATATTAAAATCACCCATAAGTATAGTATAATAAAAAGTGGATTGCTTCGACCTATAATCTTCTAAAAAGCATTTCAAATAGCATAGGTGTTGATTCATGAAATCACTTTCCCCAGAATTATAAAAATTAACAAATAATAATTTGGGATAATTGGAAGTGGTTAATTCTACAATCAGACAATTATGGGAGCCCGCCTCCAGCCTCTTTGTGGACCCTTTTAGCTTTAGTGAAAAAAGGAGCACTAGGCCCCCCTTTGCTCTCGCGGCTGGGGCAGGACGTGCAGGTGTACAATGTGATTTAAACCCATCCAGATAAAAGTTGCTCGCAATATCCCACGTTTCCTGTAGACCAATTATATCATAAAGTTTTATGAAATTCAACCAACTTGGGTCATCTCTTTTAGATCTAAGGCCCGCAATGTTCCAACTAATGATCTTACAATTAGGAGCAATATCTGGATCCATGACCTGGATATTATGGCTGGGTTCAGGTAGACAATCATTGCGTGTCTCCAGTCAATCATTCTCGTCCAGCTCGGACAGTGGAGAAAATCTATTTGTTAAAGCTAAACCAACTTCTTCATGCCCTAATGACAATGATAATGATTGTGGAGCCAGTGCATCTCTCCGGCAAGAGCTTTCAGGGCGAGACTCAGGCTCTGTAATTCGAGAGGGGCAATTAAAGGTCTGATGAGTCCTCTTAGGGTATGCCTCAATCTGAGATATAACAGGTGCATTTGGTCATCTTAATAAGGGATAAAAAAAACCCAATGGCAAAGCCCTAATGCCCCCCCTCTCCAGCTCAGAAGCATCCCAGAACAGCCTATAAGCTATATTCCGTCTATTAAAGTTAACGATAATACAATCACCGTCGACCTGTTTCGGAGAGTTACCAACCCACCCCACCCGTCTGACCATTATGATGTTAGAAGAAATCTCGGCATTGCCAATACATTGTTGGTCACACCAATTTTTAGTTTTTCGTAGCAAAGCCAGGGTAGATTCATTGTCTTGATCACCAAGTGGGGGTACCCCTACAAGAACCGCTACCAAAGGGGTGGCTTCTGGGGGGAGATTAAGTCTACAACGATTTGGTTGTATAATCCTCTCTTGTAAGGCTGGGGTCCCCCTAATAGCCAAAGTCGTGCCATTAACTGGTAGATTTAAAAGACTCTGGACGACATGGCTGGGTTCCCCTCCCTGCGTCGGGGCCCTGGGCTACCACAGTTCTATTCGGGGATGACCTAACCCATGGTTGGGATTGAGATTGACTACCCTGGTAATTCTTTCTAATATTAGGCCTGGTCTCTGGGCCTTGGGTAACATAGTTAAGCTGTGGATATCATGTGGAATTTTCAATTCCCTTAAGAAGGAGTCAATGCGCTCACATTTATTCAAGATGCCCGCAACACAGGTATTCAAAGTGTCAATAATGTCTTTAGCAATACTAGTAAGTGTGGATTCTAGCCGCGAGGTAAATACATCCTCCACCAGGTTCCGCAGTATTAATTGAGCATTCTCATCCACAGCATTCCCTTGCTTAGCATTACACTTTTTCGAGCCTTTGTCCCGTTTAATAATTTTTCTGGTGGCCCTCTTTTTCCCGGGAGGCCCCAGGGTCGACCCTTTAGATACCCTTTCCAGATCAGGCAATGGATCATTGGTTGTGCCATCCTCGCCCTCCGTAACCCCAATTAACACAACCTCATGGTTCGGCGCTTCTCTCCCAGCTATTGATGTATTTATCAGTACCCTTGGCTCCAGAGGAACGGGTAAATTAGTCAAAGACTCGATTATACCATTCCCCTCTCCCGAGTCTTGACTCGTACTCAAGCCCAGTTCTTTTTCCGCATTAGCTATCTCCTTGTTTAAAGCTCCCACCGCTGAGGTTAGGTATGAAATAATGGACGCGGACTTTCTCGGAATTTTTGCTTTTAAACCCCCCTGGTCTTGACTGCATAGTTGTTTCCGCTTACCCATATCTGGTATTAGAGAGGTGGCCCAGCCCAGCCTCTGACGGGCTCGGACGGGCCCGCCCTTGGCCCGGGCTTTGCCCGGGCGCGTCCCACACTGCGGGGAGCTGGCGGTGATTAAATCAGCCCTCAGGTGCGCTCCAGCGCGTCAGAGCAGGCGGGGTGTCAAGGGACTCTGGGAAGTGGAGTCCTGGTTCGAGCAAGCCGTTCCCCTCATGGCAGGTGGGTGCAGGCGTCTGAAGCAATAGCCGTTACCCTTACGGCAGTAATATGCCAGCATTTCCCCCCTAGCTGCTGCTGTCCCAGAGAGAGACTGCCGGTTCTTGCGTCCCGCGCTGCGGGGAGCTGGCGGTGATTAAATCAGCCCTCAGGTGCGCTCCAGCGCGTCAGAGCAGGCGGGGTGTCAAGGGACTCTGGGAAGTGGAGTCCTGGTTCGAGCAAGCCGTTCCCCTCACGGCAGGTGGGTGCAGGCATCTGAAGCAATAGCCGTTGCCCTCACGGCAGTAATATGCCAGCGTTTCCCCCCTAGCTGCTGCTGTCCCAGAGAGAGACTGCCAGTTCTTGCGAAATAGGCACATTATGTGGTCAGTCCATCATTACTGTGGGTTGATTAGCCATCTCACACATTGACATGTTCACAAATATGAGACTCCATTACACACAAATCTGTGTACATGCACACAAATATCATAGGTGACATGTGAGTAAGTACATGCCAATGCATGTAATCATGTGCACTGACATGGCATGTGCAGGCATCAGTGAGTTGAATGTCACACTAGCATTCAATTTTGCAAACAGGTGCTGTAATACATTGTAAAGGTATAGTGTTCAATTATGAAAATTGGCAATTGCCATTGCTAGAGCATAATGTATCCATAGGTGCAGTATGCATGCTCTGCCACCGCTATCACGGTCATTGGCCACAATTGAAAGATGCAGGATTGCGGTAGCGACCACCTGGACCCCGCGGTGTGTCACCGCCAATGCCAATGTCATAGCAGCCAATGGGAACCGCGATCCCGGTAGTGCAATACAATTTTGAAACCCGCGGCAGACGTGCTCCACTACCGCGGGCCCGGGCATTGGCCACAATTGAAAGATGCAGGATTTCGGTGGCGACCGCCTGGACCCCACGGTGTGACACCGCCAATGCCAATGGCATTGCAGCCAATGGGAACCGCGATCGCGGTAGTGCAATACAATTCTGAAACCCGCGGTAGGCGTTCTCCGCTACCGCGGGCCCGGGCATTGGCTACAATTGAAAGATGCAGGATTGCGGTAGCGACCGCCTGGCCCCCGTGGTGTGACACCGCCTATGCCAATGCCATTGCAGCCAATGGGAACCGCGATCGCGGTAGTGAAATACAATTTTGAAACTTGCGGTAGGCATGCTCCGCTTCCGCGGTCTCGGTTATTGGATACAATTGAAAAATGCTAACCAGGCAGACCAATTGCAGCAGCTGAGTACCACTGAAACAACCCCAGGGGCCTATAAATCTCTGTGAGAGAGCCACACATTTCACTTGCATTCAAACACTGCTGCCTGCCATTCTTCACCACCAACTGCTGCTGTTCCTGTATTCTGGACCCAGTGATGGCGAGAACTGAGAACATCAGGGCCCGTCCCTTCACCACAGAGGAGCTGGAGGTCCTGGTGGACGATGTCCTTTCACAGTATTGGAGGCTGTATGGTGCGCCAGATGTACTGGTAAGTGTTTCAGAGTAAAAGTTTGAGAGTGCTCAGAATGCTCACATGATGTTGCTCTGCAGTAGTATGTGCCTGTGAGTGCAAGTCAATGTGCATGCATCCATATATTTCCTATAGCATGCTCCATACATGGCCTATTAAGAATTGCATTTGAGTATGTGGGGAGGATGGAAACATGGACACTTCTACAGCCCTTCTTCAGCAAAAATGAACAAACGTTGGTCTGAGACTGGGTAATGTAAATGTGTGATATACTGCCTAGCATGCTGACTTCATGTCAATGGGGTGTGTAGCCTTATTTCCACAGATCCATGACTGCATTGAAGGATGGGAGTGACATGCAGTGTTTTTGCAGCCATACAGTTACACTGCTGGTTTGAGGCAGTCGAAGTCTGAACAAACATTGCCTGTGCTTTGTGATGTCATAGTCCATTAAGTCTTCACATGCTCATTTGTGACATTACAAATGTATTTTGTCCAGAGGGTACTGAATTATGTGTGTACAGTTTTCAAATTGCCCCTATGGTGATGTGTGCATTATGCACAGGAGTACAATGCCTGAGTGAAACACTCTTGGTGGTAATTCACCTATGACACATCAGATAAATGTAAGTTGGAGATGTCATCCTTCTATTGATTTCATTATGTGATCAGTCTCGCATGTGTAGGAACTGTTTACCCTCTCTTATTGTACATGCATGTGATTTCTCTGATGGCCCACGTTTAACCTCAGTGTGAGTCCCTCTGGCCTGCACAGAAACTGCCCAATGTTACAAGGACCCATCACTAAATGGACTGAGTGAAACATATGTGTTGTCCACCACCCTATTTCTCAATGAGCTATCTTAGGCCTGAGGATTGCACAAGACAGGACTACACCTTGTGAGAAGAGTGTGAGAATGTAAGATCATGGCCCTAAATGTGACCACCATGACACATGTAGCCATTCACTGGTCAAGGACATTGAGGGGTGTGTAGTGTTGGACACAGTGAGTCTGCCCGACACATCATTTCCAATGTATTGTATGTCATGCTCACTCACATACTGCACCACAGATGAGGGTCATTTTTACACTGGTTGCTGAGCTGGCACTCCGCATGTGTATGAGATGGCCATGTACTGTGTCCATCATCATACATGTATACATCTCTATGAGATTATTCGATGCAAGTATACTACGTGTCATGCTGTATGGCCTCTGCTCAACATTTATGTATTAGTGTGCTATGTATTTTAATGCTCCGGTACTGACACACAGTGGTACATAACACAGTGTCACTGAAACTTCCTCTTCTTGTCTCCCATGCCTGCAGCTTAAGGTCGACCAGCGTAAGGCGATATGGAGGGCTTTTGCACGCAAGATGCGGTCTCTGGGTGTCTCCAACCGACGGCACACACACTGTCACAACAGGTGGGATGACATCTACCGGTTGAGCAAAAACATGGCAGAGATGACGCTGGGGGTGCTCCCTCGGAGTGGCAGGTTGGCACGCAGGAGCATGACACCACTAATGGCCCGCATCTTGGCAGTGACACAGCCAGAGCTGGATGGACGCTTGAGGGCCCATTAGCAGCAAGTTAGGGGTGAGTATTCAGCTAAGTGTGACTTTGGGTGTGAGTGACTGCATGAATCCCAACCGTGAGCCAGTGGGAAGCTCTGTGATGTCTCTAGTTTGATGCAATGGCTTCTAAGTGGCCTCAGTGTTGAGTGCAGCTGTTCTGCATTTGTACAACATGTGGTTTCTCATGTGTTTAAAACCATGACCCTTGTCATTGACAGATGAGATGTGGCCTTGTGACATATGCTGCAGTATGAGTGTCATAGACATCACCTGGCAGTGAACATCAGTGAGCATCATGTTAGTGTGCATTCATAGATGTGTGCTGTGCACACCAGATAATTTGTGACATCTACACAGCTAACACCAATGTACAACTGTAGTTGTGCTTCGAAGCACAACATGGTGGATATCAGGAGCTTGTAGCCATTGCAAAAGGACATTTTGGAGTTTGTATCTGTGGTGTTCCCTTAAAGAGACTCCATATGTGACAGAGACAACATGTTTAGATGTATGGCTATCTCACCTACAGGCACGTAGGTATGCTTACAGAGAATAGTATGTGTGGTTACAGGGAGGCACAGGGCCAGCTATTTGGCTGTATCAACGCCACATGGATCATTACTATCAACGATGCATGTGTCCATGCATCTTCTGATGATTGCATAAATGTAGCACATGCTGAATGTACATGGAGGAGTCCAACATGGGAGTATCATTTTAAAGTTTGTGCTTTGCTTGCATATGTTTGTGAGTATGGCACTATTCTGAACCGATGTCCCTGTCTCTTGCAGCATCTACCGAGGTCAGGGAAGAATGGAGGATGGACACCAGTGGGGAAGCTTCTGGCATGACTGCTACACATGAGTTCACTGACACTAATGTGACCAGCGCCTCGGAGGGGGACAGGAATGCCCTGGATGATTCACGCCCGGAAATACCAACCTCCACATCTTTAGACTCCAGTGGTGACTCCTCGATGTTGGCGGGCACAGGAAGTTCCAAATCTGCCTCTTCTTCTGCCACACATCGTCCAGTGCCCACCCTCCCGGATGCTCCCACAAATGCTGTCCGTGCACGCAGCCCTAGGAAGGGTAGAGTCTCCTTCCCCCAGGCACCGCTGCCCCTGTCTCCCCTGCTGCCCTCAGAGTGGAGGTGGAAGACCTTTGCGCCAGCTGTGTTTATGTCAGACTGCTCTCCCGAATGCTTTCCAGGATCATGACAAGAAGTTGGCACAGGTAGTTGCATTCATGGAGGGTATTCATTCTGACGTGGGTGGCCTACACCGAACTGTCCAGTCTTTGTCCTCCACAGTGATGGCAGCCATTCAGCAGTCACAAGCTCCCAGTCCAGCTCCGGTCCCTTCAGCAACCACCCTGCCAGTGGCACCACCTGACGAGAGTGCCCACATGCCAGAGACCTCAGGCACCAAGTCCTCCACACACAGCACACAACAGCAGCACTCGAAGTGTACCAGACCGCAGGCACCATCACCACAACACAAAACGGGCACACATGAGCGCAAAAACAAAAGACCATCACGTGACACTCAGGGGCATCAGGCCAAGAAGCAGGCATCAACATCACATTCATCAAAATCACCACCATCCAAGGGCACTCCCATCCCCACACCTGCTCCCAAAGACCCACAAACACTGTCTGCTGTGAACCTGGTGCCTGCAACGACTAAGCCCAAACACATTTTAGAGGCAGATTCACCCAAAACGTCAACTCCCACTCACACCCCTGTGAAGCAGAGACAAGAGAGCAAAGTGGGGGGTTTACCTCGACAACAGAGGATGCAGGGGAAGAGGCAAGGCCACTCCAAGCGTACCACCAGGTCCAGCAAATCCCCATGGGGAGAGCCACCTGCACCTGATACACCTTTGGTGGAGAGTGAGTCTGTTGGGCCCACCTCACGTCCCACTCTGGCCAAGACACTTGTGGGCTATCGAATCCCCAAACAGTTGAGACCCAGCCCTCAGCATTCACCCTCAACCACTGTGCCTCCACGCAGCATGTCTCCACCTCCCCGTGCCACCACTCCACCCGATCCAAACAGCCCTCAGGCTCCCACAGCCACGGATGCCTCTACCTCAGCCGGTTCTCTCTCTCCCAGGTCCAGTCCTCCAACTGGCCCCGACAATCAGCCCCCTCCTAGTTCAAAGCCAAATATTTAAGCCCAGTCCTCCTCCCCACAACATTTCTCCAACAGCGGTGCCTGGACTGCCCATATGTAGCAGTAAATATGGGAAATGGCACTACGCCACTGGAGCGTCAAAAAAAGTGTCGCTCCGGTGACGAATAAGGCTTGCAAATATGCCCAATGTGTTTTTTATAGCTAACATTTTAATAAAACTAATGTGTAACAGGTCAAGCATTATAGATGCTACAGGACTTGGGTGCAGGGCTTTGCCAGCAAGTTTAGATACATGGCCTTGCCTTCAGCTAAGCCCTCTGTCCAACCCACAAGTGGCCAACTCTGTTGCACACAGCCTATAGTTGTGCATAGAGGGCTGCAGGCCTTGGCATTTAGCTGGGCATCTGCCCAAAATCCTTGGTAGCAAATCTGAGCTGTGCACATCATCTGGACATGCACAGTGGGGAGTTGGTAGGATCTTATTTTCTTCCAGAGCTTTCTGCTCCCTTAGCTCAGCCAGCTCTGTGCCCAACCACTGACAAATACATCTGCAGAACATACACAGTTGCGTTTAACAGGGCTGGTCTTTGCCTAGGCACTGTGCTCAAACTCCCAACACTTGCTGTACATTGCCAGAATGCAATTCTTCAGAGATAATAACATTTTTAAAAAATGGAGGCCCTGTATGCAAACGCCTGGGCAGCAAACTTCACTGTCCATAGCCTTCAGCTGTGTGCAGTCAGGGCTGCCATGGCCAGAGGCATTGGAAGAAGAAGGTGGCCCTTGGAAATGATTGCATGGCCAACATTTTAAAATGAAAATGTCTGATAATGCTCTGAATTCATTCACAGCAAAGCCAAAACGGCATTGCTGTGATTACATTTTCAAACCAAGGTTGTTGCAATTGCAGGAAGTGTTTTGTCTATAGCAGGAAGTAAAAATTCCTAAGGGAGGTTTAATTTACACCCTCTCCCATTAACTTTCCCCAAGCCAGATGTCACATATTAAAACTTCGACTCATTTGCAATTTGGCAGATTTGGAAAATTTTACCAAAGCTATAGGCAATCTTTAAACACATTTTCAAAGAAAACAGAGACTTAATCAGGAATGAAAATAGCTGTACTATGCGGTGAATCTATATATGAAGATACCAGCAGGTTCCACATACACTTACTCATTTACAAAGGATGAGGACTTGCTGCAGGCCATGAATAGCACTGTCAAAGGCTATATATAGCATCTGGTTGTTTGAACACGGGCTGGCTACAGGCCATGCAAGTCTACTGTGTGTGGCCAATACATAGTTAATTCAGTTGGTATGGACGATGAATCTAGACCATACGTCCGTCCCAACTGGGCTGAACCAAAGCAATGAACAGTGCCTGTAGTGGACATTAGAATTATCCCCTTAAGGGCCATCTAGATGATAATACAAAACCTGAAAACATGAAGACACAGACACCTTTTTACCACGCTTTGTGGGATACCTTGCAGACTATGTTGCCGTCACTTCCAGATAACCTCCGTTCTGAGGTTGGGAACTTAATTAGAGGTGGTCATTAGGCAGCTAACCTAATAATTAGATGTGGTATCGACACTACTGATTTGGTAGGCCGAGCCATAGCATCTTCAGTGGCACTTCAGCATTGTGCATGGTTAAGAGCCTCAGGGTTTTCAGAAGCTGTACAGACAACTTTAGAAGCCGATTCAGCATTGAGATGCTTCCGCGATAGGAGAAGCAATACAGAGGGGCCGATTATGATGTCGTCCGGAAATTCTTATGACCGACGCGGTTTCGGGAATTGTTTCAGAACGAATCAGGTTCTGCGAGTCCAACCCAACGATTATGATGCTTCAGGACATCTTTTGGGCGGACTCGCATTGACTTCAATGGGAGCCTGTGTTCGGAACGAGAACACAGGCTCCCATCGACAAAACTGGTGTGTGTGCAAAACCTTGCACCATGTGGTGGGCACCCTATGGGGCCTGCCACACTGTGCATGCATGGGAATGATGGACCCATGGGTACCCCCACGAGCCCTATTCAGAGGGCCCCGGGAAAAACGGGCTCTGCCAAGGGCCCCCAAAGTCAGATTCTGACAGCTGATCCGTGCCCGAACAACCGATTTGGGAAGGCTGTCCGAATCTGACATCCTAATCGCTCGGCTGGAAACATGCGCCATAGACTGCTACGATTCAGCTCCAACCGACTCGGTTACTCCAATGCCTCAGACGGTCCGTATCCTTTCCAGCCATCATAATCAGTTGTTCGGAAAAGTGTCTGAGTCAGTCGGAAAGGCGGGTTCCTAATCGGATTTGGACAACATCGTAATCGACCCCAGCGTCTTAAGTCTTCTTCTCTGTTATTTGTATCCTTAATTTTGATCCTATGCTCAGGTGGTATAGGTGATACTGGAGGTTAGTTTTTTCAAGGGGTCTTACTTGTTAGGGCATTGACATGTCCCTTTTTGGATAACACCTGGTTGGTGTTTCTTCAGGTGCAGAAGTTATTGTTTTGATACTGTCTTCAACAGTTTAAGTGGTATAAGGATGCCTGGGGTATATTCTTCCCTTTTCTTTTTCCTCTGATGATGGGCTTCTTGCTCAAGAGGTTATTTGCGGGTGTTGTGTCTTCCGGTGAAGAAGGTAACTTTTGACATGCTTCATTCAAAGTAGTTTGGTATGCAGGTATGAATTAGTGTTGACTTGCAGTATCTCTTAAACAGACATATTACTTATATCAATTGCGAGACCTTGTATACAGACGATATACTTTTACGAATACTCTGTATCTCCACTTCAGGGTAATTTTGGCCCCTGGTTTGTCCAATGCAGTCCTTTTTGCTACTTTAGCAGAATGCACTTTTCATTGATATCAAGTGGTGCACAAATTGTTTTTGTGTTGGATAATTTTTAGGTTATGATTCCAGGTGAGGGGATCATGCCAGCTTTACTAGGTCCTTAATTGCACATTGGATTTTGTTCCATGAAAGTGGGCACTTCTTGTTGGGGGTGTTATGCCTAGCAAACTCAGGGTGTCTGATGTGTATTTTTCTGACTACTTATGGTCTTTGTTTCCTCCATTTTTGGAGGTGATGTTTATGCTTATGTTCAATTTTAGAACATGGTTGTCCTGTGAGCTCTGCCTCTGAGATTTTCTGAGAATCAGGTTCTGAATAGTTACCCTTAGGATTGCTTACAGCCATGTACTATATGGTTAGGAAGATTTTTGTTCTTTCAGGGGAGAAGTTTAGTGTTTGCTACTTATTCCTTTAGGGACTTCCTGGATGTTTCAATATCCTTTGGCTATTGAGGGCTGGAGGTTGGATGTCTCCATCTCCTTGGAGACATTTCCCCTTCCCTTTTAGGTATTTGTTATTTTCTGTACCTCACACCCTTTGGAGGTTATGATCTAGTGCTACATTGTTCTAAGAGAACTAAATATGCCTATTTGATGCCTTTCGGACAGATTAGATCTTGGCTTATATGTCTTTTGGACAAATATTCTAACTAGGGGGTCGATTAGTATGGCGGTCGGAAAAGCATTCCGACCGCCGTGGTAGCAGAAATTAACCGTCCGCATGTACCGCAGCGAAACCGGTGGTCAGATTGGGATGCACTGCCAGAAAAATCTGACCGTGGCGCACGGATTCCAAGAAACTCCGCCGGGAACGTCTGGAAAAGCTGAAAATCCGTCCGCGGTGGTCGGATTTGCTGCGGAAAGACCAAAACCCACCGTTCGACCAGCGGAATGACCACAAGTGAAATTATGATTCGATGGCGGTGCCAGTGGAACGATCAGTTGTTTCTGACCGCCGCGATCGCAACAAATGATGGATGGGAGAACCAGCGGAGGACTATTGCATTCCGACTGCCGCGGTCGCGGGGAAAGAGTAACGGCGGTCGGAGGCAACCAGACAACAAGGCTACCAAGTGTGGCTGTATATCTGGCTCAGCCTCAAAAAACATCTGACACACCCCAATGTCACATCCCCATGGCAAGTAAAAAATAAAAATCCCAGGTCAACCCAGACAACACACCTGACATGAATTCTCCATTTTGACCCTCCCACATAGCTGAGTATAAAACCAGCCCCTTCCCTGCCCAGAATCCTTTGCACAACTCCAGAACTGAAGGGCCCAACCCCACAGCACAAAGGAGAGGCAAATCAGCACACATCACACCATCACAACCACACACACACCACACACATCACCACCAACACCTTCACACCTGCACTTTTCACCATTTGCACATCAAACACCATGTCACAGAAGAAGATGCCCAAATTCACTGACAATGAGTTGTCAGTGATGGTAAATGAGATAATCAGAGTAGAACCACATTTGTTTGGAAGCATGGTCCAACAGACACCAGTAGCCCAAAAAAATCAAATGTGGGAAAGGACAGTCCACAAAGTCAACAAAGTCAATGTGCACCCTGAAGGACATCAAGAGGAGGTGGCATGACCTCAAGAGCAGGGTGAAAGAGCGTGCCAACAAGAACCTTGAGCTGGCTCAGAGGACTGGCGGTGGCCCTCCCATTCCACCACTAACATTCACTGAATGGGAGGAGAAGGTGCTTGCCATACTGCATCCAGAGAGTCTCACAGGAATACCCGGGGAGTGGAGGCGTAAGTACCAACAAATGTCTCCCATTAAACTGCTATGTACTGTCTTGTACAACTAGAAAGCTACACTTCCTAAACACAAATGCACTACGTACAACACACTCTTCCTAACACATGTCTCACAGATCTAACATATCCTTCCTCTGAATCACCCCAAAGGTAGCTAGCAATATTTCCATGGGGGCATTTGTACAGGCAGCCAGCACTACAACTCCCACCAGGCCCAATTGTCCCACAGCTGAGCAGGATGGTACACTCCTCCCACTCATAACCATGTGGCAGCCATTTCATTGCTCACCTTCACCTAACAGGTAGGTAGCCTTCTGAACAGGGAGTGGTGTTAGTGGGTGGGAAGCCTGCACTATAGCCCCCACCAGGCACCCTTGTCCCACAGCTGAGCCGGATGGAGCACTCCCCACACCCACAACCATGTGGCAGCCATTTCATTGCACTCATCAAACTTACAGGTAGGTAGCCATCTTAACTGGGAGGGGTGTTTGTGGGTAGGAAGCCATCACTACAACTCCCCCCAGGCCCACTTGTCCCACAGCTGAGCAGGATGGAGCACTCCCCCACCCACAACCATGTGGCAGCCATTTCATTGCACTCATCAAACTAACAGGTAGGTAGCATCTTAACAGGGAGGGTTGTTTGTGGGTAGGAAGTCATCACTACAACTACCCCCAGGCCCTCTTGTCCCACAGCTGAGCAGGATGGAGCACTCCCCCTACCCACAACCATGTGGCAGCCATTTCATTGCACTCATCAAACTAACAGGTAGGTAGCCTTCTCATGCTCTCCTGTCTCACCCCTGAGCAGGATGGAACACTCCCTCATCCAAGAGCCATGTGTAACCTTTTCCCTTCCTATGCTCCACTTCACAGGTAGGTAGCCTTCTGAACAGGGAGGGGTGTGTGTGGGAAGGAAGCCATCACTACAACTCCCACTAGGCCCCCTTGTCACACAGCTGAGCAGGATGGAGCACTCCCCACACCCAGAACCATGTGGCAGCCATTGCATTCCTCACCTTCACCTAACAGGTAGGTAGCCTTCTTAACAGGGAGGGGTGTTTGTGGGTAGGAAGCCTGCACTACAACCTCCACCAGGCCCCCTTGTCCCACAGCTGAGCAGGATGGAGCACTCCCCATACCCAGAACCATGTGGCAGCCATTTCCCTCCACTGTGTCACCAAACAGCAAGGTAGTCAATGCATGCACTCTGCCATCCTTCTCAAAAAGCATGGAGCCATATGACCACACCAGCACTCACATGTCAGCCAACTTGGCATAGATCCAAATGCCACATCCAGTATGCAGACAGCTAAGCGCACGTAACTGTCACAGAAATTAAGCTTTGACTCACCAAGTCACATGTGAAAGTAATTCATGGCACAATCATCCACAGCAAAACACACAAGATGATGGACGGAATGTTGCACATTGGCAAACATTCACCCCCAGTCACAGATCTGGGTTTAATCCATCGTTATTTTGCTTCACCACGCCACCCCAGTTCAGACATAGCCATATGCAAATCAGTCTTGACCCTGTGCCTCATGGGAACAGTCCAGACCGAACTGCCAAGCCATGTCTTCCCTGGACCGGAATCAAGCATCCTAGGACCAGTTTCGGGCTTTCAGCCCTCATCAGCCAGGATAGCTTGACTCCAGTGGCGTAGTGAGCACGGGACCCACGTCTGGGCATACCCTTCCCACTTAGGGCGAAATGCAAAACACACAAGATGATGGACGGAATGTTGCACATTGGCAAACATTCACCCCCAGTCACAGATCTGGGTTTAATCCATCGTTATTTTGCTTCACCACGCCACCCCAGTTCAGACATAGCCATATGCAAATCAGTCTTGACCCTGTGCCTCATGGGAACAGTCCAGACCGAACTGCCAAGCCATGTCTTCCCTGGACCAGAATCAAGCATCCTAGGACCAGTTTCGGGCTTTCAGCCCTCATCAGCCAGGATAGCTTGACTCCAGTGGCGTAGTGAGCACGGGACCCACGTCTGGGCATACCCTTCCCACTTAGGGCGAAATGTAAAACACACAAGATGATGGACGGAATGTTGCACATTGGCAAACATTCACCCCCAGTCACAGATCTGGGTTTAATACATTGTTATTTTGCTTCACCACGCCACCCCAGTTCAGACATGGCCATATGCAAATCAGTCTTGACCCTGTGCCTCATGGGAACAGTCCAGACCGAACTGCCAAGCCATGTCTTCCCTGGACCGGAATCAAGCATCCTAGGACCAGTTTCGGGCTTTCAGCCCTCATCAGCCAGGATAGCTTGACTCCAGTGGCGTAGTGAGCACGGGACCCACGTCTGGGCATACCCTTCCCACTTAGGGCGAAATGCAAAACACACAAGATGATGGACGGAATGTTGCACATTGGCAAACATTCACCCCCAGTCACAGATCTGGGTTTAATCCATCGTTATTTTGCTTCACCACGCCACCCCAGTTCAGACATAGCCATATGCAAATCAGTCTTGACCCTGTGCCTCATGGGAACAGTCCAGACCGAACTGCCAAGCCATGTCTTCCCTGGACCGGAATCAAGCATCCTAGGACCAGTTTCGGGCTTTCAGCCCTCATGAGCCAGGATAGCTTGACTCCAGTGGCGTAGTGAGCACGGGACCCACGTCTGGGCATACCCTTCCCACTTAGGGCGAAATGCAAAACACACAAGATGATGGACGGAATGTTGCACATTGGCAAACATTCACCCCCAGTCACAGATCTGGGTTTAATCCATCGTTATTTTGCTTCACCACGCCACCCTTGTTCAGACATAGCCATATGCAAATCAGTCTTGACCCTGTGCCTCATGGGAACAGTCCAGACCGAACTGCCAAGCCATGTCTTCCCTGGACCGGAATCAAGCATCCTAGGACCAGTTTCGGGCTTTCAGCCCTCATCAGCCAGGATAGCTTGACTCCAGTGGCGTAGTGAGCACGGGACCCACGTCTGGGCATACCCTTCCCACTTAGAGCGAAATGCAAAACACACAAGATGATGGACGGAATGTTGCACATTGGCAAACATTCACCCCCAGTCACAGATCTGGGTTTAATCCATCGTTATTTTGCTTCACCACGCCACCCCAGTTCAGACATAGCCATATGCAAATCAGTCTTGACCCTGTGCCTCATGGGAACAGTCCAGACCGAACTGCCAAGCCATGTCTTCCCTGGACCGGAATCAAGCATCCTAGGACCAGTTTCGGGCTTTCAGCCCTCATCAGCCAGGATAGCTTGACTCCAGTGGCGTAGTGAGCACGGGACCCATGTCTGGGCATACCCTTTCCACTTAGGGCGAAATGCAAAACACACAAGATGATGGACGGAATGTTGCACATTGGCAAACATTCACCCCCAGTCACAGATCTGGGTTTAATCCATTGTTATTTTGCTTCACCACGCCACCCCAGTTCAGACATGGCCATATGCAAATCAGTCTTGACCCTGTGCCTCATGGGAACAGTCCAGACCGAACTGCCAAGCCATGTCTTCCCTGGACCGGAATCAAGCATCCTAGGACCAGTTTCGGGCTTTCAGCCCTCATCAGCCAGGATAGCTTGACTCCAGTGGCGTAGTGAGCACGGGACCCACGAGTGGGCATACCCTTCCCACTTAGGGCGAAATGCAAAACACACAAGATGATGGACGGAATGTTGCACATTGGCAAACATTCACCCCCAGTCACAGATCTGGGTTTAATCCATCGTTATTTTGCTTCACCACGCCACCCCAGGTCAGACATAGCCATATGCAAATCAGTCTTGACCCTGTGCCTCATGGGAACAGTCCAGACCGAACTGCCAAGCCATGTCTTCCCTGGACCGGAATCACGCATCCTAGGACCAGTTTCGGGCTTTCAGCCCTCATCAGCCAGGATAGCTTGACTCCAGTGGCGTAGTGAGCACGGGACCCACGTCTGGGCATACCCTTCCCACTTAGGGCGAAATGCAAAACACACAAGATGATGGACGGAATGTTGCACATTGGCAAACATTCACCCCCAGTCACAGATCTGGGTTTAATCCATCGTTATTTTGCTTCACCACGCCACCCCAGTTCAGACATAGCCATATGCAAATCAGTCTTGACCCTGTGCCTCATGGGAACAGTCCAGACCGAACTGCCAAGCCATGTCTTCCCTGGACCGGAATCAAGCATCCTAGGACCGGTTTCGGGCTTTCAGCCCTCATCAGCCAGTATAGCTTGACTCCAGTGGCGTAGTGAGCACGGGACCCACGTCTGGGCATACCCTTCCCACTTGGGGCGAATTGCAAAACACACAAGATGATGGACGGAATGTTTCGCCCTAAGTGGGAAGGGTATGCCCAGACGTGGGTCCCGTGCTCACTGCGCCACTGGAGTCAGGCTATCCTGGCTGATGAGGGCTGAATGCCCGAAACCGGTCCTAGGATGCTTGATTCCGGTCCAGGAAGACATGGCTTAGCAGTTCGGTCTGGACTGTTCCCATGAGGCACAGGGTCAAGACTGATTTGCAAATGGCCATGTCTGAACTGGGTTGGCGTGGTGAAGCAAAATAACGATGGATTAAACCCAGATCTGTGACTGAGGGTGAATGTTTGCCATTGTGCAACATTCCGTCCATCATCTTGTGTGTTTTGCAATTCGCCCCAAGTGGGAAGGGTATGCCCAGACGTGGGTCCCGTGCTCACTGCGCCACTGGAGTCAGGCTATCCTGGCTGATGAGGGCTGAATGCCCGAAACCGGTCCTAGGATGCTTGATTCCGGTCCAGGGAAGACATGGCTGGCAGTTCGGTCTGGACTGTTCCCATGAGGCACAGGGTCAAGACTGATTTGCAAATGGCCATTTCTGAACTGGGGTGGCGTGCTTAAGCAAAATAACGATGGATTAAACCCAGATCTGTGACTGGGGGTGAATGTTTGCCATTGTGCAACATTCCGTCCATCATCTTGTGTGTTTTACAATCATCCACAGCACAGAATGCAATGTGTAAGTGGCATGGTGTCAGAGCATGAAGGTCCATATGAACACAAAACATGCATGGTCAATCTGACAAACAAAGTAAAGTACATGATATGAAAAAGGTATGTATAACATTACAATGGCTAGTTCTTGCTTAGCTGAAATTGATTCCATGAAGAGCAAACAAAAAAGACGCATTACATAAAGTTGATGTGCCGCAAGTTGGTAGATGATGACATGTCCCTGTAATCACACAATCTGTACGTGGCACATGGTTTCAATTTACATGTCACACCATGGACAAGTAATGTATGTACCTCAACATCATGTCATGATGCTCAGTATCTTGCAGCCATACCAAGTGATTGCAATGTAAAGTGTTTGGTGTATCAAATGTAACATCCAAAAGTCTAATACCAAGCTTGTGGAGTGCACTTCAATGACCATTTAACCTCTGTTCAACAGGAGATCCACAAGCAACTGCAACAGAAAACCCCACCAACCTGCAGAGCCTGTCTCCCCCGGAACATGAACTCTCGGATGCAGACTCCCTACAATTCTCGGATGAGGAGCAACAACCTGGCCCCTCCAGACTGCCAGGGCGCACTACGTCTCAGGTCCTCATTGTCCCCACCATCACCACAGCAACAACAACAGCGCTGACCCCTGCTACAACGACCTATGTGGCCTCCACCACCACCATCACCACTGCTGCCTGCAACACTCTCCCTGCCTCAGTGGTTACCAATACCACAACACAATCAGAGGTTGCCAGAGAGAGTGTGCGGGTGCGTCGAGTGCCAACGCCACAGGTCCGTGTCAGCAGGGCAGGTGGTAGGGCAACTGGGGGACAAATACCGGAGGACACTGAGACCGAAGCCCTGGCCACCATCGCAAGAGTCCTTGGGGCATATGAACAGAACCAGGGACAGATGGGGCAGGTTGTGGAAGAAGTGCGTGAGCTCTGCCTGCTGCTGAGGTCCATGGACACACGTATGGGCCAACTTGTGGACCTCATGGGCCAGCTTGTGGGTGTTCTGAGGGACAGACATGTGGACCAAATGACAGCTCAACCCCCCTCCAGTGGCCCGCCTGCTGATACTCCCACCACCTCAGCTGCGGCCACAGAAAGGGGTAAGCTGCAACAAAATGACTCCTCAGACACCACTGAGCCTTCAGCAGAGGCTCCCCCTGCCAAACGCACGAGGGGCCGTCCGAGAAACACCAGGGGAGGATCACGTAGCAATGCACCATCCAAACGCAAGTCGCTGAGCCACCCATGATGGCACCTGTGTTCCCCTTGACATTGACTTTGTTGACTATCCTTACCCACATTGCCATGTTGATGGCAGGAGTCTGTTGGACTTTGTGACTACATCAATGTGGTGACTACTCTATTTGTCTCATTAACCATCACTGACAACTCATAAATTCACTTTGCACAATTTTGTAAATAATCACTTCTCTGTCACAAATACTTATTGTAAATAAACACTCTTTACACACCTATGTCTTTCTGTCAGCTCCATGTTTATCACAGTATGTACAATGTCAACTCAGATTCCAATGTACCACAAGCTCTGATTGTGACGTGGCATTGAGAGGGTGAAGGAACCTAGAAAGACACAAAAGAATGACATTTGCTTGTCAGGTGATGCCATTACAGCTAAAACACACCACTAGTCATCAACGTACAAAAACCAGCACACATAACAATGAGCAACAACATCAACATAGACATGAGGTACCGGGAAAAAAATACCCAGTGCCACACACATCAGCCATTAGCACAGAGCCAACAACAGCCAGCAGTCAAAAAGATCATCTATGTCATGCCACCACCATCAAAGACAACAGACAATGTCACTGTTGTACAATGTCACTTACACTCAAGGGAAGTAATTGTCGATGAGCTGTTGACGCAGGTCAACACCTTCCTCTTCTCCACTATCGTCGTCACTGGGCATGTGTGGGTTTGCAGGGGGGCATCTGCTGCTCATCATCGTCCAGGAGCAGGGGGATCTCTTTGCGCAAGGCCAGGTTGAGGAGCATGCAGCATGCAACTATGATCTGACACACCTTTTGGGGAGAGTTGAATAGTGCACCTCCGCTCTTGTCCAGACACCGGAATCTAGACTTCAGAAGCCCAAAAGTACGCTCCACCACACGACGTGTCCTCCCATGTGCATCAATGTAGCAGACTTCACCCGGGGTCCTTGGATTCCTCAGTGGGCTCAGCAACCAAGGCCGGTTGGGATACACAGAGTCACCTAGGTGTGAGAATCAGAGAGCAGTTTATCAATATAAACAGTAACTGAGAACAGCATGTCACACATACAGCACACTACTTGACTCTGCGTACTCACCAACAAGCCACGCACGCTCTGGATGCAGATTTGCCATCAATTGTGGGATGATGCTGTTACGCAGTATGTAGGAGTCATGTGCATAACCGGGGAATTTGGCACAGACATGGGAGATAATCATATCTGCTTGGCATACCACTTGCACATTGATGGAATGGAAATGTTTCCTGTTCCGGTAGATGTGCTCACGTGCCTGTGGTGGAAGTAGGCCAACATGTGTGCAGTCAATGGCACCAACAACATTAGGTATGTGTCCAAGATCATAAAAATCACCCTTAACACCTGCCAATTCATGTCTCCTTGGGAAGTGGATGTAGCCGTCCTCGTACGTCATCATTGCGGACAGGACATCATGTAGCACCATGCTGAACATAGCTTAAGACATCCCACAGGCGATGGCCACTGTGTACTGAAACAAACCAGTTGCAAAGAAATGCAGGGCCACCATCACCTTAACTGTTGGTGTCAAAGCAGTCGGATAGGTTCTGTGAGCGCTCAGATGGGGCTCCAACTGACCACATAGGTCTTGAAGGGTAAGGCGATCCAGACGAAATTTCCGTATGATGTCCTCATCCTCCATGTTCGCCAGCACTGGGAACGGTCAATGCACATTTGGTCGTCTCCTACATAATATGAAAGTGGACACATGTCAATTTAATTCCCCTATGAGATGTGTCAAACATCTTACATCTTGACTGACGCAGTGCCAACAATGACTGGACTGTAACAACAGCTTAATGCACAAGTAACATGCAGAGACACCTTGATCTCATGTAGTCGTACATGTGGTACATACTGACTACCTCCAAAAGAGAATCTGACTATGTGAATGGTAAATGGTACACTCCTACATCTTGTGTCCCCAGCCCTGGGAGTAGTTGACACAGCACATGTTGGAAACAGCAGCACTGCTGACTTCTACGTAGCTGCTGTACCTGCCACACCTTCTTGCTTAAGTTACACAGAGCACAACCTTTCTACACAATGAGCACAGTGTGGGTAAGCTGATCAGCTATCAAAATCAATACAGCAATGTGCACAGTGAAATAGGCACATTATGTGGTCAGTCCATCATTACTGTGGGTTGATTAGCCATCTCACACATTGACATGTTCACAAATATGAGACTCCATTACACACAAAATCTGTGTACATGCACACAAATATCATAGGTGACATGTGAGTAAGTACATGCCAATGCATGTAATCATGTGCACTGACATGGCATGTGCAGGCATCAGTGAGTTGAATGTCACACTAGCATTCAATTTTGCAAACAGGTTTTGTAATACATTGTAAAGGTATAGTGTTCAATTATGAAAATTGGCAATTGCCATTGCTAGAGCATAATGTGTCCATAGGTGCAGTATTCGTGCAATGCCACCGCTATCACGGTCATTGGCCACAATTGAAAGATGCAGGATTGCGGTAGCGACCGCCTGGACCCGCGGTGTGACACCGCCAATGCCAATGGCATAGCAGCCAATGGGAACCGCGATCCCGGTAGTGCAATACAATTTTGAAACCCGCGGTAGACGTGCTCCACTACCGCGGGCCCGGGCATTGGCCACAATTGAAAGATGCAGGATTTCGGTGGCGACCGCCTGGACCCCGCGGTGTGACACCGCCAATGCCAATGGCATTGCAGCTAATGGGAATCGCAATTGCGGTAGTGCAATACAATTCTGAAACCCGCGGTAGGCGTTCTCCGCTACCGCAGGCCCGGGCTTTGGCTACAATTGAAAGATGCAGGATTGCGGTAGCGACCGCCTGGCCCTCGTGGTGTGACACCGCCTATGCCAATGCCATTGCAGCCAATGGGAACCGCGATCGCGGTAGTGAAATACAATTTTGAAACTTGCGGTAGGCATACTCCGCTTCCGCGGTCTTGGTTATTGGATACAATTGAGAAATGCTAACCAGGCAGACCAATTGCAGCAGCTGAGTACCACTGAAACAACCCCAGGGGCCTATAAATCTCTGTGAGAGAGCCACACATTTCACTTGCATTCAAACACTGCTGCCTGCCATTCTTCACCACCAACTGCTGCTGTTCCTGTATTCTGGACCCAGTGATGGTGAGAACTGAGAACATCAGGGCCCGTCCCTTCACTACAGAGGAGCTGGAGGTCCTGGTGGACGATGTCCTTTCACAGTATTGGAGGCAGTATGGTGCACCAGATGTACTGGTAAGTGTTTCAGAGTAAAAGTTTGAGAGTGCTCAGAATGCTCACATGATGTTGCTCTGCAGTAGTATGTGCCTGTGAGTGCAAGTCAATGTGCATGCATCCATATATTTCCTATAGCATGCTCCATACATGGCCTATTAAGAATTGCATTTGAGTATGTGGGGAGGATGGAAACATGGACACTTCTACAGCCCTTCTTCAGCAAAAATGAACAAACGTTGGTCTGAGACTGGGTAATGTAAATGTGTGATACACTGCCTAGCATGCTGACTTCATGTCAATGGGGTGTGTAGCCTTATTTCCACAGATCCATGACTGCATTGAAGGATGGGAGTGACATGCAATGTTTTTGCAGCCATACAGTTACACTGCTGGTTTGAGACAGTCGAAGTCTGAACAAAC